>CM050521.1:16817071-17379571 GCA_027563665.1 Antrozous pallidus | reverse complement strand
ATTTCTCCTTTTTCAATAACAAAAAGGAAAAGAGAAGAAAAGCATCTTATCCTCTCTGCTTTTTCTTATATACTTTGTTCTAAGGCCAGTTGTTTTATGCAAATTATACAATATTGGTAAAGAAATTCATAGTTATTAGTCAACTTTTAAACATATATTATGGGATCTTCTCGCCTGTTTGTGATGGATTATTGCAGTTCTGAAAGTCTCCAATTCTGAGTTAATTTGTTACTGGTCTATTACCTACATAAATTGAACTGTTGTTGATCAAGTTCAGTATAATAATTATAGCAGATCTGCTGGAAATGTTCAAAACAAGGGGAATTTCACTTTTATCCCTGTGCTGAGTGCTAGACACTATATTTAGCTTTATGCACAATTGACTTATTGTACGCTCTGTGTTCTTCAGTAAAGGAACAAGTGTGTCTTTATAAAGCATTCATATTATAACATTTAAAATGTAATTGAAAACATGACATTAAATACATGACATTTATGAAAAGCAATGTTTTGAAGAAGCAGTTTTATCTTTGTAAAATTTTCCCTAAAATAAAATATGTATATTGTTTGAACATTACAACTTCCATACCAATAAATGTAGTTAATGAATAGTAAGCAGAAAAATATTCAGAATAATCATTATTCAAAATGTTGTGGTTCATAGGAAATATGAAGTACTTAGGATTAAAACTCCTCATTGGTTTGCATTCTAACTATAAATAAGAAAGTGTCTATTCTGTGAGCTGTAGAGCATTAGTTGGGAGAAGTACATAAGACCACACCCATTATTATCAGAAAGGGTCATATACTTCCATTCAATAATTCATCACTAATACTTCCATTTTTAAAGAAGTTTTTTAAAGATATTTTTATTGTTTGCTATTCCCAGTGAATTCTATCATAATAGTGAATCTTTATAAGAATCATGGGAGCATCCCTATGGGTAGGAGAATCATTTAGTATTAAAACTTAAGCATAAATAATACTTACAGAATATCATGCATTAGAATTGGCCTTTTCAATAGCCATTGGCAGGGGAGCCCTGAGTGAGACTGTCCTGGGCAACAGTGAGAAATGGGAGGTTTGTCTTTGCCATCTGACTTTCTCTGCTCTGCCCCCAGTGCCCTGGTGTGCCCCAAGAAGTGTCCCCTGTTGTGGAATTACCGTAATTCCTTTACCAGGAACTCCTGAGTCACACCTTCAGAGCCAACTCGAAATTAAACTGCTAATCGTTCCACGTGAAGTCATTTCTAGAATGTAGTTACATGAACTCGTTCTTTCAGGCATAATATGGAAACCACTTAATGAATTATAGAGATAGAATTAACAGGCAGGTCCTGGAATCTCACTTGTTAAATGGAAATTTCAGGGAATGTCAAACTACTCATTTAAAGGGGATGGAAAAATAATTTAGGGAGACAACTTACCCAGCCTCTTTCAAATTGTTTCATTAAGTGATCATCTATTACTAGTAAATGTATGCAAACTCTGGCCCACTTAAGTAGCAATAAAATGTAGGCAAGCCTAATTGGTTTGCTTTCAGTATTCTGGAAAAACTACTTTGGCCATGAGACCAATAGGTTTAGCGAAGCATTGACCTTTTTTCCTGTTGATGCCCAAGGAATCAATGGGCTGGACTTCCCAGACAGGAGGGGAATAAGGCTCTTGTGATGTATTCAGAAAATGAACTTTCTAAGACTTGAATGGGAGAATAGGACGTAGAAACAGATTTTATTTGTGTGGAGTTACATTTTTGGGGTTCCAAGGTCCCATTTCCCCCAAGCCAGTCCTGAAAGAAGGGCAGCTGGGGTTCCAGAAGAGCCAGAAGCAAGACCAGTGGCCAGTGTTCAGGCCTGATTAAAGTCCATTGGTCCATGTGTGGAGCCCCACATGGCCATGATCTCTGTGGCCACAGGGGAGTGTGCCCTGCAACAGGCATCCCAGGAGCCAGGTGCCCTAGAGCCCAGAGAGAGTGGCTTCTTTGTTTAGACGTTTATATAGTCAGATTTTGCATATTTGCAGCAGCCATGCCCATCCTGGCCAATTATCTGTTTCCAGGTGCCATTGATGGGCAAATATTTTACCACGTCACTCAGACCTTACCGAGCATGAAGCTCAACTGCCTTTATCTAGTTTTCCCCCCATCCATCAGCAGGAAATAGACCTGGAGAATTTTAAATGCAGCTTTTTGGCAAAGCTCTGTAAATGGCATGCCTATATTATTTGGTCTTCCCCTTCACTCTTTTCCTGTTAAATAAATAGTAACCAGCTTATTACAACAGCATCACTGCCTGTCTAAAAAGGTGCTTGTCTAAAAAGGATGAGGACAATTGAGGCAATCCCTAGACCTGTGATGGCAAACCTATGACACGCGTGTCAGCAATGACATGCGTAGCCATTTTTGATGACACTCGGCCGCATGTGGTCACATACAGAGAAGTATGGGGATGCATGCTGAGAAGGACGTTTCATCCTCAACTACTGCAATGGATATCTCTAAAATTGTGTCAGTGATGACAGATGGGGCACCAAACATGGTGGGGGAAAAGGTCGGATTTGTCAGTTTGTTTACAGATGCTATTAGACATCTGATTGTGCCTTTTCATTGTATTATCCATCAGGAAGTTTTATGTGCCAAGGCAGGATTCACTGACTTAAATGACTTAATGTTAGTTGTTACAAAAATAGTTAATTTAATAGCTGCTCGGCCCCTTCACAAGCAAGAATTTTCTGCACTTTTACTGGAGGTTGATTCCACCTACAGTGGACTGCTGATGTACAATAATGTAAGATGGCTGAGCCGAGGCAAAGTTCTTGAGCGCTTTGTGGAGTGCTTTGAAGAAATTAAGGTATTTCTTGAGGATAAGGATCTGGGAAACTTTTCTCAGCTCAATGATGATAAGTGGGTCAACACCCTGATATTTTTTACAAATCTCTCTGTTCACATTAATAAACTGAACTTAAAGTTTTTACAAGGTTTTGGCAAAAGTATTGATGTTATGTTTGGATACATAAAAGCTTTTGAAAGTAAACTTAAAATTTTCAAGTAGAAACTAAAACTTATAAAAATTTTCCTCAGGTAACAAAGTATTTTGAGAAGGCCAGTGCAGCTGTACAAAATGAAATGGAACCCTTGCAAATAAAGTATCAGCATGTTTTAGAGTCGTTGCTTGACAAGTTCAGTGATAGATTTAGTCAATTTTGAAGCCTAGAACAGACCATAAAAATAATTAAGTATCCTGATGCAGTAGTCTACAGTAGTTTGGAATTAAATGGTTTCCAATGGATGCAAAATGATGATTTGGAGATGCAGCTTGCAGAATTTCAAGACAGCATCTGGGCTCAGGTGTTTGTGGACTTGAGGTCAAAGCTTGAGAATCTGGAAAGGTGCTGCTTGGAGAATCAAGAGGAGTGCCACTACGAACAGGAAATTTGGAGTGCCTGGAACCGATTACCAGATACTTTTAGCACCCTGAAAAATATAGCAATGGCTTTACTCACAATTTTCCCCTCTAAGTACTTCTGTGAGACCTTATTCTCAGTGTTAAATAATATCAAAACCAACAAAAGAAACAGATTGACAGATGAAGTTAGTAGCGCTTGCTTGGGCTTGAAGTGTACAAAATACCAACTTTCAGTTGAAGGTTTAGTCAATGAAATTCAGCAACAAAATAGTCACTAATAGGCAGGTTAGTTAAAGAATTCCCCCTCCCCCTCACTAATCTTAGTTCATGGCACCCTACACAAGTTAAATAATATCAAGACCAACAAAAGAAACCGACTGATAGATGAATTAAGAATCACTAAGCAGGTAAGTTAAATAATTAGTTTTTGGTTTATTAAATACAGTTATGTATTACAATTATACATTTTTGGTATTTAAACTATAAATATCATAAAATTATGCTTTTTTCTCAAAGTGACACACCACCCGAGTTATGCTCTGTTTTTTGGCAAATTTTGACACACTAAGCTCAAAAGGTTGCCCATCACTGTCCTAGACTCTGATACCATAAACTGAGCAGTCATTTCTGAGAACAGAAGTTAAAATGAGAATATTGTTTTAAAAATTTATAATGATTGAAAAAATCAATGGTAGGTTATAGCTAATAGATAGTGAACATTTATCACGATAGATGTGATTTTGGATTAGGAAACTGAAAGTTTGTCTGGTGGAGCAATTGGCCCAAGGATGGAACACAAGTTTTTGTGAGTTTAAGGCTGGCACTGCCAAAGCCTAAAGCTTTTACTTTGCCCACATCCCCATTCTGCCTCTATTTGAAAAGATATTTTTGAAATAGGAATTTTTTTTTATGGATGAAATAGGGAATTTTTAAAATTAAGGGGGTCCATGGAAAAACACAGGGCTACAGAGTTGCAAAGTGGTACATTTCCATAAGACAAGGGAACAGGGAGCCAGCAGAAGTTACATTTTCGTAAGATAGGGAACCAGGAGTGGCCAAAGGTCTGTATTTATAAAATAAAAAGGATGGCCTCATATGTTGCATGTGAGGTTTGACCTGTGAGCTCAGGAGTTCGATAGTGACCAAATCAAAGGGGGATAGTTTAAAATTCGAGGGGATATCAAGGCACAAAAACTGCAGCCTTTATAAACCTTGGGAAAAGGAAGTCAGTGGGTCCCTTTCCCCCTCCCCACGTGGGAGTCTGTACTTGTTCTTCAATAAATTTCTACCTTTGCTATACAATCTTCTGTCTGTGGTTTCATTCTTCGACTCTGATAAAGAATCCAGGGTTGCCATCCTGCCCAGGGGTACACTGCATGTCCCAGTCCAAAAATCCCATATCATTTTCAAATATTGAAAATAAATTGAGATTAAAATACGATCTCTTTTATTTTGAAATTAGCAATGATGATTTTAAACTGAAAAAAAACCTGAGTATTGTTTGCTATTATGAACGTTTTCTTTGATAAGACAAGCAGGATCACTTTAGTTAACTGCCTTGAGATCAAACTAGGTGTTTAAATAAATATAACTTAACTAGAGGCTTGGTGCATGAATTCGTGTGCAGGAGGGGTCCCTTGGCCTGGCTGGCGATCGGGCCCTTTTGGAGCCGTCTTGCCCAGTTTGGGTGAAGGGAGTGCGGGAGGTTGGCGCAGCTCCTGTGTTGTGTGCCTTTCCCTTGGTGTTCAGTGCACTTCATAGCTACCGGCCACTCGACCACTTGTTCAGTCGACTGGTCGTAATGGTTGCTTAGGCTTATATATATATAGATGTAAAATATTTTAAGTTTATTCTTGACAAGTTTTTTTTTTTTTCATGAGATACCTTTGAAGACTTAGAAAATGGTATAGCAACTCCTGAGAAAAAATGCTCATTTGCCCAAAATGTTGTGTTTATATATCCCCTAAAGCCTAATATTTTTTAAAATTCTCACCCAAGGATATTTTTTCCCCCATTGATCTCAGTGAGAGTGGAGGGGGGAGAGAAACATCAATGTGAAAGAGACACATGGATTGGTTGCCTCCCGCACACACCTTTCCCCCTGGCATGAATGGGGGCCTGGGGTGGAGATCAAACCTGCAACCCAGGTGTATGCCTGACCAGGAATTGAATCCACAGCCTTTAGGTGCTTTAGGCCAATGCTCTAACCACTGGGAAGCACTGGCCCGGCCTACTCTTCTACTCAGGCTTAAAAATTCCCGATTTAGAGGCTTATGGTAAAGGAGAGATTTAATGAATATTTCAAGCATTTAACAATTTTAAAGAAATCTTGGATTAATTTCACAGAAAATAGTTTTAAGCATTAGCACAAATTGCTGACAATTATTCGTTACCGATAGAAGCACACATTTCAAGAGGATTTAGATGGTTACAAATGAGAAGAAAAGATTTAATGTGATTGCTATTGCTTAAGAACATATATTTTTTTGTTTAGTCAAGAAATACAGTACATTTGCATTAGAAATTTGAATATCCAAAATTCTTAAGCAGATTTATGTGAAATTTACATATGTAAAGTACTGATTTTTAATTCTTTGTAAATTTGTATTTGCACTATATGGCGATTTTCTTATTTCTGCTTTATTTCTTACTAGGGCCCAGTGCATGAAATTTGTGCATAGAGAGAGGTGTGTGAGGGGTCCAACTGCCAACCTAGGGATGGGGCCTAAGCCAGCAATCAGACGTCCCTCTCTCAGTCTGGGGCCCCTCAGGGGATGTCCAACTGCCTAAACCAGCAATTGGACATCCCCTGAGGGAGATAGCAGTGTTCCAAGCAGCAGGTGGCCAGGGAGGTGCCTGAATCAGGCCCAGGTGCTGTACCACTCCCACTCATCCTGGCCCACTGCACCTGCTGCTGCAGAGTCGGGAGAGGTTCCTGCTGTGGCAGCTGCGCTTGCCAGCTGTGAGCCTGGCTTCTGGTTGAGTGGCGCCCCACTATGGGAGTGCACTGACCACCAGGGGGCAGCTCCTGAATTGAGCGTCTGACCCCTGGTGGTGAGTGTGCATCATAGCAACCACTTGTTCTGATTGTCCCACCTTAACAGTTGCTTGGGCTTTTATTATATAGATTTCTTATTTCTTTGCTGCAATGTCGGATTGATGCGTAAATCCCACCAGACTTCAGCTTCTGTGGATAGTAGGCAACCCCTGTGCTGGAAGAACAAGAGTAAATAGTAGAAAGAGAACAAATAAGCTTCATTTGTCAGTGCCCATTGGTCTTTATTAATCCTCTGGGCCACACTCTACTTCTCCACAGTTAACTGTGTTATTTTCTTGGATGTGTAAAAGCAATCTTTAATCAAAATTATGCCAAGTCACTTCTGGAAACAGCCATTCACAATTGGATGAGGATGACAAGCTGGACATTGGATGCTATTTAAATTTGAGTAGCTGTTAAAGAAAAACAAATTTGTTCAAGAACAGCAGGAGACTCAAGGGAAATTACTCACCACTCTTGGCATTAGCAATGTTTAAAACCAATGGTGCCTTGAATCCAAAGTCCAGGACAACTAAGAAGCATGAAAATTCCAAGCAGTCAGCCCTGGACATGCTTGGAAGAACTCAACAGGATGAAATGTGGAGGGTGTAAATATTTTTAATGGATTCCACTTGAGTTTCCTGTTAACAAATAAGTACCTTGTAAGTATATACCAGAAGTGTTATTCCTTGTACATTGTTGTGCAATTTTACTAGTAGAAAAGACTGATGAAGAACTAATAAGTAGGCCTAGTATCTCTCTATTGAAGTGCCTAAATAAGATTTATTCAACTTATCTGTCAATATTTGTATATTCTTTTGCTAAATAAAACCTGTACTTCCCAATTTTTAAAGGGGCATTGCCTACATTTTCTTTAAAAAATCTTAGCTATTACCAAATTGCTCAACTCAGGGGTACAAAGTCTTTGTATTTGAGAGAAAGAAAGAAGCATAGAACTTTCAGGATGCATGGAATTTGCTCAATGACTTCTTTACAAATAGAAGATGTATTTAAAAAAATAAGAATCTTTAATTTGCAGCTATATGTAGTTAATAACATAGTTAATTTTATCTTTCAGATTAATCTCAGCATCAGTTTTATTTAGCCAATTTGAAATCCTATATGTACGTTTCCTTTCCACTTATTTCTGAGATATTTACCTTTAAAAAAAATGAACACTTTCACAGGTCAACAGTACCATTAAAGACAAAACCTCAAGTCCAAAGTGGTATCACTTGTGTCAAACCTTGACTTAATACCTGACCTAATTGCAGTTTCCCTTCACCAGAAATGTAATCTTAATCAAGCGGTCTAATATTTCCTGGTCAGCACAGATGAGGTAATCTGTCAGATGGACCCTCTGTACTCCCCATAGGAAGAAGAGGTGATCTGCATGATAAAAACCTTGCCTTTCCCTTTACCCGTCAAAAGAAGCAGCCCAGGTCTAAAAAGAATCCTTTTTTTCTTTTTCTTTTTTTGCTAACTGTTCTTTCTGTAAGAGTCTTCCATTTTATACAGCCCCTCAGAGCAGCCTTTAGTTGCTAGATAGGATGCTGCCCAATACATGAACTGCTTGAAAAAACCAACTAGATCTTCAAATTTACTTGGTTGAACTTGATTTTCTGACAGCACATTGTTTTTCTGAAGTATCTGCCCCACCACTATTACCACTTGTATGGCATGTAAGATGTTTGGAGGTTGCCACTCTGCCCTAACAACAAGTAAAAAGCTGAAGAAGCTTTAAAAAGCAACATTTTCCCAATATTGGGGAAGGCTATGCATGTGTGGGGGCAGGAGGTCTAGAAACATTTTCAGCTAATTTTGCTGTGAACCTAAAACTGTTAAAAAAATAATGTTGATTTAAAAAGCTCATCATTTTTAAATTATAAATGCCATTAATAATGAAGTTTTCTAAGACATGGTTTATATGAGCATATATGTTTCATATACTTTCAAGTTGAAATTTAGGAGGTAAGTTCAACCTTTTTACAAAAGGAGAGTTATTGAAATATTTCCAACTTGTGATCTTAAATGTTGACACCTGATAATTTTTAGATTTATGACACCTGATTATTTTTGGATTTCTGTATACCTATGGTGTACAAAAATATAAAAAATATCATATAATCTTTCCCACTAAAAAATATTCAACATTCATGTGATATTTGCAATGAAAGTTGTTATATACTTTTAGTTATTTCAGTACTTAGTCGTTGTTTCATGGTACATTTGATTTTAACCTAGTCTTAAAAAAGCAAACCAGAAAATGAGTTGGGCAGAATGTAGCAATCAGAGAAAAAAAAATTCAGGTCTTAATGGTCTAACCAAAGCTTAGTGATTTAACCAAAGGTCTTTCGGAGAAGCATTCATTTTCTTTTATTGTTGCACTTTAAAAAAAAAGGATATAATGACACATAATGGCTCTAAACACAAATGTTTTCTACCTGAAATGAAAAATATAAGTCAGTTGCGTATCAGTTTTGGCTCATGATTTTTACCAAACAGCTATTTTACTTTTTATGAACAGTTTTATGAACTTACAAAGAAGCAGATTTTTGAAATCAAAAGATTCATTCAATCATACGATTATACATACATTTATTAAACATCTACTGTGGCTGGAGAAATCAGTGGGTCCAGTTTCCCTGACTAACAAGAACGGGGTTCTTATGACATATATAGAAAATGAATTTTCTAAGAGTGAATGGTTTTTCCCATGACCCTTACTTAACCCAATCCTGAAAAAGGTGTATCTGGGGCTCCAGTAGAGCCAAAAGTAGGGCCAGTGTCCAGAGTGTCCATTCCCTGGTGACATTGAGTCTGGTGCAGAATTAGGCTAATCACGGTCTATTAATCCATTGGGTGGAGTCCACATGGCTGTGACCACTGGGGCAGATGCAGGGCAGGACTCCCCCTGCAATAGGAGTCAGGCTGAACAGCAAGAGAAAGAGTGGGGGAGAGGAGAAGTGCTCTTTTGTTCAGGAGCTTAAATACCAAATCTTCCCACATTCTTAGTAGACATGCCTATTCTGGCCACTGGCTTGTTTCCAGGTGTGACTGACAGTTAATTATCTTCCCACATCACCTAGACCTAACTGGGCATGTGTCTATTGTCCAATTTTTGCCCTAGTAGAGAACAGACCTAGAGAGTGTTAACTGCAGATTGCTGGCAAGGCTATATAAATGGCATGTGCATATTACCTAGTCTCCCTTTATTTCTTTCCTGTTAATAGCCAGGTCATTAAAATTATGTCACTACTATGTGCCATGCACTATTCTGGATACTGAAGATACATCGGTATCTACATGGAACCTCCACTCGTGGGGAGTGGAGGTGGGACTTGATAGTGCTTTAGGAATAAATCCTATATAATAAAAGGCTAATGTGCAAAGTGTCCCTTCGATCAGGAGTTCAACTGGAAGTTCAACCAGGCATGAGGCCAGCCAGCCAACCACCCACACCCCTCCCCTGGCTGGCCCTGCTCCAGATTGACCGTCCCCACCCCAATCAGGGATGGGGTTAGCTGGCCAATATATCCCATATTCCCTCCCCTTGGCCAGCCCAGCCTGATGGGCTGTGATCAGGGTGGGCTGTTGGGACCCCCATCTGCGCACACATTTGTGCACTGGGTCTCCAGTAGGTATTATAGTGGGTGAGAGGGAAGCAGGGAAATAGAAGAGGAATGTCAGGCATTGGGTTTTTCAATTTCAAATAGCTGAGCCAAGGAAGAGCTCATGGGAAGGAGACATGTGAACAAAGTCTACAAGTTAGTGAGAGTGTGGGCCACATGACTATCTGAGAGGACTATTCAGGCTAAGGGAATAGGAAGTGCAAAGGCCTGAGGCAGCAAGGGGGCAGTTGTGGCTGGAGTGACTTAGCAAAGGGTGGGAGGGGAGTAGCAGATGAAATCAGAGAGCTGAAGCTGTGTTATATAAGGTCTTGTAAACTGTTGTAAGAATTTTTACTTTTACTCTGCAGGTTTCAATCTTAGAAATGACATAATCAGACCTTCATCTTAGACAGGATGAATTTGCTGTAATTTTGAGAATAGACTGTAACTGGACAAGGTGGAATCAGGGAGACCAGGTAGGCAAGAGATGATGGTGACTGGGACTAGGGCAATAGTAGTGGTGGTAATGAGACGTGGTCAGTATCTGGATATACTTTGAATTAAAGCCAATATTTGTCTTGCTGGTGGAAAGTAGGTCAAAGAGAGGGATTAAGAATAGTGATGTTTTTGCACTGGACAAATGGAAGGTTGAATTGCCACTGAGAGGGAAGAGTAATGGGAGACGACTTGAGTAATGGTAGGTTTGTGAAGATTAGAACTTAATTTGGGAAAGTTAAGTTTAGGTAAGAGGGAAAATCAGATGGTAAGTCAGGTCTGTGAATCATGAGGTTGGCAGGGAGAGGGAGCGGACCCTGGCACACACCCTGACTGAGATTGAACCTGCAACCTGGGCATGTGGTCTGACTGGGGATCAAACCAATGACCTTTCAGTGCATGGGACCATACTCTCCCAACTGAGCCACACTCGCAGGGCAGCAGGGTGATCCTGGGCAGAAATGTGAATTTGGGAGTCATTAGTGTGTGGATGTGTTTATAGTCCTGGAACGGGGGAGTAGATCCGGGGAATGAGTACAGCTGGAAAAGATGAGAGGTTCAATGACTATGATTAAGAGATTTGAAAAATGAGAAAATCAGAAAAGAAAAGGACATGGAGTGGCCACAAAATAGGAGGAAAACCAGGAGTATGTAATGTCCTCGGAGCCAAGGTCAGGCAGTGTTTCTAGACAGAGGGAGCTGAAAGCCTTATTGTGCTAAATGCTGCTGGTAGTTGAAGCAAGATGCAGCTTGACAAAAACCATTAGATTTATATATGAGGAGAGGCGACAGCAACAAAAGTGGGGCTGAAATAGCCTGAGTGGTGGAGAAAGAGTCTGATTTCATGTAAAGCATAAGGAAGGATTGGAAAAGACTATAACTTTTGGAGCAGTGAAGGAAATGACATGTAGTGGTAGTTAGAGGAACCTAGAATTAAATGTGTGAGTGTATCAGCCAGTGTGTTTTATGAAAATGAAATAGAAACATGTCTGTATGTTGATGGAAGGATACAAAAGAATGCTTGTTGAGAAAAAGACTTGTTGGAGAAAAGTATAAAGAGACAGCTAGGGTTGGGACCCAGAGTAGACGTGGAGGAATTCAGTACATCCCACGTACCATGCTGGAAGGCCGGCCAGGAACCCTGTCTAGTAAACAGTTTCCTGCAGTTAGATTTTAATAATATTATTATTAATAATATTAACATAATATTCCTGCAGTTAGATTTTAATAATATTATTATTAATAATATTAATATTAACACAATATTCCTGCAGTTAGATTTTTATAAGGAAAATGTTAGGACCTTACTCCCAATATGGGCCAAGGAGCTTTGTTATGGTCCTTCTTCACTGTTAACTTTTAACCCATGCCAACATTATTATCAAAGCTCTATCATCGGTCAGATGATCTCCAGGTGAGAGGATAGGAGTGAATCAGCACAGTGTTGCTTGAACAGTGATTCTTTTCCATAGACAAAGGTAAGCCTTATTTTTAAAAAATCTTTATTGTTCAGTTTATTAATTACATTATTCCCCCCTTCCCCCCCCACAGCTCCCCTCCACCTGGTACCCATCCCACCCTCCCCCCTCACCTCCCCCTCACTGTTCGCTCCCATAGTTGCATGATTTTTGTCTAGTGTCTTGCTGCACTTCCCATACCCCTTTTCTCCCCAAGAATTGTCAGTCCATTCCCTCTCTATGTCCATTATTCTGTTATATTCACCAGTTTATCCTGTTCATCAGATTATTAATTCACTTGATTTTTAGATTCATTTGTTGATAGATGTGTATTTGTTGTTCATAATTTATATTTTACCTTTTTCTTCTTCCTCTTCTTAAAGAATATCTTTCAGCATTTCATATAATATTGGTTTTGTGGTGATGAACTCCTTTAGCTTTTTCTTATCTGCGAAGCACTTTATCTGACCTTCAATTCTGAATGATAGCTTTGCTGGATAAAGTAATCTTGGTTGTAGATTCTTGCTATTCATCACTTTGAATATTTCTTGCCACTCCCGTCTGGCCTGTATCGTTTCTGTTGAGAAATCCGCTGACAATCGTATGGGTGCTCCCTTATAGGTAACTAACTGTTTTTCTCTTGCTGCTTTTAATATTCTCTCTTTATCTTTTGCTCTTGGCATTTTAATTATGATGTGTCTTGGTGTGGTCCTCTTTAGATTCCTATATTTTGGGGTTCTGTGCACTTCTTGGGCTTTTAAATCAGTTTCTTTCACCGGGTGGGGGAAGTTTTTGGTCACTATTTCTTCAAGTAGGTTTTCATTATCTTGTTCTCTCTCTTTTTCTGGCACCCCTATAATTCGGATGTTGGTATGCTTGAGGTTGTCCCAGAGGCCCCTTACACTATCTTCAATTATTTGGAGTCTTTTGGCTTCTTGCTTTTCCAGCCGAGTGGATTTTGCTTCTTTGTATTTCAAATCTTTGACTTGGTTCTTGTGGTCCTCTGGACTGCTTTTAGGACTTTTTGTAATATTTTTTATTTCAGTCAGTGTACGCTTAATTTCTAGTTGGTCCTTTTTCATATCCTTGTAGGTCTTGTTCATTTCCTTGTAAGTCTTGGCCTTTTCTAGGAGCCTCTTGAAAAACCTTTCTTTCACATCTGATTTATTTCCATTTCTCTGCAGTGTGGCTGCTTTCCTGAGGTGGTCCATTAGCTTTGTGTGGTAGATGTCCTCTAAGGGACAGTGGCTCAGCTTCCCCAGTTACCTGAGGTGAATACTCTTACTGCAATCCTTTATGGGTTGTACAGTATTGTTGAAGTTAAACCCAGCTTATTGTTGTTAGCCCTAGAAGGGTTTGACCTCCAGGCCAATTGGCTGTGAAAGTAAGCTGTGTTCAGGTTGGATGGATGGAGTCTCCGGGTTGAGCAGGCAGCGTAGCTCCGCCCTATGCAGCACGTGGGTCTCTGTGCCGGGTGGTAATGGCTCATGCACCTCCCTCCGAGAGAAAGCTGCTGCTGGTCTCCACCTGTTGCCAGAAAACTCTGCCTCTCCCCAACTGAGTCTGCACACCCAAAGTCTCGCCCAGGGTTGTAAAACAAAATATTCCGGTGGTCTCCCAAACGAAGAGCAAATCACGAGTCCTCTCTGTGTGGTTGTGCACTTCTGTCCCCAAGTGTATGCACAAACTGCTGTTCCAAGTTATGCACACTCTCCTCAAATTCACAGACCTCTGCTGCGCCCGGGTTTTAGCTTGCCTTCCCCGGACCTCGGACCTCGCCTGAAACTGGGGAATGAGTGCAGCGGGACACCTCCACCCTCCCTATTGGAGAAAACCAGCCGGGTGTGCTGCCGTCCGCCCTTTACCACTCCCGCGCACATGGCTCCAAACCTCTCTCCGCGCATATCTTCAAGGCTGCGCTCCACCGCTCCTGTGAGTCACACTGTTCTATCTTTACTTTTATTTGTGGAATTTTCACTCAGCCAGCTCTCCGGTGATTCTGGATGATGTTTGTTTTGTTGTTAAGTTATAGTTTTGGAATTGTTGTGTGTGGCAGCAAAATCGTTTTTTACCTATGCCGCCATCTTGTTTCCTCCCGTTAAGCCTTATTTTTATTCTTCTAAAACTGCTTTCCTGCATCCTGCACACAAAACAGCACAGCAGTGCTTCTGTGGCCTCATATCTTGGGTATGAATTAAGGCCAAGAGTGGTGGAGTATTATTTAATCAGTTAACTTACTCATTCAACACATGTAATGATCACATCTAATATGCTACTTAGTTCTCCTACACTGAAGAGATGTCAGTGCACAAAACTATTTTTAAAAAAATCTCTGCTTCTGTGAAGATTATATTCTAGTGGAGACAGAAAAGAAGCAATAAAGATAATTGACAAGTAAATGATATAGTATTGTTTCAAGCTAATAATTGCTATGGAGAAAAAATACATTGGGGGAGGGGACATGAACATGAAGAGAATTATATTAGTTATAAATCTTCTCTTTGATGCTAACACTCCTTTGAAGGACATGAGTAGCTCAAAGCAGAGAATGTGTTCCAAATCAGCAGAATGAATTTTACATGTTTTATGTATAATGTTCTCTGCTTTTAGTCTGAAGACAGTAGTACTGAATTCTGATGGCACTGCAGTTGTGTGGGAATTGGATGAACTAACTGTCACCCTTTGAATTCCTTGTTTCTGACAGGTCAAATATTTCAAACTCTCTTGTTAAGAACATTTTGAGCATGTTCCTCTCTAGGGGAGATTTTAATCTTTAATAACAACCAACTTAGAGAAAGTAGGACAGAGCAACTAGGATATTTTGAAAACAACAAAGGAATAGATGCTTCATTGATAATTGCTTGTCACTCTGTAAACCCAAAGTATTTAAAAAGCATCAATCATATTTCTAAAATTTGAGAAAGGCCACAGACTAACAATGCCATTCTGTGAAACTCTGACAATAAAGTGAAGGAAATTAGAAACTAGGGATATTTTATAGGACAGTAAAAGGAGAAAAGAGAATGAGGAAATTGCTTTTCTATTTCCCCACACACCACACTTGTCGATGAAAAGCTCTAGGGGAAAAACCATCTCAGATTATTTCTGCATCCTCAGAGCTGAGCACAAGATTCAATATAAAAGGTGCATTTGTTCTCTGATTCTAAAGTGCCATAGAATCACTCGGTATACTTATTAAAAATATATGACCTGAGGTCTATTGTGTGGAATACACTTATACTAATTTATACTAACAAAATAGGCATTGTTTATAAAAATCAAAGTTAAAACTGACCACCCTAAGAGAAAATTAACATTAAGAATGGGTTTCTTATACATCTAAGGAGAGATTTCATAGCTATAAGATAAGCATTTACAAAGGTCTGTGAATTAATTCAAGATTTTTTTGTAGTTCTAATCAGACTAAATTCTCTTATTTGGCCAAGATGTAGATTTGCTTATTACCTTCTGTTCTGGGGCTAGAAATAACACCGTGTTCTCAGCTTAGAGGTGACTATGATTAGTCATAGAGGGGGACACAGTAGGTCAGAGTGACTAAATACTAAACACGATCTGTTACCTTTATTAAGAAACTTCTTAAGTAAAATATTCTGATGACATTATTACAGCTTTATTTTTTATATATGAGGATTATGTCATGACAAAGGAAAGAAAAATCTAATTATTTTGGGTTGTGTGTGTTCACATTTCAGTGGAAGATGCCAACTATTTATTTATTTGAATGGAGATCAATGTTCCAACCGTTCCTTGGTTCTTAGCAATTTTCATGTTGAAATTATCATGATTTTCTGAAAACTGGTTGATTATTTTTATCCCTCTGGTATGTTCAGCTGTCTTTCGTTTTATGACCAGTCTGATTGATTTTCATTAATTTTGTTCCACCACCAGGAATCGCAAACAAACCAACTTTTAGAAGTTGTGGTTATTGTGATAAGAAAAAGAAAGAATTTAGGATCCCCATAGAATTAGAAAAAGACACTGTATTAGTTTTCTATTGCTGTGACACATATCATCACAAGTTTAACAGCTTAAAACAACATTCATCCATTATCTCACATTCTTTATGGGTCATAAGCACAGGCACAACTTAACCAAGTCCTCTGCTCCAGAGCCCACAGGCTGCAGCAGGGTGCTAGCTGGGGTGGGGCCTCACCTGAGGTCCTCTTCAAAACTCACATGTTTGTTGGCAGAATTCATTTTACTGAATCTGTAAAATCTGAGGAGCCATACTTCTCTATGTCCAAAAAACAGAGCTTCTAGACCCTCTTATAAAGGGCTCATCTGATTAAGTCAGGCCCACCTAGGAAATTTCCCTTTTTATTAACTTAAAGTTCACTCATTGGGGACCTCATTTACATATTTAAAATGTCTTTTTATTTCCATAATAATATAACAAGATCATGGATGTAGAGGGCCGGCCCCCATGGAAGGCATCTGAGCATTTTTTTAAATCACTGTCAGCTGAATCCATGGTGCCAGGCAAAGCCACGAGTTGGAAATTCATCTACCAAAAGGGCTGGATTCATTATTCAGTACTGACTTTTAACTTGCTTCAGGTGTTAGGGGGAGGGCCCTTGAAATGTAGATTCAGCCAAGCCCCAGGAATGAGGGAATGAGTGGGGCCTGGGCCCACTTAAGCTCCTTTGATTTTAAGTCTTTTCATGTGAAACCCCTTTCTGTTTTAGTATAAATAAGCACACTGCGTTTGGGTTGGAATTCTCTGTCTCTCCATCAGAGAGCAGAGATTCCACCCAGCCCCAGCTTTATTTCTACTTGTGTCGTCTATTCTTTTCTATTATTTCTCAATCCCTAGCTCCTCTACTCAGTAACTGGACCCTACTTCTCTCTCTATGCTGGTCATGGAGAAGAGAGGAAAACCCCAACTCATGGGAGTGACATCCCATTACATCATTCTAGTGGTTAGAATTAAGTCTTCCCTACACTCAGGGGAGGGCATTCCACAAGGGCTTGGGTCATGGAGGGTTATCTGGAAAACCTAACTTCTATTTATTTAACTTATAAAATTAGCACTTGGATCTCAGACAATTTGGGAAAGAAGTAAAATAAAAGGATAAACATTCCTCTATGAGTTATAAATATGTATTTGAAGAACCAGTGAGTGAAAAAGAAAAAGAGGTCAAAAGAAATACAGAAGGGAGACCCAACAGACATATGTATACCCAACATTATGGTTTTAATTTAAAAAATCATTATCCAGAAAAATTAAAATGCAAGGGTAGTTATGAAAATTTTATAAGTAAAAATCTAATATTCAATGTAAAATTGTTTGCTTATATGTAAAATCATTTGCTCACTTCTATGTGGAATTATTTGCTTATTTTATATGTGGAACCTTAAAAAAAAAAAGACAAAAAGGAAAACACAAGCTCATAGATGTAAGAGAACAATTTGAAAGTAGAGGATGGGGGCAGGCAAAATGGCTGAAGGGGACAAACTTCCAGCTATCCTCCTATCTAATAAAGAGGGAATATGCCAATTGACCCTCATGCCATTGCAAAGATGGTGATGCCCACAGCCAAGAAGGAAGGAATATGCTGATTGACTGCCCTATCCTCAAAGATGGTGGCACCCACAGCAAATAGGGAGAGAATATGCTGATTGACTGCCACACCCTCTAAGATGGCAGCACAAGATAGCAGTGTCCAATCTCTTCAGCCCTGAGGTTGCAAGCACATGGCAAGGCTGGGCCCCCACCCAGGTGGGCCAGGCTGCTCCGCATGCCTGTCTCAGGAGTTCCCTCAGCCTCTCAGGCCCCAGGGTCAGCCCAAGGAGCAGGCAAGCTTTAGATGGCAGCTGCTCAGCCAACATCTGAGGCACAGGCAAGCCTTGGATGATGGCTTCCCAGCCACCCAGGGCCAGCCTGAGACACAGCTAAGCCATCTTTGAGGGTTCTCGGACTGTGAGAGCTGGCAGGCTGGGTTAAGGGACCCTCCCTCATGCAATGAGCCTCTAGTAAATAAATAAGCCAGAGGGATGCAGTGTACAGCATGGTGTTAATGGTTAATAGTACTGCACTGCATATCTGAAAGTTGCGAAGAGTGTAGATCTTAACAGTTCTCATCTCAAGAAAAAAATCTGTAATTATGTATGGCGACAGATATTACTTGGAATTCTTGTGAAGATCATCATGCAATATATACAAATAGCAAGTCATTATGTTATATATGTATAACTAATGTAATATAATTATATGCCAAAATATTAGCTATAATATTTGGAATATAAACCCCCTACAAAGTCCCAGCATCTCTGAAAAGGTTGGTACATACAGTGACTGAGAATTGAGTGGTAACAAAAACTTGGAGCTATGGATAATAATGAATGTTGGATATGTTTTGTGTACTTTTTTTTTTTTTACCATGAATGAAATCAAGATTTGAGTCCATTTTTCCTTAGATATTAGAGAACAAGGTGATTCTAGCAAGCTGGAAGTTCTGGGGACATTCAAAAAGTTAATTTTGGAGTTACATGTGCTCCTGTCTGAGAGGAAAATAATTGTAAATTCTTAGAATACATTGGCAAACTTTCATTAAAATGGGCCAGGAGCATATGGTTCATTCTGAAAAGGGGGCTAGAAAGCAAATTTTAGGGTCAGAAAGCCAGTGAACACTCCAAGAACTTCAAATGCTCTAATCGTGTTTGCAACTGGTGGCTGGCATAGGGCCTTCTGGGCTGAAGCTCAATTCCAGATGCTATGTCAGCAAAATGTTGCCCTTCAGACTTAAGGCAGTTCATGAGATTTTTAAATTGCACTTTTTGTGATAAAATCACCTCAGAGCTTGTGTACAAAAGAAATGACATGCGTATACATGGGTTTGACCGAGAGATTAAGAGAATGTGATCTAGCCCTAGCCAGTTTGGCTCAGTGAATACAGATTTGCCTGCAGATTGAAGGGTCTTGGGCTTTATTTCTGGTCAAGGGCCATACCGTGGTTACAGCTTCTCTGGCCCTGGTCAGGGTGCATGCAGGAGGCAACCAACCAATGTGTCTCTCCCTCTCTCTTCCCTTCTCTGTAAAATATCAATTGAAAAATATCCTTGGGTGAAGATTAACAAAAGAGATGATAGATAGATAGATAGATAGATAGATAGATAGATAGATAGATAGATGATAGATAGATGATAGATAGATAGAATGTGATGTGTTAGTGCTGTTTACAATATTCAACAACTGCTGAATGTAAATGTACATAAAGTTAGCATAAGATTCCTTCTTGTTGTAAGAAGATTGAAATCACACAATAATAGTTCAGTATATCAAAATTAGGAATACGCTGGTGTGTAGCTTGGTTCCCAAGTTGGTTGAGTACCAGAGAAATGGCTAAGAGAAATAAGGAGAGGCAGTATGTGAAGAGAATGCTGGGTTTGCCACCAAAAGTTCTTTTTTCCAATCCCCAGAGTATGACTGGGTGGCATTGGATGAGTTTTTGTCATTATTATTAGTTAATATTTTAGGCTTTTCATTTTCTCTTCAGTAAAATGGGACAGACTCACAGGATAAATAATAAAATTTAAAGTGCTGTGCAAAATTACCATAATAATTTCAGTTATTATTTTCCAAGCTAGCTACCATCCACATACACATTTCATAGGAAAGAGACAGGTTAAAATGGCTCCAGCAGCTAAATCACATTATGGGATGTGGTAATAGGTTTGTAGCAATAAACAAACAAACAAACAAATAAATAGTATTTATCGGATGCAATCTGGGATCTCTGCAGCTCCATGACATTCTTTGTTTGCATCTATTTTCACTTCAGCCAAACACTTTCAGTCACCAGAGGTAACTGTCTGTGGGAAATCAATCAGCTTACAATCTTTCTTCTACATGAAGAAAAATCCTAGCTAATAAAAGAACAATATGCAAATTTACCATACCTCCACTATACCCACAAGCCATGTCTACAAGCCATGCTCACAAAGCCAATCAGAAGGGAATATGCAAACAAACCCAACCAAGATGGCTGAAGGCCACAGAAAGCAAGAGGGAGGCTTGGGTTTCCCCAGAAATGGAAGAAGCCAAGCTTTCCACCTGCCCTTGCCAGCTCAGGCCTCTACTCAATGCTACAAAGTTTCTCTTATAGAAGATAATGACGGCAGCCACAGAGCTGGAGAGAGCAGGTGGCTTGAGTGGCACCCAGAGATGGAGGAAGCCAAGCTTTCCACCTGCCCTGGCCAGCCCAGCCTCTGCTTAAGTCTACAAAGTTTTAATTGTAGAAGGTAAATAAATTTCAACAGAAATGGCTGCCACTGAACAAGCAGAAGGCTTGGATCTGCTCGAGGCTACAAAGTTTCAATTGTAGAAGAAAAATAAGTCCCAGATACCTGGGCCATTGCTTGGGTTGGCAGAGGGTGTGGCCAGCCTGCAAACCACCACAGGCCCCTTGTCCAGGCCACCCCACACCCCAAGGAAACCCCCACCCTGATCCAGGACACCCTTCAAGGAAAACCAGCTGGTTCCCACCTATGCACCAGGCCTCTATCCTATCTAATAAGAGTAATATGCAAACTGACCATCACTTTAACACACAAGATGGCTGCTTCCATGTGGTCAAAGATCCTGCCTCCATGTGGACACAAGATGGCCACCACAAGATGCCCAGCAGAGGAAGGAAGTTGGGAGGGACCAGGCCTGCAAGGGAGGGCAGTTGGGGGAAATCAAGCCTGCAGGGGAGGGTAGTTAGAGGTGACCAGGCCTGAAGAGGAATTTAGTTAGGGGCAATCAGGCTGGCAGGGAAGTGGTTAAGGGGTGATCAGGCTGGCAGGCAGAAGCAGTTAGGGGCAATCAGGAAGGCCAGCAGGTGAGCAGTTGGGAGCCAGCAGTCCTGGATTGTGAGAGGGATGTCCGACTGCTCATTTAATGGGCAATAAGACATTCCTCAAGGGGTCCCAGATCAGAGAGGGTGTAATCTGGGCTAAAGGACACTCCTCCCCAACCCCATGCACAAAATTCATGCACCAGGCCTCTAGTATAAAATAAAATGGCAAGAAGGCTAAAGTCTGGGCAAGGATCTCTAGTTATCACTTTTGTGTTCTAATGTTTTGCACTGAACAGTATTTTAAGCTGGGCAAGGTAAATGTTATCCCATCATATGAAGAAGGAACTATCTTCCAGAAGCTTTGCTAGCAAGATATTCCTAATGGACAACATGAAAGGTCAGGGTAATTACCATCGTAGTCCTCTTTTCCCATTCCCCTGACCCCACTGATATTTCTCTTTCTCCTGTTTTTAAATCCTCCTATATAATAAAAGCCCAATATGCTAAGTATACAATCATTTGTTTGACTATTCGATCAGTTTCTATGATGCACACTGACCACCAGGGAGCAGACTCTCTAACCAGTAAATTAGCTTGTTGCTGGTTCCAATGGATAAAGACTGGGCCAGACAGGCTTGACAAGCCCTGGAGCCCTCCCTACCTCTCTCACTGGCTCCAATAGGCCCTAATTGAGACTGGGTGAGACACGCTTGGAGCCCTTCCTCAGTCACTGTCCAGTCCTGATCATCCATCAGTGGGAGTCCCTTGGCCTGGCCTATGACCTCTCCCAAACCAGGACCCCTTGGGGGATATTGGAGAGCCAATTTTGGCTCAATCCCAGCAGACCAGGCCAAGAGACCCCACTGGTGCATGAATCCATCCACTGGGCCTCTAGTTTATATATAAAATATTAGTGAAAGAAAGTGTTTTGGCTAAGTAAGAAAAAAAATACTTTTATCCTATTTCTATTATACTAAAAAACATTGCATACAAAGCAGAAGTCTAAAAGGATGCTTTTCAAATTTCTCCCCAGATCTTCAAATTTCTCAACTGGAGTCTCACTATAAAACAATTCCATTTGGAGGAGACCTGTTGACATTAACTCACATATTAATGAAAAAAAAAGTGAGGTTAGTTTTGTGTTTTGGGAATTCTCTATAATAGATTTCAGAGGGGACTAGAGAGTGTGGCAGAGGGTGATTTTTGTCAGTCATTTTGATGGTTTAGTATATCAAATTCCATTATTAATCTTTAAATAGCATTCTAGAAAAATTCCTGATTGAGTTTCCTACAAACATTGTCTTTTTCTTCTTAGGTCCTTAACTTTTGATTCTGCCAGAATTCATTTCTTGAATAACTTATGTAATTATGTCATTTCCTTTTGTTTGAGCATCTCTATTAGGTCTAGCCTTCAGGATAAATACTAAAGCCTCTGGCTTGGCACATGCCTGCCATCCCCTCTTACTGTGACCTGGACTTATCTCTCTAACCTTATTTTCACACACACACTTCACAGAGCTACTCATGTGACTCTATTCTAGAATATTCATGTCCCACTCTTGAATAAATATTTCCAAACCCTTTCCTGAGACTAAATTATTGCAAATGCTGCCCCTTTGCCTAAAATATCATTCCTCCTCTCATTACTGGGAAATTCTCAGACTTTGGGATTGAGCGAGACTTTATATGGGAACGCTCTCCTGAACCCAATGGGCAGGCAACCTTTGCTTCCTCTGAGTTGAGGAGATAGACTCATGTCCTTATTACAATACTAGAGGCCCATTGCATGAAGATTTGTGCAATAAGCCTTCCTTCCCCTGGCTGTTGGCACCGGTTTTCCTCCAGCACCCAAGACCCAGACCCTGGCCACCGCCTTCAGTCTTAGCTCCAGCTGGAGCTCCGCTCCTGTAGCTCCCTTTCCCCCGCCCTCCCCGTCGTAGCAGGTATCCCATCCAGCTGCTCTGGGCATTGCAAAGTGACAGCCAATTTGCATATTTCTCTTTTATTAGTGTAGGTGTGCTACCTTGCATTGCAGGTTATCTGTTTGCAATTTGACTCCTCTGTGCATTATAAATTCATCTGGTACCAGCACTAAGTCACTGTAAATCCCACAGCACTTGGTATGGTATTTAGACCAGCAGATAATCAATGAATGTTTGCCCAAGTAAATAAATCATGGCTCCAGAAGCTCTATTCTTTGCACTGCAAAAATTGCTTGGATTGATTATTTTTTGAAAAAAATAATCATTACTTATTTTTAGAAATATTTTAAGATTCTTGATCTCTTGTTCTAGGCAGAACGCAGAAGGTCACAACAGGTCAATACCTGCATTGTAGTAAGGTACAACAGGTAGATATATTACAAAAATTATAGTATTCAAGGTTTCAGAAATCGATGCAATTAACAAAGACAAGTGATATCCAGTCACAAAGAGGAATGTGGTATACAGCTGAGCTTTGTATCACCAGGAGTTTTTCTTGCAGAGGAATTGCCAATTCTGGTTTGAGCTGAGGGTGAAGGGTTGGCCTGTGTGCAGAGCCTCTGCTAGGGAGAGACAGTCAGGAAGGCCTTTGGCCACCTTGTGGATCTGGAGCAGCGAGTTGAAATCTTGCGGGACCACAAACATATACAATCATCAATAACAGAATCTACAGTCACATGTTTACTAAAATAAATTACCTGATGGTCTATAAAGAATCTTTAGAAATTTTAAAAGATTGGAATAGCTCATCAGAAGTGCCTGGACCTTCTGAACCCAAATCAAGCTCAGCATAGGCTCAGGCTGGGGCTCCGCTATCCACAACATCACAGAACACTTCCTACACCAGGGTTCACACCAGGGCGCTTAGAGGCTGTTGAGGAGGAGAAATACCTATTAAGGGCACATGAGTCAGAGACGTCTGTGAAGGGGTTGGGATGGTGGGCATGTCCTTTGTTCCTGTAGATGCTCAATGAGTAAAAAATGGGAGATAAAAAGAGCAGAAAGGCATATCAGGCAAAAGAATAGGAAAAGAAATGTGGAGGCTAGGAAGCAGAGTCTGTTTCCTGGGATTAGAGAGTGTGGCAGAAGGCAAGAGGGCGGGGGGTGTTTTGGGTTAGAGATCTAGCAGGGTGCTAAATTAGGGTCAGCTTTGAGTGTCCCCAGGAGGAGTGAGCTTGGGGGAGAAGCGGAGGGCATGGAAGATATCCTGTCCCCCTAAACCTAGTTCAGATTTCCCTGAAAATGTGGCTACTGGATACTAAACACTGGTGGAAATTTCCTGTTTTGCAGTTTGCTTGTTTGAGTCATCAGGAGAAGGAGTGCTCACTGTAGGCATTGTGAGTAAATTCATCAGAAACATTGGGCTGAGCCTTGAGCCACTGCAAGGTTTTGACTACATCTGAAGGCTGTCTGCATATCTTACTAGAGTACTGTGTACATGTGGCCAGTGATAGAAAATCCAGCTCACACTGAAGCAAGGGGGCCGGGGGCGGTTACAGACTTGAGAAACTGGCTGTGCCAGCATTGGCCCGGCTGCAGAACTGCCTCAAACAATCTGAGGTCTCTCTCAGTCTCCAGACTGAAAAATAATCTCTTAATCACTGAAAGGTATTGATCCTATCTGCCATGAACCCCCAATGAGAGTTGAGGCCTTTTCAAAACTTTTTCAAAAGATTTTTAATGTTTCCCTTTCCATTTAGCCAGCCCTCTCTCCCACGCTCTACCTTTGAAATCTGTGAAATGTTGTGCCCAAGAGAGCCCAATGGTCTCGAGTTCAACTGCTGAGCACACCTATCTGGATGACAAATGAGGAGGAAGCGCTCCAAGTCTGGTTCTACAAGGGAAGAGTCTGCAACCCCCTGGCCAGAACGTGATTTTCCTTCCTGCCTCCCAGACAGACTTTGTGTTTGTCCTGGAACCTGGAGTGACACGCTCAGAGAACTCCCAGAGATGCTGATGACCTCGGGAACATTAGTACATTCAGCTCTGCTATAACTCTTGTTTTGAAAGCACAAGTTTATTCCAGTGCCATGATATAATGAACGTAACGCAAATTCTACATTTCGTGTTGGTATACATGCAGCTTCATCTGGAAGGCTCACTAGATAAGTACAGAAAACTACGTGCAGTTGAAGCAAGCTGCGTGGAAATATAAAAACTCAGCCATCCACATCTGGCACTACAACTTCCTTTCCAGATTCAGGTAACGCTCCTTCAACCATTTCACAATCTCGCACAAGCTGGGACCCTCCAACGCCCATGAGCAAACTTCAGATCACTTTCAAAGTCAGGTGTCAGAACTGTTGGACATTGAAACTGAGACTCAAACATTTTTTTGTTCTTATATGTTTATCTCTAGTATGCAGATGCAAAAATTTTTAAAGAAAAGAAATGGGGGAAAAGAAAGGACACAGAGGCAAAGAAGCATTGAACAGACTGTCAGCCTACAGTGGGAAGGCAGGGGAGAGTGGGGGGCGGGGGCACTAAGAGATCAACCAAAGGACTTGTGTGCATCCATATAAGCATAACCAATGGATACAAGACACAGGGGGTGGGGGGGAGGTGAGGGCATGTGCTGGGGGGTAGGGGAGGCCAGAGGGAGGTCAATGGGGAAAGAAAAAGGAAACATATGTACTACTATTTATAATACTTTAAACAATAATATATATAAAACAAAGTCAGGGTGTCATATTTGTTATGTGACTATGAATTTCTTAACCATCTAATGCAGATAAAACTGTTACCATTTCTATGAGTTCTATATTTTACATACATATCACTGTGAGCTTTGAGCTTTGTGTCCCTAAACACCCCGCCCCCAAGCCCTGTGGGTTTTATTGTGAGACTTTTGCTATAGCAAAACTGACTGCACACATAATTAATTCACTGAAAGTCAGCCAGGGCTTTTGTGTGAAAAATTTATCTGAAGGCATTTTACACAGAGTGTGCTTTTGGACTCATTAGAAATAAAATAAGTTACTGGTGTCTGACTCTGCACCCATATTCACATGTTTAGGGATTTTTATTACGCTCAAATACACTTTTGCCAATGTGTGACACTGCTCTTTGCATAAAACATAAATATTAAAACAATTACTGTCAACATATTTATTTAATAGACTTAGAATTGTGTTCAGTCCATTGAATGGTAAGTATTCAAGTCAGGCCACTAGCTTCCCCTTCCCCTATGTGATGACACAGTGTCACGCCTGCACTGAAATGTGTTAACATGGATGTTAGTAATGTGCTACTTAGAACTGTCCCAAGCATGGTGGTACAAATAAAGAATGTCCCCTCTTATGAGAAAAATGGCAGTTTTAAGGTTGTGGTGCCAAACTTGACTTTTGGATATATAAGATACCCGCTTTTATGAGTTTTTTAATGAAACAATTCACTTGGAAAGAATGATTTCTTTCCGATATAAGCTATTGTATGTCATCAGTTGGGAATATGATGAAGAAGAGCATATTTTTAAGACAAGCTTTATATAGCTAGCATTGATTGCCACAAAAGGCCTGTTTTGTAAAACATAACGCCTGCATTCCAACCTCCTTATCATAACATGAACAATAATAAAGACACAATGTTGAAAAGGAGCTTGGGGAACCTGGTGTCTGATAGCTCATGTGTCTAATTAGTGAGATGCCACCAGAAATTCGATTGTGGTGGAGGGAAGGAGGTGGGAGGGGGTGATGACAGGCCAGTGCTAAAACAAAGAGTGACATTGTCTCTTTGTATCTGGATCGCTGAGCTTTGGATCATGCAGGAATCTGCAATGCCCTCTTGCCAGGTTGATGCAAGAGGCCAAGTGCCAGTAAATTAGTCATTGTCACATGATGCTCGATATGAACATACCACATGACTTTTATCTTGTTTTGTTTTCATTCAGTATTGTAGGAAACATATTTTGTATTTCAAACCTTTTGATTCAAATGGATGAGGTCTCTGCCTGCTCTTTGGGGGATACCAATAGCAATGGTAGGGCTAAGGGCAGTTTTCTGACTCATCTTCCAGCCAATACAATAACAACAAAGTCATCCATCTGTGGAGAGCACAGCAACACCACCCTCCCCTCGCAGGTGGCAGACAGGTTCTCGGACTCCCAAGGATCCACCTGTTCAGGCTCTCAGACTCATCTTTGCAAAACCTTGGCAGGCTGCCTTTCATTCCCTTTCCCCAGAGTGGGCGGGGGGCGGGAGGGGGGTAAATTAAATGAACTTTGGAAAAACTTAGCTTTGCATAAAGGAGCCCAGGAATGCTGAAACACTGCACTTCTGTGGCATGAGAGCATGGGCTTCAGCCGAGGGCCCCTGCTGCACCACCGTGCAGTTTTGAATTGCCTACGGGATGTCAGCTGGAGAAAGACAAGTCGGATTCCTCCCTTAGAAGTCCCGGGTAAGTCTGTGTACTTGAAAAGGTCAGAAGTGAGATTAAAAAGGGAAGGCATAAGCAGAGTTTTCAAATTACCTCTATGCCCATACATCCTTCGTGCATTATTCATCAACTCTTCTGCTGGGTGCTGAGAAGAGCTGATGAATAATGGGATCAGCAAAGGCAACAAAGACAGGTACCACATGAACCCTGTCCTGAAGGAGTACCGTCTAGTGGAGGATGACAGGCAGGGCAACAAGCTGGGGGGGTCTCAGGTGATGTGGGTCTCTGAGGAAGCAGTGATGGAGGGAAACTGTAGTCATGTCTACTAGGATCCTGGGTCTTTAGACCTTTTTGTCCTATGAACCCGTTTGGCAGCTGGTGAGATTTAAGTCCTCATGCTTCCAATTTCAAGCAAATGCTCAATAAAATATATATGAAATGTGACAATAGGTAGACCATCATTAACTGACAAAGCCATGGTTACTACAGCTTTGTGAGTACCTGAAAGGAAATTACTGTATATTCAAAAGTCTAAGTTACTTTGAAAATACCAGGGCACAGGGCAAAGTACCTAGAACATCAGTGATGGCCTTACCTTTGCAACCGACTAGGTGTGTGATTTTTGGCCAAGTCTCTTAATTTTGGCCTCGGTTTTCTTACGTGTAAAATGAGAAAGTCCCCATTCTAGATAG
This sequence comes from Antrozous pallidus, assembly GCA_027563665.1. Classification (NCBI taxonomy): domain Eukaryota; kingdom Metazoa; phylum Chordata; class Mammalia; order Chiroptera; family Vespertilionidae; genus Antrozous; species Antrozous pallidus. The sequence goes on along the minus strand of CM050521.1, from coordinate 17,351,718 downwards.
TAATGACTACAGAAAACACACAAAGACAAAACTAAAAGTAGAAAAGAAAACCAAAAGCATAAATTCTTAATAGTGTTTTTGTGTATAAACAGTCTTCACAGAACAACTGAATGATTTTTGGACCTCCCTTGAAATTCAAAACAAATTGGAAGCCAGATGGTTGTTACCCATAATCCCCACATGAGATGAGTCTCAGGATGCCCATCTGTTTGAATCCCCCCAGTTTCCACATGAAAGTTAGGATCTCTAGATATTCATAATATGTGAGTCATTTTATCTTCTCTCTTTTCTCATGCCTCATGCATGCCAAAGAAAATTTCTCCCGAGGAATAGAAGAAATCTAAATTCTGCCTGGTATCCCTAAAGTATACAAACGGTCCTTACCATGAATATCTGTAGGAAACCAGAAAAATACAAAGCAATGCATATTGTGAATTTTATACATTAAATTATCTTCCCTAACACAGCTCCATGAAACTTTTAACCCTGATTGTTAAAATCAACTTCCTATTTCTAGTCTCTTCCCTGTCTGATCCACTTGTAAATTCACTACCAAATTAACCTTAAAAAATCTTTATTTTTGAAAATATTGCATATCTTTCCATTTTCCCCCCACTGACCTGTTCTAGCCTCCCCAACCCCTCGCCCCAGGTCTTTACCACACTATTATCTGTGTCCATGGATTATGCAGACAAGTTCTTTGGTTGAACTCCTCCCACCCACCTACCCAGCACCCCTGCTTTCCCTCTGAGATTCGACAGCTTTTCCCATGCTGCTGAAGCGGCTCTGTCCAACTAGACCTTCCGTGACGATAGAAATGTTGTACATCTCTCCCATCCAAACTGGAAGCTACTAGGCATTGAACACTATTGAGCATTTGAAACGTGGCTAAGGCAATTGAGGTGGACTTCTCATTTTACTTCATTTTGATCCCTTTCCATGTAAATGGAAGCAACTGCTTGTGTTGGTTGCTTCTATGTTGAACATTACAGTCCTCAAGTATAACCTTGATCATTTTCCTTCTCTACTCAAAAGGTTACGTAGCTTTGCCCTAAATTGGGCGAACTGAAATATATCATGCTGCCATTCAAGAACTTCCATGAAATGTTCTCAGACTCTGCTTTTCATGAAATCAATACTTCATCCAAAATGAAATATTTGCTGTTGTCAAGCCTACCTCCTTTTTTTTTTTTTAGCAACCACATTTTCCATATGGTTTTTTTTTAAAGTGAGAATGACATTTTGTTCATTTATTTAATTATACCTAATATTGAAATAATTCAAGTCAATCTTCACCACCTCTGCAAGGTTTTTTCTCATTCCTATTAATTGATGTCTCTCATGCTCATAAAATCCCATAAGACTTCTTATGACATCAAGTATATTTTACTGTATGTTTTAACTGTTTATATATAGTGTGAGATCTACTATTTCATTCTAATCCTCCTAAGACAGTGGTCGGCAAACCTCGGCTCGCGAACCACATGTGGCTCTTTGGCCCCTTGAGTGTGGCTCTTCCACAAAATACCATGGCTTGGGTGAGTCTATTTTGAAGAAGTGGTGTTAGGAGAAGTTTAAGTTTAAAAAATTTGGCTCTCAAAAAAAATTTCAATCATTGTACTGTTGATATTTGGCTCTGTTGACTAATGAGTTTGCCCAACACTGTCCTAAAACTATTGCCTATGGCTGATTTAACTTTGCATCTTCCCTGGCTCTTTTTACAGAGAAGAAATGGGAATCATTAAGCAAACATCAATAACATTGGGCTTAAATCCCACAGATCATTTGTAAGTGCTGAAAATATAAGTTTAGGATATTCACAGGCAGTTTTCAGTAGAAGTCCATATTCCTTTTACTGAAAGAAGAACAAACTCAGCAAGTATCTTATTCTCCAAGATCCATTGTTAAGAAAGAAACTTGTTTTCCCTCACAGCAGGAATTCTGAGTCAACGTTCACCTCTTTTTACTTCACTGAGAAGTAGAGTTTGGGGCAGAAAGTCAAGAAAAGAACTTGAAGCATAGCCTGTGGCAGGACCCACCGCAGGCCCTCCTGAATGCGATTGCTAGGAAAGGCGGTCCCACATCCAGGAAAGCCTGTGGTTTCCCGCCCCCTGCCGTCCACTGTGTTCCCATGCCAAAACCCACTGTGGGCAGCACTGGGTTGAACGGCTATGTCCTTTGGTCCTGGGCTGAAAAGAACATTTAAAAATGCACAGGTTGAGATGGAAGAGCACAGATTTAAAGTGAAGCTGCCCTTCTCAGTATTGGAGTGAATTCTTTGTTCTCTGCTTTCAAAACTATTTTGCTCAAAAATAATAAAATTTCACTGAACTATTGATTATATTTAAATGACCAAATTCCCAGTCCAAAAATATTTCTAAGGAAATGTCATTTTTATTGGCCAAAATCACATGAACTAACATCTAACTTACTTTTAACTGGTGACAGTAGCTGATTTTTTTTATGAGCTAATATTATATAAACTAGGGGCCCAGTGCACAAAATTTGTGCACTGAGGAGGGGGTGATCCCTCAGCCTAACCTACCCCCTCACATACTGGGAGCCCCCAGGGTATGTCCTACTGACCACTTACCCCCAGGCTGTCCAAGGCCTAAAGCCTCTGGCCTAGGCTTTAGGCCTTGGGCACCCAGCAATTGCCCTGCAATGGGGTCCTTGGCTGGCTCTGCCCCAGCCCTGCCCCCCAGCCTGGGCCTTCACCCCAGCCAGCTGGAGCCTGGCTAGCACGGGCCTTGGCCCCACCTCCCTGGCCCAGGCCGCTTTGGCCATGCCCCCCGGCCCTGGCTGCCTCAGCCCCACACCCCCACAACCCTGGCTGCCTCGGCCCCACCCCCCACGGCCCTGGCTGCCTCGGTCCCAACCTTCTTGGCCCTGGCTGCCTTGGCCTTCCCCCCCGCAGCCCTGGCCACCTTGGCTCTGCTCCCAAGGCCCAGGGCCATACACTCACTGGCTGGCTCCACCCCAGCTCCTGATTGGCTGGTGGGTGTGGCTTGTGGGTGTAGCGAAGGTTTGGTCAATTTGCATATTATTCTTTTATTAGATAAGATTATTTGGGTTTGAATCAAATTTGCTATTAACTTTACTATATAATTTTTAAAAATCTGTTCCAGTTAGCTTCTTCTAAATTTGAATATAAGTTGGGCTACATGTAAACTTGATAATCTCCTATAAATTACATAACCTCTCTGAGCCTGTTTCCTCATTTATGGAATAAGCTATTAAATAATGATAATTCTCACTTCACATGAAAGGAGTTACATTTGAATTGAATGACATAATAAAGCATTTTGCACAGAACCTGGCACATAAATTTACTTTTCCTATGTGGTTTGTACTAAAGTGCTGTAAATTATGAAAAAATAATTACTTCTCTGACTCGGCTATTTATAACTCTTCCCATACTGTTCTTGTTAATTATCAGTAAAGATGTGTGGGATCGTTTTTTTTAATAACACGGAACTTAAAACATAAAAGAAAACTCTCAACTTCCAGATACTTAACCTTCTAATCAGTTTATGTAGCAAATTACCTATATATATATCTTTTTCACTGTTTAAACTTTTATTTTAAAACTAGAGGCCCAGTGCACAAAATTTGCACATTCATGGGTTGGGGAGGGCATCCTCAGCCCAGCCTGCACCCTCCTGCCTTCCAGGAGGCCCTTGGGGGATGTCAGACTGATGCTAAAGCAGTCAGTCAGACATCTTTAGCGCTGCTGCAGAAGCGGGAGGGCTCCCAGCACCGTCAGTGTGCTCACCCGCTGTGAGCCCAGCTTCTAGGCTTGTGTGAGTGCACTGACCACCAGCTCTGCATTAAGCGTCTCCCCCCTTGTGGTCAGTGCTAGTCATAGCGACTGGTCATTCTGCCATTTGATCTATTTGCATATTACCCTTTTATTATATAGGAATTTGAATTGATTTCAGAGAGGATGGGAGAGGAAGAGAGACATAGAAATATCAATGTTGAGAGAGGATCATTGACCAACTGCCTCCTGCACTCCTCATAACCAGGTTTGAGCCTGCAACCTGGGCATGTGCCCTAACCGGAAATCAAACCGTGACCTCCTTCATAGGTCATGCTCAACCATGGTGCCCCATTGGCCAGGCCGAATACCCAATTCTGAAAGACCATAGTTGGTTTGTTCACTGTTCTTTCAAGTAAAAATTGTATTCGATGATAAAAGTGGCTAGTTCTCTCAATTCAATCACACAGTGTTTTTTCTCATGACAAACTTTGTACTTTATTGTATGTAACGTAAGTGCTTTATGCTTACTTCTGATTTTACCATTAAAATATGTATACTTAAGGATCAAGATTTAGTAAAATTAACACATTTTATTGCTTTATTAATTTTTTTTAGGAGATTGGTGTGTGTGTGTGTGTGTGTGTGTGTGTGTGTGTGTGTGTGTGTGTAAGTGAAGAACACAATATAAAATGACAACTAGTAGGTTTTGGTGCCACTGCCTTGATTCCTGCTAAGACACCAGCAGTTTTGTTCACTCTTGCTTTTGCATCATTAGTGTAAATGTTAATACAGCAAAAAAGTCAAAATTTTCTGGCATCTATTTGGTAATTCCAAATCAGGTTAATAAAATCTGTGATGAATACACTTTTAAAATGCCAGTTTACTGGCCTCATACCTTTAGTAAAACTATCAATAAAATTGTATTTCTTATCACAGGTATTTATTAAACTATATACAGTAAAAATAATTCTGCATGTTATCTTGTCATGATTGTGAATATTTACCTCTGAACATAAAATATAGTTGTTATTACTAATGCTATTATTACTTGGATAAGGATGCTTTTTAAGTCTTATGAATTATTTACTTTACCCAGGGTAGTCTATGATTGTGAAATAAAATATTTTCTATATACAATGGAATTTGTGGTGTTGGCATAAAATATTTTAGACAAAACATTCTTTTAGTGGAATTTATAATTTTTCTCCTAGTAATTACCAAATGCCAGAATTAATTTTTATCAGATAATTATTCCTCTGACATACTTGACAATCCCAGGCATTTAACTCATTCATTAAAATGCAATAATGTTTTCTCCAATGGTTTTCACTACCAGTCATGACATGCATTATTATGCACCACTAATTTCAATAAAGAACAATGAGACACTGTTTTATTGGCATTTACATTTACAGGACCATACTTTGTTGCATGCTTGTGAAGAAAATGACAAAAGAACCCATATCAAATTAGCCTCAGGGTGATTATTTCTTAAAGATTAAATAATCGGCTCTATAATGTTACAGTTGCTACTAAATATTTTTGTTATTGTGTAATTTTCATTAATAATTGGAATAAATATATAGCTATGAAAGAGTAGCTAAATTATTAAAATAATTATATGATGATAATTATGAGTAAACATGGAACTAAAAGTTTTTAAATATTTCAAACTCCAATTAAAAAATATTTGGATTATATGTACCAAAGTTTTTTATTTGCATTAGTTGTCATCATTACTTCCTCTAGTTACTAAATATTTGTTATTTTGATTAAAGTCAATCAACTTATTGAAGTATTTACTTTATATGTTTATTTTTTGTATTAAATGTTAAATCTCTTATGATGCTGGTGTTTTAATATTTAAATTAGTGTTAGCACTTACTAAAATGACAGTACTTTTTGATAAAAGCTTGATCTGATTTGAGCCACTAAAACAAACGAATTCAAGTTTCTCAGTTTTGCTTCAAAAATTTCTCGTAAGTTATTTTAGTTGTTGTTAATCCTCACGGAAGGATAATTTTTTTTCATTGATTTTTAGAGAGAGTGGAGGAAAGAGAGAGAGAGAGGAACATGGATGTGAGAAAGACACATCCATTGGTTGACTCCACACACACCCTGGGATTGAGGGCCTGGGATTGAGGGCCGGGATCGAACCCGCAACCCAAGTAACTTGCACGGGAATCAACTTGGGACCCTTCGGTGCACGGGCTGGCTCTCTAACCACAGAGAATACTGGTCAGGGCAAATTCTCCTCAGTTTTATAAAGTAAAACAGTAGAATTAATACAACATCTCAGACTTTAGTTGTGATGGACAACATATTAAAGTACTTGTATATGCTCATTGATAGAAACGCTTATTCAGTCGAAAATTAATTGATGTGCAAATATTTTATCAGACAAGATGAGCTTTACTCAGAATGATATTGTTTCTCCATACCATTGCAACTTCTCATTGCAAAGACACGCCATTTCATCCAGTTTACATGAAGCAACAGTAACATGTAGGGACTAATTAGCTTAATCATAGATGTGCTTGCCTTAGGGAAGTGGCAGTGGCCTAGTTTCTCCATAAAGATAATAGCCAGAATTCAAATGATTTCCAATCCAAAACCAACACTGTCCTAATTGTTGGAGTTCAGTGATGAAATTGGAATATAGTAAAGAGGAAAGGAAGGTTGAGCCTGTAAACATTTAATGTCTATATGTTTTTCCCAGGCTAAAACACAATTCTGTATGTTACTAAGGATTGGCCCATGCTAGGCTAACATCAGTAGGCAACTCATTTGTATAGTACTTGCAAAATTCATTTGCATCAGTCATGAACACATGGATGTATAATGAGGGAGGGTATTTTTCAGGAAGAGAACACACATTTAATTTGACATTTTCTTGTTGAACTTGAGGCAGCCAACTTCCCTGGCTTTATTCCATCTTTTCATCCCACCGAACTTTTCCTCCTACTCATCAAACAGTCACAGCATTCTTCACCATGAAACATAAGCAGATGGGTTCTTGTGTCACTATCTGTAATCCAATGGAAAAGATCTGTTTTTGCTTCCCCTGGCACCTATTCCATAGTTCTCTGAATTCTATACTTAGTTTTTTGTTTTGTTTTTTAATTCAGTCTTTCTTTTCCTTAGCAAGGACCTGAAATTTACCAATAGCATTTTTGCAACTTTCTCATGTAATTTCTAATCATGCATAATCTGTGGGTGAGAGTAATTCATATGAAGTGTTGGAAATTCTTTTTCTTAATTCAATAACAGTAGTACATTAAAAATGTATATTACCAAATAAGTGGTAGGTAATAGCACCAATTGTATTGAAGTCAAGTCATCCAACCTTTCCCAAAAAATGCAAATTCTTCATTAATTAAGTATACATTTAACAACCATTTTCATGGGTTCTATTTATTCATTATCATTTATTCTGAATTATCTTATAATTGTGCTATTTCTCATTTTTGTTTAATAATTGCTTAACACATCTAAAAAGTACTAAGTGTTAAGAGGTCATTCCTTAAGAGTGACTGTTAGAATTTCTTGAAAATGGCTGTTCTAGTTTCCATTTTTCTTTTCCTATTATTAACCCCAAAATTCTTGAGCAAGGAAGAGATATATGATATTATGTCCTTAAACTGCCCATTCTTGAATTGTTTTAGCCTGCAAAAAACTACATAAATATAACATACAAAAATAAACAATTAGCAAGCCCTACTAATGACATATAAAATATGGAACATATAGCAAGAATAAATAAGAATGAAAATGAGTTTAAATTCTGAACCCTGGGATCCCCAACATTTAGCAAGGTGGCATTTTTCTATTTTATTAGTTTGTTAAGAACCCCGGTTTGCATTTTGAGAGAAATGAGGCTATCTTCAAAGCTCATGGTATAGTTAAATCTTTGAATAAGAAATATGAGTGTCTGGATTTTAAGCCTGACTAGGGTGAAATTTATATTCCGTATTTAGTTTAACCTAAATTAATCAGATATTAGAGAATTTTCTTAGTGGAAATGGGAAAGAAGGAGTGAAAATCATATAAGAGAGAATTGGTTTTCCTAACTCTTTCACTTTTCCCTTCATCCTTGGCCCACCATCTTTGTTTCTAGTTTTCCAACCAATTTACAAACCTAATTTTTAAAAGTACCTCATAGGAAATATAAACTTTCTAGAGACAGGCAACAAATATATAGAAATTTACCAGTGTGTCATTTTCACCAGAAGACAAATATCCCTTCATTCTCTTTCAGTAAGAAAAACAAAAAGTGAGTTAATATATTTTAAGTTGCCTACCACAGACAGAGCACTTTGTTCGGTATCTGGAAAGTAAAAATCTCTGCTTCAGACAGTTCACATTCTAACAACAAGTTGACACAAACTAGTTTTGATAGACACATGATAAAACATGAGACACAAACGTTACAAAGGTTTGTATTCAACTGAGACATTTTTTAAAAAAAGAATTATTATCCAGCACCTTGCAGTGAAAAATTCATCATACTGGGGATTAGGGGACAGTGCTAATCTGTCTTGATGGGTGTCCCTTGGTTATGTCACTGAAAATCTCTGGGCTTCAATTTTGTTGTCTAAAGAAAACACAATTGAACAATGTCAAGTTTATAGTCATTATTCTGTACTGTTTCTTTTTAAAAAAATAAAATATATTTTTACAGTGAGGAAGGAGAGGGATAGAGAGTTAGAAACATCGATGAGAGAGAATAATTGATCAGCTGCCTCCTGTACACCTCTTACCGGGGATGTGCCCCCAACCAAGATACATGCCCTTGACTGGAATCGAACCTGGGACTCTTCAGTCTGCAGGCTGATGTTCTATCCACTGAGCCAAACTGGTTAGGGTTCTGTACTACTTCTTATGAAGAAAATGCTATTTTTAAGGACAGTGCTGTATAGTATTCCCTGTAGGATCATGCCCCTCCAGTGCTTACAGCCCCAACCCAGAGGCAGTTTAATGTCACACTTAAGGACTCAGACTTTGAAGCTCCACAGGCCAGGTTTAAATGGCTGTGACTAGTGTATTCGATTGAACGTGGACAAGTAATGTGACCTCCCGAGTCTCAGTTTCCTCATCTGTAAAATGGGAATAATAACAAGCCTATCTCACAGGGTTGTTAGGAGGATTTAATAAGATAATTACAGTAAAATTCTTACTACAAGGACTTGACACAGCAATTGCTTAATGAGTGTTAACACTACAACTAATGCAATGCATAGAATCCAATTAATAACATAACTAAATGTTAAAAACGGGTGAATGACAAAATGAACAGGGTGCACAGAGTTCCATCTACACGGCAGAGATAAATGTTAATGATAGAGAGGTACAGGATGTAACTAAGTACATTTCAGATTGGTCATTTTTCTGCCTTAAATTGGGTTTCGTAGTTGATATTTTAATACAGAAGAAAAAGTTAAAAGCTTGTTTTTGGTCAGGCTTTCATTTGATATTTCCACAGCCGTGTTCTCCTTGCCATTTGAGAGATACTTTCCATACTCCCAAGGTTAGAGCCTCATGGGTCTCTGCTGCGTTAGAGCAAGCACATGCACTTTCTGTCCGCAGAGCCCTCTGAGGCTCCTGAGCTGGGGGTGCTCGGAGGAAGCGCAGCTGCGGGAAGCGCATGGAGGGCGCCGCGGAGAACAGCGGAGCAGTGTGCAGGGTCCCTGCGACCGCTTGCTCTCATTAGACACTTTTTCCCCTTTTAATCTTTATTGCTGAAAGTGTTACATACGTCCTCCTTTTCCACCATTAATCTCTGCCAGCCCCCTCCTGGCCCCTCACCCCTTCCCAGGCCCTCCCTACCGTTGTCTGTGTCCCTGGGGGTTACGCATACACGCATACAAGTTCATTGGTTGGTACTTTTTGAGTGTTGGCATGCTTGCCAATGGCAAACGTGGCAAACTTCAAGTAACTGACTGGGAACAACATTTCTATTGTCCCTGGTATAGTTCTATAAGAACGGATGTTTAATATGTTATTCTTTTTTTTCTGAATGGCTTTGCAGTTGCCACGCGTGGTCAAGAGTCAGAGTGGCTCCCGAGTACCTGGATTACTTGGTGTCTGGCGCTGTGGTCAGATGGAACGGCAGGCGTTTCCGCAGGGCGGCGATTCCCAGCCTTTGCCATCTCGTGGCACACATCAACTGATGCCTACCATTCTGCAGCACGCCAGCAACTAGGATTTTTTTGCCAACTTGACCAAGAAAATAGGTATGATTTTGATTCATTCACACCAGACGGCTAGTGTGGTGTTGGCTGTGTCGTTTTTATTTCACAATTTAAGGGAAGGAGGCCAGTGCCCCTGACTAAGCATCAGGCAGTGTGTGCCGGGAGCCCCCTGTGGTACACCAGGACGCTGCGCTGCAGGTGGTGACGTGTGACCAGCAACATAATAGCTCGCGTTTAATCTGGGCTGTTTTCTGATAGATTGTCTCGTGGGAAAAGGGTAGGGATTTTTCTTAATCTTCTTTTACCCTTAAGGAAAAACAGGATAACAGAGTACTAGTTAATTGCTCAAATTCACTTTTAGTAAGTGACGTTGTTGGGGTCCTTTATAGTGCAGCACATACCCTTCCCTGCTCACCTCCGAATCATTGGAGAGGCTGATGTGCTAGTGGATTTATATACTGAAACGGCAACAAATATCTACCACCACTGGGAGGGCGGAAAAGTGCCAGATGTACTCTCACTGCAGGCAAACGGGAGACAATGCATGTAGGGAAGTGTGTGCTGTTGGATGATGCTGTTCCTTTAAATAGCTGCTATTTGGAGAAGCGGGGCAGGCAAGACAGCTAGGGGCAGGAGAGTAACTCCAATAAAAACGTTTTCTTGCTTCCACCTCCATTTTAACTTACAGACCACAGCCACAGCATGAACGGATTTGTGACCTTGAACCGGAATCTGTTTTACAAGCTCTGGTGTCACCTCCCGTCGGAGGAGGGTCTCCCAGAGCAAACAACCTGCACTTCAAAATCAAGTCATATCCTTAATCGCCGATGCCTTCCCACACCGTTATCCCCAACTCCGACCCGCCTCTCCACCACTATTTTGTAATCTTTATGGGACTCTCGCCGAGTCCCTCCTGTTTGTGGGCACCGCTGTTTCCTGCCGTCTTGGCGTGAGGAGCCGTGGTTCTCTTAACGCTTCACATCTCTCTTGTAAGACTTTCACCTCCAGGGATGCATTCCATTCCAGTGCCTATCGTGTTTTAGGGCACAAAGACAAGTGCAAAATGTCCTCGGGCCTCACCGTTGGCTGAGAGATAGATAAATGGAGTTTTCACAACATGAATAATTGTGTCAATCCTGATCATCGTGGATGCCTTCCAAGGAAATGGAGTCTCCCTGCCCACTAGAAATATGGGGAAAAGGCCTTAGCACTTCCTATGCTACAGTCCACCCAGCCACAGACTGCAGGAGTTAAATCAGTTGGCAGCACTGTGGTAAATTTAATCTATTAGGATTCATATCATCATCATCATGACCATCATCATCACCACCACCACCATCACCACCACCACCATCACCACCACCATCATCACCACCACCATCACCACCACCATCACCACCACCATCACCACCACCACCATCACCACCACCATCACCACCACCATCATCACCACCACCATCACCACCACCATCACCACCACCATCATCACCACCACCATCACCACCACCACCATCACCACCACCATCATCACCACCACCATCACCACCACCACCATCACCACCACCATCACCACCACCATCATCACCACCACCATCACCACCACCATCACCACCACCATCATCACCACCACCATCACCACCACCACCATCACCACCACCATCACCACCACCATCACCACCACCATCACCACCACCATCATCACCACCACCATCATCACCACCACCATCACCACCACCACCATCACCACCATCACCACCACCACCATCACCACCACCACCATCACCACCACCATTACCACCACCATCACCACCACCATCACCACCACCACCATCACCACCACCATCACCACCACCATCATCACCACCACCATCACCACCACCATCATCACCACCACCATCATCACCACCACCATCACCACCACCATCATCACCACCATCATCATCACCACCACCATCACCACCACCATCATCAATCACCACCACCATCACCACCACCACCATCACCACCACCATCACCACCACCATCATCACCACCACCACCATCACCACCACCATCACCACCACCATCATCACCACCACCATCACCACCACCACCATCACCACCACCATCATCACCACCACCATCACCACCACCACCATCACCACCACCATCACCACCACCATCATCACCACCACCACCATCACCACCACCATCACCACCACCATCATCACCACCACCATCACCACCACCATCATCACCACCACCATCACCACCACCACCATCACCACCACCATCACCACCACCACCATCACCACCACCATCACCACCACCATCATCACCACCACCATCACCACCACCATCATCACCACCACCATCATCACCACCACCATCACCACCACCATCATCACCACCATCATCATCATCATCATCATCACCACCATCTTCTGTGGTCACCTTGGGGAGGTGCTGTTCAGCTCTCAGGAGATGCGGTGGGTGTTTCCCTGCCCCAGAGCAGCAGCAGCAGCATCACCACCACCACCATCATCATCACCACCACCATCACCATCATCAATCATCATCATCATCATCATCATCATCATCATCATCATCATCATCTGTGGTCACCTTGGGGAGGTGCTGTTCAGCTCTCAGGAGATGCGGTGGGTGTTTCCCTGCCCCAGAGCAGCAGCAGCAGCATCACCACCACCACCATCATCATCACCACCACCATCACCACCATCATCATCACCACCACCATCAACACCATCATCATCATCATCATATCATCATCTGTGGTCACCTTGGGGAGGTGCTGTTCAGCTCTCAGGAGATGCGGTGGGTGTTTCCCTGCCCCAGAGCAGCAGCAGCAGCAGCATCACCACTACCACCACCATCATCACCACCACCATCACCATCATCAATCATCATCATCATCATCATCATCATCATCATCATATCATCATCTGTGGTCACCTTGGGGAGGTGCTGTTCAGCTCTCAGGAGATGCGGTGGGTGTTTCCCTGCCCCAGAGCCACTCCTTTCTGAGTGGTCCAACATTTTATGCTACCCTCTGCTTGGCAGAGAGCCTGGAATGGAGTCCAGTAGGATCAGCTGGACACCTGGAGTTTTAACCAGCTCTTCCGAATGGGGAAAGTGCCAGGTTCCTGGGATAGCGGGGCAGGTGGCCCCAACCCAGCACAGTCCCTGCAGCTCTCTGAGACTGTTCAAACCTGAAGGCTTGGCCTCTGCTTTTGTTCCTCTGAAAAGGTCAAAATTCAGGGTGTGGCAGGCAGGGCTCCTGGGTGGCGAGGGCTACATCACCTAGGGTGGAGTTTTATTCTTTCCCTGCCTTGAGGCAAATGGGAGCTGCTAATTCCTCTCAGAAAAAAAATGGTCATTTGGTTTGGGGGTGTACAAGCAAATGTAAGACTCCTGGCTGCTGCCTTTCCACATCTCCCCGATTGCTTCCCACCCCAGTTTCTCCTCAGGCACCTCAAGTCCTCCCTCCCTGTCTGCACGGAAGCCTGGGTGAGTAGCTACAAATGAAAACTCCTGTGCCCTGGGTTTAACATAGGAAACAAACAAACCCCAAACTGCCTTTTTCTCCACTGGCTCTGGTCACCTGCTCCAGGCTCCACCTGGGCCAGCAACTCTCTCACAGCTGGTTGTCACATCGGCTCCGGGCTGTGCAGCCCAGCCTGGGTTCAAGGCCTCCATCTTCTGAGGGGACAGACCCTCCCAGAGCCAGGAGCTCCCTCCTCACTTCTGGGCCCGCTGGCCTGTCGCCCCTGGAAGCTGGGTCTGCTCCTGTCTGGACCTTGTCCTTCCTACTACTGTCCAGGTGTTTTCTGTCCTACCTTGATCTGTCTCCTCCTCAGCTAGGCTTCAGTTGGTAATTCCAGGTGTTATGTTCCCAACTTTAGTTTTATTTCCAGTCTGACCCTGGCAGGAGTTGCAAGAAAGGTCTGCCTATTCAGCTGCTATTTTTTCCCCCCAAAACCCCCCATGATTTTAAAAAATAATTACGATTTAATTGTACTTTTTTTCTCTTCCCTTTATTATGTATTTTTCACTTTTATTTCTTGAAGTAAAGAGTTTGGTATGTTTCCTTCCTGCTGGGGTAAAAAAACAACAACAAAAAACACTACAATCAATTCTGTGTTATTTTGCATGATTGAGTAATGAAGTATTCTGATTACCAGAAAAAAACTTCAAGCTGCACTCATTCAAAACATTAAGACACAATAGGTAATCAATCTGTTTTTAACTTTTTCCTTCTTTGAATGCCTCTGAAGGCAACTGAAGATCATGCAGAAATCTCAGGGACAACATGGCACCCCTGGTGAATATACAAAAGTCTCAATAGAGTTTTCAGATTCTCTGAGAAATATGTTTCATATTTAAATGAAAAAAAGTGTATCAATAGAAAGTGCCTTATGAGTAGAATTACATGCTGTTCCTGAGAATCTGATAGAAGTAAAGGTGTCAAGAAACTTCTTGCAGAGCATAAATCACTATTTCATTTTCTAGATTTCATTACCTTCTTTAAAAATAATATTCATGTTTTTGCCTGTACCTGTAAGGTATTTTCTTTCTGATTCACCTCCTGTGTGACAAGATCCCGCACTGAAGTAGAAAGAACATGGGGATTGAAGTCACAAACCTGGGATTGCAATAGTCTTAGCAGCTTCAAGTTTTAAAATTAAAGGATAACTTTAAAAAGGTTTTGACATTTTTAAGTTAAAGGATGCATTTTTAAAAAACATTTCTCAGTTTTCTTTTCCAAATCTATAAAACAAGAGAACACTTTTATCACACCGGATTCTTATGAGACAATTTAGGCAAAGAATTTAGAATTGTTCCTGGCACATGCTCTATACTCAGAAAATGCTTTCTGTTAAAATATCACTTTTTGCTTTAGCATTAGCAGTTAAAAGGTGAGGTTCTATTATTTTGAGATTTAGCGAACACATTTTTGTAAAATGGACTGTATCATCTTCCAATGGTATTTGTGTGTGTGTGTGTGTGTGTGTGTGTGTGTGTATGTGTGTGTGTGGTGCGTATGTGGTGTGTGTGTGTGTATGTGTTTGTGTTTATGTGTGTGTGTTTGTGTATGTGTGTATGTGTATGTTTGTGTGTGTGTGCATGTGTGTGTGTGCGTGTGATGCGTATGTGGTGTGTGTGTATGTGTGTGTTTGTGTCTGTGTGTTTGTGTGTTATGTGTATATGTGTATGTTTGTTTATTTGTGTGTGTGTGTGTGTGTGTGTATGTTTGTGTGTGTGTGCTTTGTTTGTTTTTTTTCCATATGGAAGAAGCCTAAGCCTTTCCATCTAGGTGTGCCATTGATGTCAGAGCAGGTGCAGCACCTGGCAGCTGAGGGCACAATGAGGTGTGGAGGGGGAGGGAGGACTCAAAATGTCTTAGTGCTTCAGTCTGAAAGTTCTTTCTGATATCGAAGTGCAGTCAGCTTTTCTTTATCTTCCTTTCAATTTTCCTACTTTTGCTCCCTGGACAGCATGGAATGTGTAAGCACTGTGGTCATCGGACAACACGTCTAATATTTTAAATAGACACTGTTTCATGTAAAGCTCTTCTTTTCTGTTCCAACAACCTTGGTTCCTACAAACTTTCCTGATAACTACTAGTTTTCTCAGACAGTTATCATCCTTGTCACTCCCCTTTGTTCACAGTGTCCTAAAGTATTCTTCAGGTAGGCCATACTATTCTAGATATTGTGAAATATGATGGGATTTCTGTTTTGTGTGGACGCTATGTTTCCATTAATGCAGTGTAAGGTTGTACTCATTTGGAGAAGCTTTATTATCTTGTCACTGGGCTTGAACTTACTGACAATATTTGAATTTTTTTATTGGAACAACTTGCTGTTAAAATCAGCTTTCTCATCATGTAATTGATACATTTTCAATCTAAGACCTCATATATTTACTGTCAAATTTTATCTTCTTAGTTTCATCTCATTGCTGCACTAATTGGGAATTGTAAATTATTTTTATGTAATATAGTAGTATTTGATCTCAGCATTGGGGCATCTGATAATTCAGTACATATGCTATAATATACAACATATAATGATGGAAATCTTATTGATAAAGAAGTAGAACAAGAAAAAGTTTAATAAACAAATAATTGATATGCTGGAAATCTCTGTTAAGGTTGGAAAATAACAATAATAAATATCCTTTAGTCTCCTTGAGTGTTATTTTACCTTTCCCATTATTGATCATTATTTTAACTGAGTGATTTATTGACTGGATCTGGCAAGTCGTCATTCCATGATGTAAATCGTTAAGACTGGAATGTTAAACTCATTTCGAGCATGTGAGTATTCTTTTACTATCTCCACATCTTTCCTCAGCTTCAAAGTCTTTCTTTGAAAACACACACACACACACACACACACACGAGAAATATGCCATGTGTGTGTGTGTGTGTGTGTGTGTGTGTTTCCTTAGAAATATTTCCTTAGAAAATTTAGAAACTATTTTTCATTTAGAAATTTTAAAAATGCACACAAATTCTATTATTAAAAGATCAGGTATAGTTGTATGACTGTTTATCTGATTCACCTTCAACTAAGCTGAATGTTTCTTCTCTCTTTAAACACAGACACGCACACCCCTGTTGTTCATAGGAGATTGAGATCATATAATAAATATGTAATAATTTATCTTATTCTCACTTTTTCAGCATTTTCCAAAGTAATGAAATAACACAGGAGAATATGATTTTAATGGCTGCATGATATTTCATAAAATCCACTAAGAATATTTCCTGTAACAAATTCCTAGATTGAGTTTATATTTAAATTTTGCTATATGAATATTCCCATAACAAATATACTATTTTCAAATAAGTCTCAGCAACTCTGGTATTTTTTTTCTTGATAAAGGTCTAGAATAAATTAAACAGTCATAAATTCACAAAAATGTATAGATATATCCATAAGTATGATTTTTAAAGTTATATTTTTATTTTTGACAATTTATGACATTCAAAAATGAAAGAGTCCAATAAATAATTACCTACAACTTAGAAAAACCTGTTATTAATTTAGTGTGTTTATATAATCCTTAATACACTTACTATTTAAATATACTTAATTTTTAACACACTATTTTTAATACACATTAATGCACTTACTATTTAAATACACTATTTAAATATATAAATCAGAAGGTTATACTGCATATGCTATTTTTAGTAAACTTTTAAAAATATATATTTTATTGATTTTTTACAGAGAAGAAGAGAGAGGGACAGAAAGTCAGAAACATCAATGTGACAGAAACATCGATCAGCTGCCTCTTGCAGCTGGTGATGTGCCCCTTGCCCCCTGGTGATGTGCCTGCAGCTAAGGTACATGCCCTTGACCAGAATCGAACCCAGCACCTTTCAGTCTGCAGCCCGACGCTCTATCCACTGAGCCAAACCGGTTTCAGTTTTAGTAAATTTTTAAATTAAAAATATTTCAACTATTGCTGGATGACTCAGTTACTTGGAGCATCCTCCCATAAACCAAAAGGTGAACGTTCGATTTTCGGTCAGGGTGCATATGGGAGACAACTGATCCATGTTTCTCTTTCACACAGATGTTTCTTTGTCTTCCCGCTCCTCTATAATCAATAAATACACCTTCCAGTGAGGATGAAAAAAAATTAGGTCATGATCATTATTCCATTTCACTTATTAGTTTTATACCCTGTGATTTCAGTAACTATGCAGTATTTTTATATGGGTTTAGTTTTATAAAAAACAATTTTTTATTATTGGTTATGTTCTTTGTTGTGTAGACTGTGAAAAAATAACCTCGGTAATAAATCTTTGTATATATTCACAAAGATTTTCTTAGAATAATACTGTGAAGGTGAAACTACTTGTCAAAGAGTATGCATATTTATAAAACCTTTTTAAATGGAGATTATTCAATTGTTCTAAGAAAATGTCCACACATTTTTTCTCACTAGTATAAGATCACATTTTCTAAGATTCTTACCGAGGTCATTATACATTTAGGACATTGTTTTAAGTGAAAACTGTTGTGTTGTTCTTCACACTTGGCCTTTCTTTGCTTGCTAGTGAAGTTTCATATTTGGGGCTCGGTGTGGGAGTGAGGTGGAAGGTGGAGAGAAAGATGATGAAATAGAGTTTATATGTGAGTTTTCTCTTCAACATTCATTATTTTCTATAGTTTGGTCTGTTTGTTTTTCTTTGTTGTTGTTGTTTTTTTTTTTTTCTTTGCTATTCATGGAATTAAACACTTATTTTTGAACTAGTGGCCCAGTGCACAAAATTTGTGCACGGAGGGGGATTCCCTCAGCCCAGCCTGCACCCACTCCAATCAGGCTTCCCCTCTGGGGATGTGTGACTGTTAGTAGTCAGAGATGTCTGACTGTTGGCAGTAGGACATCCCTCTCACAATCTAGGAACACTGCCTCCTAACTGCTCATGGCCTGCCTGACTGATTGCCCCTAACGCCTCTGCCTGCCTTCATGATCACCCCTAACCACTTCTGCCTACCTGCCTGATCACCCGTAAGTGCTCCCCTGCTGGCCTGATTGCTCCTAACTGCCTCTGCCTTGCCCCACACCTGGGAAAAGGCTTCCCTTCCTCTGGCCAGCTATAGGCACCCAGGACCTGGGCCAGCTTCACTCAGGCCAGCTGCAGCCACAGGCACCCACAGGCATCCAGGACCACAAGGCATGCTGCCTAACTCCAGGGCCGGAAAGGAACCCAGCCCCTCCATGTGCCTGCCTGGCAGAGTCCCACTACTCTGACTGCCGTGGCTTAAAGAACTTTGCCATATATGTTCTCCCCAGCCTCCTGGGGAGAGGGCATGAGCTGAGAAACTGGAGATGCTGCAGCCCCGCTGAGGGCATGCCTTCCTCAGCATCTCCAGAAGCCAGAGCACTTGGTTGGAAGGCTCCCGGCTCCGATCCTGGCCTGAGGAGGCGGGGAGCCACAGAGTGTGTGTGGTGCTTGGGGAAAGGGTGACCTTACTGGACTTGTACACACTGCCAATGACAACAGCATGAGGTCGTGGAGACTGAAGGAGCAGAGAAATGCATGCAGAACTGGGGGGTCCTGTGCCAACCCAGCAGGCGGGTGCCTTTCCTACAGCACACCTCGCACACAGCATGCCCCATAGACCCAGGCAGGCCTCCCACAGCCATCCCACCCTTCCACGGGGCCCCCACCTGGGGAACACACACATGCTGCGCCACTGCCGCCACTGTCACCTCTGTGGCGGCCACTTCGTCCCACCCCTCCACGGGGCCCTGGCCTTGGGAGCACACCTGCACCGTGGCCACGCCCCCATAGGCCTTGCTGGCCTCACCTCCCATCTTGTTGGCCATGCCCCCTGCTCCTGATTGGCTGGTAGCATACCCAATCAGGAGTGAAGGTACCGTCAAATTTGCATGTTACTCTTAGATAGGATAGCTAACAGCCATTGTTGCATCTTACCTTTAGAAATGAATGGTGTTTACCATTCTCCAATACTATAAAATATTCAACTACATTATAATTAGCCTCATTTTTTAGCATTTTTATATATTCTTTTGGAATTTATTCCTATGTAAATTGTGAAGTAAAAATCTGACTTTTCACATTTTAAATCAGTCCTCCCAACAGTATTTTAAAAATTGTGATTTGAAGTAATGCAAACTAAATATAACCAATTCAGGTATATTCTTTTCCCCATTATCTATCAGTTTTACTAATTTTTATTTATAAATTTTTATTTATATATATATATATAAACAGATACATATGTATATTATTTATAGTGTCATTATATAATTTAACTTTTATACTCCTTAAAAGGAAATTATATTTTATAACATTTTATTCTCATGAAAACCTTTAAAATAAGTTTTGCAATTATTTCCATAATTTTTTACACTATTCCTATACTAAATTCAAAGCTTACTATAGTATTGATGTCCCCCTTTCTCAGTCATTTGAGATACAGTTGTAAAGTGTGTGTGTTTTTCTAACAGACATATGTAAGCAGTATATTTTCTGAAATTAGAGACATGGATTGTTTCTAACAGATACATGTAAGCAGTATATTTTCTAAGCATGACAGACATAGATTGTTTTTAATTTCTTAAATGCCAATTCTTTTTCCCCTGAATCTACAAGATGAGGTTTACTTTCTCTGTTTCTATAGGCATTTTCCTTAAGCTTCTGTTGTTTTACTTTTTTCTCTCTTTTTTTAGGGGGGATTCTATATTAGAGATGAAAAGCAGTAGTTATTAGGGAATACAAATTAGTGACTTCTAATAATTTTAGGAACATAATTGCCTATAATCCTTTATATACAGGACATGAATGCAAATTCTAAGAAATATTTTTTGTGCTTTGTGCTTGCCAAAGATGTGTTCCAATTTTAATGCTGAATATATCATCCACATTTATCTTTAAAAGATAAATACCAAAGATATAAAATAATTAACTATAAGTACTATAAGAAAAAGTATTAAAATTATATAAATTGTGGGCCAGTGCCAACTCAACCTACTTCAACTACAGCATTTAATCTTAAGATCTTATTTTTAAATTCACAAAATTTCTTTGGTTCTTTAGGCATTTTCATTAATTACCCAAGATTTTTGGAAATGGAAAGTTAACTTCGTATTATGAATGAGAAAGGTTTCTTTCTTAGATACAAAAATCTTTCAATCAGTGCCAAACCTCACATAATTATTTTGACATTTGCCTTACTCTTTACAATCTTTTAGTGAATATTTACTTACAGCTTTAGTTCACCTGGTTCTCTCCAAATATAATTCAGCTTATTTTTCACCCCATTTGAGAAGATTTTCTTACGTCAACAGAAACATTTTAAAATCAAGATGAAAAGATACAGTGGAAAATGGAGGTATGTGTTTGTTCTGCCAAGTCATTCATTGCAGAGTACCTGAGTTAAAACCAGCACCTGAGTAAGCTAGGCTAGTATGCAACTTAGTTTTCGATGTTAACAAGACCCCGAGCCCTGGCCAGTGCCTCAGTTGGAGCATCGCCCATACACCAGAAAAGGTTGTGGATCTGATTCCCTGTTGGGGCACATATCATGGTTGCAGGTTCAACCCCCAGTCAGGGAGGATGCAGGAGACAACCAGTCAATGTTTCTTTCACTTCAATGTTCCTCTCTTTCTCTTTCTTCCTCTCTTTCTCCCTACCTGTCCCTTTCAAAATAATCAATAAAAACATATCCTCAGGTGAGGATTAAAATTTTTATCTAAAGGAAAGACCCCAAGAAACTGTCTTGTATTTCTCATTTAATTTTGTTGACAGAGATTGGATTTGATGGGAATTAGCACTGTGTATGTTTGATGTAATACAATTCCAAAACCCAGAGGCTTAAAGCAAAAAGCATTTATTTAGGTCATAAATTTGTGGGTTTGCTGGCAGGCTCTTCTGCTCTTGGCTAGGCTTTCCCACCCATCTAGTTTGGGCTGAATTTGGGGTCATCCTGAATGGCCTTGACTGGGATAGCTTACCTCTTTTCTATGTTTTGTCTTAAAGCAAACTAGTCATAGCATGTCCTTCTTATGGATGACAGACAACAAGAGAGCAAGCCCAACTGTGCAAGTGATTTTTAAGCCTGTGTTTGCCTGAGGAAGTCACACGCCTGACCCCAGAGTCATAATGGGAGGGACCTTTAAGGCCACATAGCAAGGGGCATGGATAAGGGAGGGATGAAAAACTAGAGCTATGTTGTAATTAACCACTGTGATGTCCTAGGATATTAGTTACTACAGCATAATATATACAATACCAATGGCCTGGTGCATGAAATTCATGTACCCGGGAGGTGGGGGGAGGATGTTCCTCAGCCTGGCCTGCACCCTGTCCAGTCTGGTACCCCTTGAAAGGATATCCTACTGCTGGTTTAGAGGGATTGGGCTTAAACTGGCAGTCAGACATCCCTGTTGCAATCTGGGACTGCTGGCTCCAGCTGCTTACATGCCTACCTACCTGCCTGATTGCCCCAACCACTCTGCCTACTGGCCTGCTCATCTCCAACTGCCCCTCCCTGTCAGCCTGATCACCCCCAACTTCCCCCTGTGCTAGCCTTCTCACCTCCAACTGACCCCCACAGATGGCCTTTTCACTCCAACTGCCCCCCCTGCTGGTCTGCTTACTCCCAACAGCCCCGCTCCCCACCAGCCTGATCACCCACAATTGCTGTTCCATCCTGGCCTGATCACCTGCTAGCAACCTAAACTCCCAGCTCTTTCTTTCTTTCTTTCTTTCTTTCTTTCTTTCTTTCTTTCTTTCTTTCTTTCTTTCTTTTTTTTCCCCAGCATCTCCTTGAGCAAAGGCCAGGGCCGGCTGGAAGCAAATATCTAGGATTTGTTTATCTTCTATAATTGAAACTTTGTAGCCTTGAGCAGAGGCCAGGGCTGGCCAGGGTGGGCAGAAAGCTTGGCTTCCTCCATTACTGGTGCAACCCAAGCCTCCTGCTTGCTCCAGCCCCATGGTTACCTCCATCTTGGTTGGGTTAATTTGCATATTTTCTTCTGATTGGCTGGTGGGTGTGGCTTGTTGGTATAGCAGAGGTACGGTCAATTTGCATATTTTCTTTTTATTGGTGTAGATATGTCTGCTCTATTGCTTCCAACGCTGTCAGAATCTCAAAAATTGGACAGTGCAGAGTTAAAACGCAATACCTTATGGCACCATGTCTTATAAACATTGCACTCAAATATTCAAGGCTCATATTGTTGACTAATAATTGGAAAGATGTCATTTGAGAACATTATCCTAAGACTAAGGTCTAATGAAACTCACAACAATGCAGTTCAGATTTTCCTAGCTTTATCTCTTAGGGGGAAAAAAGAAAACACAATTAAATGTTGAATTATTATTCTCAGGCAACCCATTTGTGAAGGACAATAATCTCACCTAGAAGATAAAAGTGTTCATGTGATTAAGCTCTTCAGTCCATGAAGCATTATCAAACACTGGAGAGTAACATGTAAAGACCTTCCTTCACTTCCGTGGGCTAATTAAGAGACATGGTATCCCTAAGGAGTCTTCACACACAGACCTTCCACAAATTCCTCATGCTGGTATTTTCAGTTAAAAGTTGTGACTCACAGCTGCTGGGTTTTGTTCAAGATCATGTAGTTTATTTCAAGATATAGTCTGAGTTTTTCTTGTTAGGTTCCATTTCCAAGGAAAATACTCACTATTTTTCTCATAAATGGCACAATACAATTGCAAATGGTTTTTATTATTTCTATTTTATTCTAGCTCACAAGTCTAATTGTTAAAAAAAATTCCATTTACAATAATTTACTATTATTTGGATTTTGTCATACTTCTCCCAATTTTATAGTCTTATGTGATAGCACTATGTTTCATGAAATCTAAATTTCTTCAATTAAATATGGTAACCTCACTAAAAATGAAGGCATTGTGATATATCTAATTAACAATAATAATAGTAATTATCATTATTATTATTATTATTATTATTATTATTATTATAGGTAAATTTATTGGGCACTTACAGTGAGTTGTGGGTATTTCTATCTATCATCTATCTATCTATCTATCTATCATCTATCTATCATCTATCTATCTAATCATTTAATCTTTCAACAATCTAAACAAGGGCATTATAATTGTCAGTAAGTTTCAACTCAGGGCAAATAGACTTCTAAGAGATCAGTTTTTGTAGGCGAAGGGAAAAAATGATTTACTTACTTTGGAACCCTTTCCTGCACTGCAGCCTGGAAATTGCCTCCAGGTGGAGCACCAGAAAGACTGCAGGACTCTTTTCCTTTGTTGCCCTTACATCAGGTATCACAGCCTCGCACTGTCTCTTGTCTAATGTGTGAAAACAGTTGCTTTATATGATCTTTTCAGTTTTCTGTTTATCACAAGAAAATGAATTTAGCACCAGTTATTCATGCATGCTAGAAGCAGAATTCCTCCAGAATCTTGTTTCCAGCTGTCACACTTTTCCAAGTAAAGTTGTAAAGAAATCAGAAAGGACAATTTCCCAGTATCTATCATCTCTATCCATTCTGATTTCTTCTTTGAAAAGTGTCTTTGGTTCTCTGTTGTCTAAATGCACCATTGGGGGCCATTTTGCCCTTAATCCAGACCTAAGGAATTACAGGTTAGATGTTATACTTAGGGTGATTTGGGAGCAGTCATTCTTGATTTGACTATTGAAATGCTTTCATAGTACAGCAATTTAGAATTTTCCTCTCTCTTCTTTCTTTAGTTTTGAATTCCAGGTTATAAAACTATACACCAGCTCTTAGTAATATTTTTTAAGATGTGGGGGAGTCTTGTTCATCTGTCAATTTAGAGATCCCTCCAATCTCAGGGAATTTTTTGCCTAATTGGTTGAATTCTCTCTGTTAAGAGATCCAGATATCTTTATGGTGGTTCGTTTCTGTCTTGCTTTTATATCTATTATTTTCTCTCAGATTGCTTTGATTGCTTAGTATTTTTGCCTGCATTCATTGCAATTATTTCCAGTTATTCTATGTCATTATCTCAATTTTAAATCATCTCTGTTGTGTAGGTTTTTAATTCTATTTTTTAATTTTTATTTCTGTAGTAGTATTAGTTTGGACTTAAACTCATTTTTTGGCTCTGTAATCTATCTCATTCTATTGTTTTATCATCTTGTGTTTGCGTTCTTATGTATTAAATCCTTATTCTCATGAATTTCTCCAGGACTGCAAAATTCTAGTAGAAACATTTCCCCTTCTGTCTTGGCTAACAGTTTTTGAACTTCTGTCTTTCATATGTTATATTTGTTTTTCTGGAAGGGTTGTTCAGTCTTTGTGCATGCTTGAGAGACCATTCCTTTAATCTTACCATATCTAGAGAGTTCATTTCTCTTTTTTTAAAAAAAATATATTTTATTGATTTTTTACAGAGCGGAAGGGAGAGGGATAGAAAGTCAGAAACATCTATGAGAGAGAAACATCGATCAGCTGCCTCTTGCACGCCCCCTACTGGGGATGTGCCCGCAGCCAAGGTGCATGCCCTTGACCAGAATCGAACCCAGGACCCTTCAGTCCGTAGTCCGATGCTCTATCCACTGAGCCAAACCGGTTTCGGCAAGAGAGTTCATTTCTCTTAATACATTGTGGATGATTCTTCCTTCATTTCCTTCCCACCTCTGACTCTGGCATGGTAGTTAGCTGAGATACATCTTGGGGCTCAGGTATTTTGTTCTGTTTATTTTTCTGTTGCCTGTTAAGGAAGCATCAGCTGAAACTTAATGCAGTGGTTTTTGGAGAGAAAGTGTTCTTTTAAGAATTTTGTTTTTCTTGAAATATGGTAGCATTCATCTTGGATAAAACTGCTGTTTGAATTTTGATTCTGCTTGCTTGCTTAAAACAAAAGGGTAGTTACTCCAGCTTCCAGATTGAGACCTTAAGGTCTACATAAATCTCTTTGTAGACCATAAAGGAGTCACCCAATGGCACCAGGAGTTGAGCTGAACCTTCTGCTTTTGAGAGATAGGACTACATTCCTATGTCCAACAGGATGTATGGTTAGAGATAAGAAGCACGCAACAGGGTCGATCATAGTCTACTGGCACTTCTCTACCCCAGATACAACCCTGCAGCCTGTTTGCGGAATTCAAAACAATGAAAATTTATGGTTTAGACCCTATGAAAGGACTGCCTACACCCAGGACAGCATGGCCGTGAGTGTTTGGTCTTGGCATGGTGCCCTTGCGACCATCCTGGCCAGTTCAATCAATCCTTGCTTGCTTATTACCAACTTAACTGCCTCTGTGGTCAATTGCAACTGGTCCTGGAAGGCGCCCCACAACATTTCTGAGTATTTGAGAGAATTCTCAGTATTTATTCAACTCCTAGTGTCATTCATGTAAAGTGGAGTTGTGGGTGAGGCTCATGCTGCATTGTCTCCTTTTCTTACTTGCTTATGGATTAATTCATTTTTTTCTTCTGGTTATTTTTTCTTCTCTTCATATGCATATTTCATTAGATATTCAAAGAGGAAAAAATCTCTTTATCTTTTATGTGAAAATCTGATGCTGATTTTTAATTGAGGGTTAAGGTTAGATTTGTTGGTCACAAAATGTCAAAGGGAAAAGGAGAGGGGAGGGCTAGAAGAGATTAACCAAAGAATGTATATTCCCTGAAGGCCTTCAGAGGAGGGGTTGGGGGATGGGGGAAAGGTGTTAGGTGGAGGGAGTCAATGGAGGAAGAAAGGGGACATCTGTAGTACTTTCAATAATAAAGACAAATGTTTTGAAAATTTTTCTTGATGAACTCAAATATTTTTCATTGTTACTTAATTCGATTTATGTTGTCTTTTAGTGCAGGAGTTTAATGCAATATCTCTCCTCAGCCTTATTTTTTGGTGTATCTGTTCCCAACTTGTTTAACAGGATTTCAGGACTCTCATTATTTTATTTCAGTGTCAGTGGTTCTGTGCACTTATAAATTTGACTGTGAGCCAACTCAAATCCTATTTAAAATGAAGTGAAATGTGTAATTTAAAAAACATATCTACTCCTTGGAATTAAGACAATAAATATACTGTGTCTCTATTAGAACAGCTTCTAAGTCAACTGTCAAAATATTTCCCCCCACCATTATACAGAGCTCAAAATATTTTAATTATATGGCTTTTAAAAGCCAAATGTAATTTAATTTAATTTTTTAAATAGGCACATATGTAATTTTTTTTATTTAGCCAAGAGGTCACTATTTTATAAAATTTTTCCAAGAGAAATTGGCTCACAAATAGACCTGTTAATGAGTATTTTGATTATTGGGTCGTGCCCTTATGCCCTTGGTCTACAAGGAGACAACTCTGTCAAAATCAAATAGAGGGTGTCATTGGAAATGAAATCCACTTCATCAATGTGATAACAATCCAAGGAAGAAATTTGGCTCCAGTATCTAGAAGTGAAGCTGCCCCTGAGAATTTCATTGTTTTAATCCTAAGAGTTGGGTCTCAGAAATTGGGGCTCACAATACATTTCTCTGTCTGCTTTGTCTATTCAGAAATCTCAAACAACATTGTTATTTCTATTAACTGTATAAGATCTTATGCCATTACTTAGATATTTATCTTCCTTTGACATTTCTTTTCCCAATTCTTATTTTTCCTCCTTTAATTTACTTATTTCTATTTATTTGAAGGTTCTAATATACATAAAACACTTGAAGTTATGCTAGGCATAATAAATTAACTATTTAACCATTTATTTCACCACTGAAGAACTATATTTAAAATATTAACTGGGTGAATAAAATTATAAAATCACTTTAATCAAAGTAAAACTTAAATATATGTATGTTAATCTCAATTCCATTTAGGATACTAAACAAAGGAAACATGTAAATATATAACAATAAAGTAGTTGTTAAATATATTGTATTAATTTCTATGTATATAATTTATTATAAATAACATTACATGATAAGGGCAAATGCTATGACAGCAATATTAAAATAATAGTAGGATGTAAACTCTATTACAATATTATCTTTTTAAAATTACAGTTTAAATTCAATATTATTTTGTATTCATTTCAGGTGTACAGCATAGTGGTCATATGATCTAAATTCAGTTGATATACATGAATAGAAAATGTCTTCAAGTAAATGTATCAAATGTTAAATGTTATTCATAAATTTTATGGTTACAGGAATTTGTATTTCATCTTGTGTCTGAGTATCCATTAGTTTTATTAATGGAAACATACACTATTTAAAGTCACCTTTTATTTTTCAGTTTAGTGCTATAACCTTAATATGTATTTTGTGAAGACACTGGTAATATTTTGTTCATCTAAGATTGTTGACTTAAATCTTACTCCCACCCCCATCTTATTAACTGTACCAAGGGCACAGAGACCTTAACTCCTGAAGAAATTGTCTTTTTCCTTTGAACTCATCCAATGATGTTTCTTTTTTCCCCATAACAATTGAGGTAATTTTTTATTATTAAGGGGAAAATCTAAAGTCATATGTGAAGGTACTCAAAATAATCACTTGGGCCCAACAATTTTCTCTAACCTATGAATTAAGTTGACAGATATTTCAATGACATATACTCTTTCTCTTTTGTGAAACAGACTTATTCTCCATCATGCCAATGCTAAAGGAATTGAACTTTTCCACACTATTGAATTTTATATTTTTACTCCACTTCAGTAGCTTTTATATTCTGGAAAAGGTAGCATGGAAGATCTGGTAGTGCAAGATATATCATAATTAGAATGGGGCCATTTTCCTCCATGCATAGTTATGCAGATTGCATTTTCATATTATTCTCCATTGACATTAGTCAATATCACTTACCATGTTCTGAGAACATATAGAATGTATTTTAATCCAAGGAGATAAAAACAAGAGATGGATTGTAATTGCTCAGGTTGAGAGGTAGTTTAGTACAGTCTCCAGTTCATTGCATGCTCGGTAATTTCTTTTTCTTGGTCTTAATCTTTTCTTCACAATGAAAAATACTCTAGGGTTGAGATATATGTTCTTTCTTCCCTTCCCTGTCTAATCTTCATTCTAGCTAAGTTATTGCTTTTTAGGAACTTTGTTTTAGCAGTGTGTGTGTTTGTATATGCATGTATATATGTGTTATAAAAAGAGAACCAAAGAATTCAACCCAAAAGGTGTGTTGTTACACCTAATTATTTTAATATTTTCAATAGTGTGAGAAATTATTTTTGAAAGTTTTGTTCTTTAATATAAAACATTAAGTTGTTTTACATTCCCTAACAGAGTTAAGTGTCTTTGAACTTCCAGACATGGAAAGGGTGAGAAGAATTTTTCTAGTTAACAATTTTTTGAATTAAAACCTAATAACAACTATAGAGGATATAAGTTACTAATTAGTTTTTTCTCCTTAGCTTCTTATCAAAAGCATTATTTAATTTTTATAAGGTTGTTCAGATTCTTTGTCCAAAGAACATTTTTTTTCATTAAAAATAGCCCAAAAATAGGTCATCCTTTTAAGTTTTGTAAGCTTCTGAAAATGAAAACATTTGTTTAACTGAGATTTGGCTTACATTTTTTCTAGCATGATTCACACAAAAACTAAATAAAAGTGAGGGAATTTCAATATTCTTGGATATTCTCCTGCAATTAAAACATTTCTCTAGTCTCAGCCTTCTTGTCTCTTAAGATTCACTCAAGGATTTGGGATTTGCTCCTAATATTTTGTAAACGCAGGAAGGAGAAGCTGAGTGTGTTTAAAATAAAATCATATTGTGTTTGTAGACTACAAACTACTGCTCATGCAATTACATCAACCATCACCCCCAAATATTAATCCTTTCCTGACCTAAAATAAATTTTCAGAGATTATATTATCTTCTATTTCTCTTTGGCACATAGATTTTAAAATTTATATATATATATATATATATATATATATATATATATATATAGTTTTATTGATTTCAGAGAGGAAGGGAGAGAAAGACAGTGATAGAAACATCAACGATTAGAAAGTATCATTGATTGGCTACCTTCTGCACCCCGCCGCCCCCCCCCCCCCACACACACACACTGGGGATCCAGCCTGCCACACAGTCATGTACCCTGACCAGGAGTCAAACCATGACCTCCTGGTTCATAGGTCGACACTGAATCACTGAACCACTCTGGCTGGACTGGCATACAGATTCTTAAACAAATTTTCTGTTTTTCGCACCAAAGTGACTTTTATTTGTATTTCCTACGGAAACAGAGTGGTAATTCATGGCACTCGGTAATCTGTCCAAACACAAAAGAAGGTATATGAAATTAGCAAATGCCATTTTGAAGACTCTTCTGTTGCAAATTTAATATAGGTCTGTTCTATAAAATTCAATACTGTTCCTTCAGTATTTTATAAATGGAATTTTCTTCTATTTGTATCCATTTCCCGGGGCTGATGGACCCATTCATATTCTCCATATTTAGAATCAAAAGTTCCTTTCTGAAGAGGTCTCAATGTCAAGGTAAAACGTGGCCCCAGTTCTTGAATCCCCACTCTCTTTTCACTCTTGAATGTGTATCTGTGGAATCTGGAGAAGACATAATCCCGTTGACTGTGGACTGTGGCCACCTGTCTCCCAATGATCTGAGGACCATGGGGAGATAGAGATGCAAACACGCGCCCAACAGAACGGCCCAGCCGAGCTGTGAGATTATTCGGAATTGTTTCAGGTGCGTGTTCCGTGGGGGCCTGGCCTCTTCTCCTCATTTCCTTACGCAGACGGATACTGCTCGTTTTAAAATGGGCAGCTGGTCCGTTCGGCGAGTGACTCAGAATTGGCCCATTTGGTGCTGTGCGGTCTTCATTGACAATAACAGCGATCGGGTCTGTGGAGTCTCTGGAGACGCCCTGGGGAGTAGGCCAGCCCTCCTCCGCAGTAAACATGTGCGTTTGGGGTGACTGGACCGCTGTTCTCGGAGCCGTACTGTCCCCCGTGAGGTCTGTCTGCTGTTGTCATGAGGATCTTGGGACAAGTGTGTCTGTTGAAATCAGAAGCAGACTCACCTGTGGCTTCAGCAGCAGCAGCCTCTTCACCATCGGGGTCTCCCGTGGTTTCCTCACACACTCGCTGGGTGTCAGCGGTCTCGGGTACAGGCTTTGGGGGAGCCTTGTCACCGAGAGCCTCTCCCTCTTTTCTCAGTGTTTTCTTCGCTGCCAGCTTTTCCTTCCGCTGCTGCCGTTGACACCGCGTGAACGTAAGTGTCGCCGCTGTCTGTTCTTAACCTCCGAAATGCTGAAGCCTGGCGGGAAGGCAGACGCTCCCGGGGCTTGGCCCCGTGTTCCGCCGCCCGTCCTCCACAGACGGCAGCCTGTTGGGGTTCCCCGGCAGTGCTCTCGCGCTTCGGGCCTTTCTTTCGGCTGCCCCCTGGTCTTCTTTCTCGGTGATGTTTACTCCTTGGCGTCTGTACGGAAGCGGACAACAAATTTTCTTTATGGAAAAAAGAAAAAATACACTCAAATACCCAAAAATAGAGGAAAATCCATTTTATTTTCTCCTTTGGGGGAGGGTGGGGGGAAGAAAATACTTGCTAGTCTTCCTTTCTCCATGTTTTAACTTTTATATCAAAAGTTGTCAAGTTTTTCTAGTCATGGTATCTGATTTTTCTCCTTTCATTTCCTCTTGAACCACTTCAATTACTTTTTGTCTGTATCACTCCACTAAAACTACTTTTGTCAAGGTCATCAAAAACCTCAAATAGTTAAGTGCAAGGCTATCTTTCAGTGTTAAAAATTGACAACAATAACCCTGGCTGGTGTGGCTCAGTTGACTGAGCATCATTCCCTGCCCAAAAGGTCACTGGTTTGATGCTCAGCAAGGGCACATACATAGGCTGTAAGTTCAGTCCCTGGTTGGGTTGCTTGCAGGAGACAACTAATGCCTCTCTCTCTCTCTCTCTCTCTCTCTCTCTCTCTCTCTCTCTTCAATAAAAACATTTAAAAAGTTTTAAAATTTAAAAATGTCAAGAATAAATATTTATAAAATGCACTAATGAATGCAACAAAAGTGTTACAAACATAGGCATACCTTTAAACTTTGGAGTGAATTATGTTATTTTGAATAATAGACTTGTTTTTCTAAAATGTTTTGCACATGCCAATATCAAATTTAAGTTTATTACATTGTACTTCCACTACCTTACATAAAATAAACACTCCATAAACTTTTCCTAGATGAAAGAAATTTCACATGTGTATAAATGGAAGTGAACAGATAGCATAAACATAGTAAAATTTTCAGGTTTTGATTTAAAAATGCATCACACAAATAATACCAAGATAACTGAGTTTAATTAATAGCTAATACAGTGGACGACAAAATTTGTAGAATCCTTTTTCTCTTAGGCAACAACATAGAAATGTTGAAAAGCTTTGTTTGGAGACATCTTAAACACTTTAAGTGTCACTAAAATGACATGCTGAGAATGATTTTATTTTCAATACTGTGCTGCCTTGATTGAGCCCATTATCTAGACAAAATATTAGACTTACCTGTCAGCCTAAATATCTATTTTAGTGGAAATGCATTCTTTCCTTCAAAAGAATGATGGCCTAATGCCGAAAGTGTGTTCCTATTATGTTCCCTGAGCCAAGATTCTATCTTTTCAAGTCAGTGTAGACAGTATTGTTCAGGATAAGAAGGCCCAGGAAAAATCTGGAGACAGGAACTATAGTCTGAGCTCTATCCCTCTCTTCTTTCACCTACCACCTGTCGCTCAGGATGTGTTCAACCAGAGCAATTTGTTAATGACACATTTGAATGTTTGGGTTAAAATCCATTGTGTATGTGAATGAGTTTGTACTGTTTATGCCAAAAAAAAACACACAATTTCATTCCTGGTCTTACTTATAATTTCTCTTAAACAAAAATTTAGTTAAAAAACATTTCTTACTCTATAAATTTTGCATAAATAGAGGCCAGAAGCAATCGGCAGGTAGTTTCTATAAGAAAAGAAAATGATAACTCAATAATATTTTAACCATAAGTGACATATTGCAGAAAATGTATTAAAGACAGAAAACGGGCTCTAGTTGAAGAAGAACATAATGTATCAGGTGGCCCAATTTGTCTCCTAAGAGAGAAGGTGAAAGAGCATGAATTGTTCTCTCAAAATGTAAATTAAAAGCTACAAAGTATTTTTAATATGCACATATATCAACAGCCTTGTTAATAAAGGTAG
The DNA here is from genome assembly GCA_027563665.1 of Antrozous pallidus. Classification (NCBI taxonomy): domain Eukaryota; kingdom Metazoa; phylum Chordata; class Mammalia; order Chiroptera; family Vespertilionidae; genus Antrozous; species Antrozous pallidus. The sequence goes on along the minus strand of CM050521.1, from coordinate 17,319,066 downwards.
GCATCAAATATCTGTACTCTTAAAAAGAAAAAGTAACATTCTATGGAATATTTTGGCTATAGATTCTATATATATATATAAAAGGCTAAGTGACCATCCAACTGGCCAGTACTGTGATGTGCACTGACCACCATGGGGCAGATGCTCAATGCAGGAGCTGCCAAGCTGTGGTGACTTGACAGTGGCAGTTCTTGGGTGATATACCTGGGAACCAGAGAGGAGGGAGCCCAATTCCTCATGGGCTTGCACGATCCCTCAGCTATGGAGTATGTTGTTCCTGGAGCACTGTCAACTCTGAATCTGGTTTACTGCACACTTGCATTTGTGTTCCAGACCCTGTATGACAGAAACTTTGCAAAATGCCCTGTCACACTCTGGGACTCCCTCGGGTGATGTTGGAGAGCTGCTTTTAGCTGATGTCTGCAGGCCAGGCCAAGGGTCCTGCTGGAGGGAACTTGCTCACTCTGCAGATGCCCTTCAAGCCACAGCACCACCCAGGTGCAGCTGGCTGGGGAAAGACTGTGTGAGGTTGGCTTCCGGGTGTGGTCAGCCCATCTTGCCCAGTCCCACTCCTCCGGCCACCACATGGGACCACCTGCGTTAGTTCCTGCACTGGAGCCAGCATCATGAACTGGAAGAATCGAGCATAAGTTTTCTTTCTTTTTCTTCCTCCCCCACACTCTGCTCACACTGCAGATGCCCTTTGAGTTGTGGCACCACCCCAGGAATTTTAATTAATTTCCTTTCAATGTGCACAAATCTGTGCATTGGGCCACTAGTAATAACTATAAAATAAAAGTTTATATAAAATAGTCTATAAATATTGAACAAATTATTGCTAAATTTTTGTAGATCTCATCCTATCTAATAAAAGAGTGATATGCAAATTAACCATCACTCCACTACACCCACAAGCCATGCCCACCAGCCAATCAGGAGCAAACATGCAAATTCACCCCAACCAAGATGGCTGCAGCCATAGAAAGAGCAGGAAGGAGGCTTGGGTTTCCCCAATGATGGAGGAAGCCAAGCTTTCCACTCACTCTGGCTGGCTCAGACCTCCGCTTAAGGCTACAAAATTTCAATTAAAATGGCGGCAGCAGGAGATTAGGATTTCCCCAGTGATGGAGAAAGCCAAGATTTTCACACACCCTGGCCAGCCCAAGCCTCCACTTAAGGCTACAAAGTTTCAATTATAGAAGATAAATAAAGCCCAACAGAAATCTCTGCCACCATTGAGTGACCAGAAGGCTTGGCTCCACTCCTGGTTACAAAGTTTCAATTGTAGAAGATAAATAAATCCCAGATACCAGGACCTCCACTTGGGTTGCTGGGGGGCGTGGCTGGCCTTCAAACCACCACAGGCCCCTCACCCAGGCTGACCCTCACGCCAAGGGAACCCCCACCCTGATCTGGGACACACTTCAGGGCAAACCAGCTTGGCTTCCATCCATGCACCAAGCCTCTATCCTATCTAATAAAAGAGTAATTTGCAGATTGACCGTCACTCCAACACACTAGGTGGCTGGCTTCATGTGATCAAAGATCCTGACCCCAGGTGGACACAAAATGGTCACCACAAGATGGCCAGCAGGGAAGGGAGGGACCAGGCCTGCAAGGGAGGGCAATCAAGCCTGCAAAAGAGCAGTTAGGGGTGACCAGGCTGGCAGAAGAGGTCAGTTGGGGGCAAACAAGCTGGCAGGGGACCAGTTAGACAACAATCAGGCTGGCAGGGAAGGGGTGGCAGGCAGAAGCAGTTAGGGGCAATCAGGCAGGCAGGCAGGCAAGTAGTTGGGAGCCAGCAGTCTTGGATTGTGACAAGGATGTCTGCCTACCTGTAAATGGGCAGTCAGACATCCCTTGAGTGGTCCTAGATTGGAGAGGGTCCAGGCTGATCTGAGGGATACCTTCCCCTGACCCCTGTACACAAATTTTGTGCACCAGGCCTCTAGTGACACTAATAAGAAACTTTGGACATCAAGGCAAAACAAGATCAAGAATTACTATTTTAGTTTTAAAATTATGTTAGGAACTTCCAATTTCTGGTCTAGCATGTTAAGAGTTTAGAAGTTGCCACTCTATCCTAAAACTGAGGAGAAAGAAAAGATTGATACAAAAATAGAATATCCAAGAACTATGGGATGCCTACAAAAGGTATAGTATATGTGTAATGGAAATACCAGGAGGCAGAGAAAGAGAGACAGAAACAGAAACAATATTTGAAGAAATAATAACTGAGAACTCCCTCCAAATTAATATCAGCTACCAAACTACAGATTCAGGAAGCTCAGAGAACACCTGAAAGAATAAATGCCAAGAAACAAAACAAAACAAAACTATACCTACGTATATTATTACAATCTACCACCCTGTATGCTTCCAAGCCAGATTCACTGATATAAAGTTTGAACTACCACAACCAGTGGATATGTCTCTCCAATATATTCACTTATCAAAAAACTTACAGATACAGTATCAGAAGTCACTGCTTGGGAAGAATAGCCCCACCTCCAATGGATAAAACATAAAATATATTTGTAACCCCAATCTCACTCTCTCTCCATGGAAGTAATGTGCAAGTGATGATCTCTTCTTTTCTCCCTTCTTTTATTTAGTTCTCTGGGGGGGAGGGGGCTACCTATTAGAAACTCTGCTGTTAAAACCGTTAAAACCTGTGCCATGTCCCACTGACCTATTTGTCCCATGCCAGCCAGGCCTTTTCTGTTCTTAATGTTCTTTGGGAACACTTAGTTGTCTCCACATCACAGATCTCTTTAATAGCAACAAGAAAGACAGAGAGGAACTCAAAGAAGTTGATTGTTTTCATCTTGCTCCATTGCCCTTGGGGACAAATGTCTCCACAAGGTTCTCATTGATGTCAGGGCAATGGAGCTTAGCCCTGGCCTATATTGTGAGCCCCTGCTTATATCTGGCCCAAAATAGATGCTGTCAAAGATTCAAATTACTTTCCAGTTTCAGCTTAAAAACCTTTAAATCCATTTTACTGAGTTTTTCTCTCACTACTTGGGAAAGATCATCTATATGATTATGTTTCATACACAAATGACAAATGTGCCACATGGTGAAATTAAAAGCTATTTGATTTATTAAGCATGTTAGGACTTTTGTTGTTTTTTTATCTGAGTTTTCTTTTAAATTTGCTTTAAACCATCAAATTATTTCACACAGACCTAATGTGACTACAAAATTACTTTGATAATAGATACCAGACTTATACAGATCGTTTCTATTCAAAGCCAGTCAGAGAAAGAAAAGTGTCACATGATCTCACACATATGTGGAATCTAAAGAACAAAATAAACTGATGAACAAAATAGACCCAGAGACATGGAACCATGGAACAGATTGTCTAATCTCAGAGGGAAGGTGCGAGTGGGTGGGTATGTGGGCAAGAAGAGATCAAACAAAGAACTTCTGTGCCTATGTGCACCCGCCATGGACACGAACAATAGTGTGGTGGAGGCCTGCCGCGGGGTCCGGGAGGGAGTGCAGGATAGAAGTGGTCAATGGGGACATCTGTAATACTTTCAACAATAAAGACACATTTTTAAAAGAATAAAGTTAAATTTACCACAAGGTCAAATAAGCATAGCACGTATTTCATATGACATGATGGAAATGTTTGGAAAATTTTCAAAGAAAAAAATTATTATTTTAGACTCAAACAGATCTTTCTAAAAGACATTATGGAGGTCAAAGTCAGCCCACTAACCCACAAAAGCAGAAAGTAGGCAGAATCTAAGGTGGTCCCCACATTTCCCTCCCCTGATATATATATATATCTTGTATACTCTATTTCTCTTGCATGTGGGAAGAACCTACAAATGCAATGATATAGTCAGTCACTCTTTGATAAAGCTGAAAATTTTTCGAATGCATAATTAAGGCCTCAAATTAGATGACTTTGAGAAAATAAAAATGAGAGATTACCCTAGAAAAAGGAATGAAAAAAGACTCAAGTGGAAATAAGTGAAACAAAGACTAAAAGACAATAGAAAAGATCATGAAACTAAAAGCTGTTTTTTTTTAAAGAAACAAAATTAACAAACCTTTATCTAAACTAAATGAAATAAAGAAGGCTCAAATAAATAAAATCAGAGATGAAAGAAAGACATTAAAATTGATGACAATGAAATACTAAGGCTCATCAGAAAATATAATGAACAATTAAATGCTAATGTAGCTGAAACTGGTTTGGCTCAGTGGATAGAGCATCGGCCTGCGGCATCAAGGGTCCCGAGTTCGATTCTGGCCAAGGGCACGTACCTTTGTCGCAGACACATCCCCAGTGGGGGGTTGTGCAGGAGGCAGCTGATCGATGTTTCTCTCTCATCAATGTTTCTGACTTTCTATCCCTCTCTCTTACTCTCTGTAAAAAATCAATAAAATATATTTAAAAAAATAAATGCACATCTATACTAATAAAAGAGAAATATGTAAATTGACCATCACTTCATGATGCCTATAGCCAATTAGGAGTTAATATGCAAATTAACCTGACAAAGATGGAGGCAGCCCCGTCCTCCCAGCCTCTCCAGGACTCTGGGCAGCATGCCTCCTTAGGGTCTCCCTGCCATGCCCCACACTCATCAACCATCCTTGCAGCCTCCCTGTGGCTCAGCCCCGAGCCTCAGAGGCAACCCTCTGGTGCCTGAGGTGGTAGGTCCTGGTGTCTGTGTCTCCCTCTATGCCCCTCTTCCCCGATTTCACAGCTCTGGTAAACAAAACCTTAGGGTTGGGACAGCCCCATGGACACAGAAGTGTAGGGAAGCTCTTAGCACAGCCCAGGGGCAATGGTGGTGGCAGCAGGTGGCTGAGCTTTATTTTGAATAGATGAAAGAGGCCATCTACACAGTAACCCAAATTATCAGATCTCCCTCCTCCCTATCTCACCAAATTAAGAGGGAGGGGTGATGGGCATGGAGGGAGGGCTGGCAGGCAGGAGGTGGAGAGCAGAGGAGAAAGAAGATGAGGAAGGGGGCCAGTTGCATTCCACTTTCACAGTGGGAAAGTAAAACACACTAGCACACCCAACCTCTCCAGTCCTCCCTATCTGCCTCGCTCCCCACACCTCTTCCCCTCCACCCCTCCCTGGGAGCACTAGCACTGCACAGAGGGACTCTCTGGAGAAGGAGTGGGCAGGGCTAGCCACCGCTGCCATGGCTGCACAGGCTGCCAGAGCAAGCCTGCCATGTGTCAGCAGCCAGGGGGGAGAGGGGGAATGAAAGCCTATTCTTGCATGAATCTTCATGCATCAGGCTTCTAGTGTATTAAATAACCTAGAAAAAAATGGATAAATTCCTAGAAACATAAGACCTACGAAGACTGAATCATAAAGAATAGAAACTCTGAATAGTCCAATTACTAGAAAGAAAATTGAATCAACAATCAAAAACTTTCCAACAAATAAAAGTCCAGGACCTAATGGATTCTTTGTTGAATTCAACCAAACATTTAAAGAAGAATGAATACCAATCCTTCTCAAAGTATTTAAAAAAAAAAAAAAACCCGAAAAGAAAAAAAACACTTAAACTCATTTTACAAGGCCAGCATCCCTTGATATGATAACTCAGACAATGACATTGCCAAATAACAAAATCACTGGCCAATATCCCCGATGAAAATACATAGGTGCAAAAATTCTCAACAAAATATTAGCAAATCAAATTTAACAACACATTTAAAAGATCAAGTAGAATTGGTTCCTAGGATGCAAAGATGGTTCAACACATGAAAATCAATAAATATAATATGCTACATTAATAAAATAAAGGATCAGAATCATATAAGTATCCTTATATATTCAGAAAAAGCAATTGACAAAATTCAATATCTTTTCATGGTAAAAACTTTCCACAAATTGGCTATAGAAGGAAAATACCTCAATATATTAAAGGCCATATATGACAACCCTACAGCTAACAACATAATTAATGGTGAAAAGCTGAAAGCTTTTTAAGTTCAGGACAAGAAAAGGATGCACACTCTCTTCTTTTATTCAACATTTTTGGAATTCCTATAGAATTACAAGACTCCAGATAGCTAGAGCAATCTTGAGGAAAAAAGAACAAATCTTGAGGTATCATGTTTTTTGGTTTAAAAGTATATTACAAAGTTGTAGTAATCAAAACAATATGGTATTGGCATAAAAACAGGCACACAGATCAATGGAACAAAACAGACTCCTGAAATAAACTCACGCATATCTGGTCAATGTTTGACAAAGGAGTCAAGGATAGACAATGAGAAAAAACATTTTTAAAAAATAAATGGTACTAGGAACATTGGATAGCCACATGCAAAAAGATAAAACTTGCTTCTTTCTTATACCATACACAAAAATAAACTTAAAGGGGATTAAAGACTTGAATGTATGATCTGAAACTCTAAAATGCTTGGAAGAAAATATAGGGGGTAAATTCCTTGACCTTGGTCTTAGTGGTGATTACTTTAGATTTGATTACAAAACAAAAGCAAAAATAAATAAGTGAGTCTATATAAATCTAAAATGCTTCTGCTCAGCAAAGGAACCCAGCAAAAATATTAAAAGGCAACCTATGTAACGGGAAAAATATTTTCAAACCATATATATAATAATAAAAGTATAATATGCTAATTAGACTGGACAGCCGAACAACCTTCCGGGTGTCATTCCAGACATCCTTCTGGATGAAGCCGTGGTGACAGGGGTGGAGGCAGAGGTGGTTAGGGCTGATCAGTAGGCTAATAGTCAGCAAACTGCTGCTTGTGAGCCATATGCAGCTCACGAGCTGCTGTTTGCCACTCTGTTGACTAATGAGTTTGCTGACTACTGGGATAGGGGCTTAATCATAAGGAACAACAGCAGCCTGTAATTATTGAAATTGAGAGTCTGGGTCAGCAAACTCACTAATCAACAGAGTGGCAAACCATGGCTCACAGGCCGCAAGTGGCTCAAGAGCCGCAGTTTGCCGACCACTGAGATAGGCAAGTGAGCAGTTAGGAGTGATCAGGCAGCCAGGCAAAGTGGTTAGGAGTGATCAGGAAGGCAGGTAGAAGTGGTTAGTTTCAATCAGGCAGACAGGCAAGCAGTTAAGGGCAATCAGGCAGGCATGGAAGTGGTTAGGGGTGATCAGGCAGGCAGGCAGGCAAGTGGTTTAGTGCTTTTGATCAGACAGGCAAGCAGAGTAGTTAGAAGTGATCAGGCAGGTAGGTGAGTTTTTAGGGCTGATCCGGCAAGCAGACATGCGAGTGGTTAGGAGCCTGCCATCCTGGATTGCAAGAGGGAGGTCCAACTGCCGGTTTAAGCCAGATACCTCTGGGATCCCTGAGGGATTGGGCCTAAACAAGCAGCTGGACATCCCCCTGAGGGGTCCTGGATTGTGAGAGGGTGCAGGGTGGGCTAAGGGACTCCCCTCCCCATGCACAAATTTGTGAACCAGGCCTCTAGTATACTATAAGGATTTAATATCCAAAATATGCAAGGACCTCATACAAATCAATAGCAAAACCTGGAGAGCATTATGCTAAGTGAAATAAGTCACCTAGAGAAAGACAAATATTGCATGGCATCATTATATATGGAATCTAAAACAAAAACAGACAAACAAACAAACAAACAAAAGTCAAATTAATAGATACAGAAAGTAGAATGGTAGTTGCCAGATACTGAGGGGTGGTGGAGATAGGGAGAAGTCGGTAGTTGGTAAAGAAGTAAAAACTATTTGTTATAAGATGATAAGGTCTGAGGATCTAATGTGTAGCATGATAGCTATTGTTGATGACACTGTAGTATGTAACTGAAAATTTACTGAGAAAGTTATTACTAAAAAAAAAGTAAATATAGTGGATATGTTTATAAACTACATGGTAGGAATTCTTTTAAATTGTATACATAGATCAAATTATTACATTGCATACTCTAAATGTATTACAATTGTATTTATCAATTATTCCTCATTTTAGCAAAGAAAGAAAGAAGACAGCCAGAAGAGGAGAGGGGGGGGAGAGAGAGAGAGAGAGAGAGAGAGAGAGAGAGAGAGAGAGAGAGAGAGAGAGAGAGAAGGAAGGAAGAAAGGGAGGGAGGGAGGGAGGGAGGGAGGGAGAGAGGGAGGAAGGAAGGAAGGAAGGGAAGAAGGAAGGAAGGGAGAAAGGGAGAGAGGAAGGGAGGGAGGGAGGAAGGGAGAAGTTATACTGGGTGGATCTGGTCTCATCAGGTGAGTCTTTAAAAAGAAAGCGCTTTCTCAAGAAAGAGATTCAAAGTTTGAGAGAAATTCCATGTCTGTCCTTTAAAAAGTATGCTGCTATGATGTAAGAGGGGATATGGGAGCTGCCGAGTAGCTAGAATCCTAGGGTGACCTTCAGGAGTTGAGCTGTTTAGTGATCAGTGATTTGCTAAGCCTCCTCTACCCTATATCTAGATCTCATGTATGCTTGAGTCTGTTTCTGGGCTCCTACTTCTGACCAGTGGTTCTGTTTCTTTCTTTGTACCAGTACCACACTCTGAATTATTACAGATTCACATTGAGCCTTTGTGTCGGTTAGGACAAATCCCTCTTCCCATTCTATTTTAATATTGTCTTTGTTATTCTCAGACTCTTGTTCTCCTACATAAACTTTAGAACCTATATAAATAAGCTCACTTTTCACACTGAGTTTTGGGGGAAATTGTGCTGGCTATCCTGCTGAAAATGATCACCATGGTATGAGAAAGCCATTTTTCTCAATAGTCGTTATGATCACTTGTGTTTGAAATTTTGAAAACCTTGCCAATTCTGGGCACTCCATAATATGGTTGCCTGTATACCAAATGCCAAGCAGCTCATTGATTTTTCCTGTGAATTGAAGGCCAGAGTGGCAGGGCACCAAAAAACTACAGCAACAATAAAAAAGTCTTCTAAGCTTTGTCAAGGGTGAGAAACAACATAAAAATATATTTCATGTGCACGTCCAAATGGTGTGCTCTTAAACCATCCGAGATGAGGTGATGTTGCTGCTTAAGGTCAGCCTTCGCCTATGAAGAGTTTTTCTAGTTTTGTAATCTTTGACCTCTGACACCCATCACACTTACAAATTTTATGAAAATTACCCCTATGTTGGAGACAGCAGATCTGGCTCCACACCTGTTAATCCTGTCTCACAAGAGAAGTGCCAAGTACATCAGAAGGGCAAGACCAGATGATAATTTGTGGCTGGAGAACCATTCCACTTGCTGGTGCAGGAGCCGAGGGAAGCAGCTCAGAGAGCCCACAGCTTTGCTTCTCCATCAACTGCTCACCCGTGAAATGATGTACATATTTATGGCTCTGAAAAGACCACAAGCAAATATGCGCTCTCTTCCAGCAACCAGGAAGTACTGAGAGACATAACTAGGAACCTTACAAGCAATTTAAAGGAGTAACCTCCCCAGGAGTTGAAGCTTTTGCGGACTTGCTTTTGAATGCAGAACGAATAAATAGATTCCACTCTAGAGCACAGGAAGCTTTGACTGTATATTTGCAAAGCTTGATGGGACTGGACATCCCAGGTCCTCTGACCATGCCCGGAAAGCAGGCTGACGACAAGTGAAGTAGGCTTGCCTGGAGAAAAAGCCATGGAGATTTCCTGCTCTAATTCTCCCACATGGAGTGTCGTGCATAAACATGTATGCAAACACACACGTACATACCTACATATGCATACACTGTGTCTGTCTGCCTCACAAGTCAGAAAATAACACATTCTGACACACTCAGCCAGATTTTACTGGGTAAAACTCATCTGACAAGCTCAAGGCAAATCTAAAATCTCATTTAATTGATTGTGAATAATTCTGATCTTAATTTGAATTAAAAATGTAATTGGCACACAGGAAGCTTACTATTACAGGTAAGTTCGGGAGAATCAGACTTTTGACTGACTATTTCAGATCATAGATGCTATGCTTGGAAAGACACCCCTCAGATTCCAGTCTGGCAAAAAATGCAGAGCTCTCCTCCATCCGCTAATGGCCCATTTCCCCATTTTCTTAGGCATAATCAGACACAGTCATACATGTCTATGGACTATTGCTGTTTTTGAAATTGATGCTGTAACTTCAGTGTGACAAATTTGGGGACATGCATTTGTTACATAGAAGCCATTTGCTTCTTTACCAGGTCTGGTGGATTTGCAACTTCTGACCCATTGCAATTCTGACTTAGCTAACATTTCACTTGTTTATATGCTATTTCAGAAAGGGGATCAAATCTGACCCCTCTTTGAATGTTCTATAACAATAAATCACTTCTTTGCAGATAATAAGCTATTTAGTGACTCTTTATTAATTGAATTAGATCATTGAATAATAAGGCATGGAAACATTGCTTTTAGTCCAAATCTGTCTGTTGCCTTAAACCTAAACTATACATAAAAAGCAAAAATCCCTGTCTCTGATAATGTATGAGAGACCAAAGAATCTAACTGAATTATATTTTTTAAAGGCCCTTTTAACTATTAGCCATTTCTTATGTCTTTCTTCCTACTTCCTTTGAATTGATCAGTGGTTTTCAAAATCGGTTGCACATTAGAATTACTTGGGGAACTCTTAAAGATTTTAATGCCCAGTCACACCCAAATCAATTATGTGAGAATTTGGGAGATGGTACTCAATCAACAGTAATATTTAAAATTCTTCAAGTGATTCCAGAGTTCAATGTTGAGAACACTGCTTTAGCTGAAGGTGAAGAGTAATTTGGCAATTATTCTTGTCCCATCTTTCTTCTTTATATCTTTTAAAATAAGACATAAATTACAAACTTTCTAAAAGTTAAAATGTGGTCTAAGCCACTGGGGGTAGGACACTAAAGAACACTTGGTACCATAACCTTAGACAGAAATCTTACAAGAAAAACCCCAGCAGGTTGGGCTGTAAATTAATTAAACTTTTATCAGCATATGGAAGTTACAATTTACAGAGTCCTTTTCCTTCCTTCTCTTTTTCTTACTCATTCTGTTGGCACGTATTTTTGAAGTGAGAGATATTAACTTATAATGGTTCTTTGTAATATAGCAGTTGAATGTTTATTTGATTGCTGAATACAGCAGTAAATGTTTGCTTGGTTTTAACAATGTGATGTGAGATAGATCGTTCAAACAGAATAAAGAGAGTTGCTGAAAATGATAGCCGTGTCTCCACTATGAGTTCCCTTGTTTTACTGATCACATTTAAGACAGGAATTAGTATACACATATTATAGATACAAGTTATTCATCCTGTGGTTCTGATTGTTTTTACCTTTCATCTAAACTAGCACATTTATGAGATTCCTTTTTACTGGAAACCTCAACATTAGTAAAAATGTTGCAAATCATTTTTTAAAAGAGGCTAACATGCTTCCAAGTAGAGACTAAGCACTTTTTAAAAATGATGAACTAACTTGCAGCACATTTTTATGGCAGCTCTCTCTGCCCGATTTATCTTGTGTATTATTTTTTATCTCTTTAATGAGAATGGATTTTGACTTCAGAAAGAATGGTTTTGCTTTGCTACACCCAGGGAATAGGTTTTGCATAACCTTGTATATAATCACACAAAATATACCTGAGAAGAATAGCATTTTTTTAGCAAGTTTCAGGAGGAATATACAATATTTATGGGCATTCTTCTAATAGGGGCATTGCTTACAATTTCTAAGAGGACATGAACTTTTCAGAGCATAGAGGAGCTAACTGCAGCTGTATATTATTCATTTGTATTTATTCATTTGTTTATTTCATAACTGTTTATTAAGCAGCTACATTATTTCTGGCACTTCCTCCTGGAAATACAAGTTTGAATATGACAGAGTCCCAGCCTTAAGTTTACAAATAGTTCAAGATACTGTGTTCTGGAGAGAATTCACCAAACTGACATGGCAGGCAGGCTTCTTTTCTAAGATGGCCGGTATGCAATCATTTCTCGTTATTTTGTCTTTATGTAGATAAGAATGTTTGAAAACTGTAGTGTAAGTTTTATGTTATTTGTTTTACACATATAGGAAGGTGTTATCAGATTGTTTTTAATATGATAAAGAAATTATGTTTTAAAAAAAAACATAAAAAAACAAACAACCCCCCTCCCCAAATCAATGTTTTTGCATGGCTCAGGAGGTAGAATTTTCTTTTTTATTGTTGTTGTTAATCCTCACCTGAGGATAATTTTTATTGCTTTTTAGAGAGAATGGAAGGGCGGGGGAGAGAGAAACAATGATGTGAGAGAGACACATAAATTGGTTTCCTCCCGCATGCACCCCAACAAGGGCTGAGGATCGAACCTGCACCAGGGGTACAGACTGGAACTGAACCCGGGACCCTTCAGTCTGCAGGTCCATGCTCTATCCACTGAGCCCAACCAGCTAGGACATTGAGGTAGAATTTTCATATAACCCCTCTCTGGAGTTTTATCAATGGCAACAATATTGTTTCAATATAAGATATACCTATATATGGCTCATCAGTGGGCAATGAGGTAAAAATTTAAGACAATATTACTTTCTAAGGTGATCTAAGAACATTAAAACTTTGTTACTTTTTATTTTATTTTTCAATTAATTCCGGGTGTGCAGCATACTGGTTCGACAATCATATATTTTACAAAGCATTCCCCACAATATTGCAGTACCCACCTGGCACCATACATAGTCATTACAATATTATTGACTGTATTCCCTATGCTATATTTTAAATCCTCATTACTATTTTATAACTACACATTTCTGCTTCCTAATTTCTCATTTTTTTTACCCAATTCTTGTCCCTTCTGGCAACCATCAATTTGATCAGTCTGTTCTCTCTATTTTGAGTCTGCTTCTTTCTTTCTTTCCTCCTTTCCTCCTTTCTTTCTTCCTTCCTTCCTTCTTTTCTTTCTTTCTTTCTTTCTTTCTTTCTTTCTTTCTTTCTTTCTTTCTTTCTTTTTTAAACATAAATGTTTTAAAGCAATGATTCAGGAGAAACTTCAATGCAGCTAATCAGGCAGACATTGTGGGGAATAACCAAGACACTTAATCCTGATATAAATACTTTCTGGAGAAAGTTGTGCTAATTATCAGAGAGAAGTGATGAGGGTCCTGGGGAAAGAGTCAGAGTCAGTACAGTTGTACTGATAATACAATTTCAATTGATTTTGTGTAACTTGGAGGAGCTCACCTCCCAAAGCAGAATCATTTAGAAGAGGCCAGTCCTTTGGTCTCGGTCTTGCTTCCCCCAGAAACAATGAGAGCTGTCATTTTCCTGTGATCAAAGGGTCCCCTGCAGGCTTCAGTGACACCTTGTAGGTCATACAACTATGTCCAGATGCAGAATCAACAGGGGTCTTCAGATGAGCCAAGTCCACGCACACGCCATTGGTTGCCAGAGACTGCATGTCGAGGTTTCAAACTTCTCTAGTTTAGAATCTGGTAGGATATCATTTTGTGAATGACATGGAAATGTATGGTGACCATAAGCTGCTTTGAACATCTAATCATTTCCTCAATATTTAACAAGGTGATGGGCTGGGGGGATAAATGTAATAGCTAACAGTCAGTGAATAATACATGCCAGGCACTGCTCTAAGTTCTCTCTATATCTTAGCAGAGTCCATCCTAAACACAATCCTTGGTACTATGATTATATCTATGTTATAGATGAGAAGACTGAGGCAAAGAAAGATCTCACTTGTGCAAGCATTGCTTATGTCACCCAGCTAACAAGTGAGGAAGTGAGGAAGCAGGGACTCAACCTCAGGCCGTCTGACTCTAGTCTAGAGGGTGTGCAGTTAACCTGTACGCAATGACACTGTCACGCACAATACAGTTCAGAGCAGTCTGCTTCAGAGAAGAAAATCCACTACTTGCACCTGGGGTTCCAGGGAACTGGAGACAAGAATGACAGTCAAACAAAAGCAGTTAGGAAGACGTCAGGAAGAGAGAGAAAAAGAAAAAGAAGGAATTAGTAAATACATCATCATGCCCTGGGAGAAGTAATTTCAACTGTAGGCTAATTTTACTTAATTTAAGAATCTTAGCAAAAGATGGCACATAACTTGAAAAAAAATTACCTGTGCAAGATTTTAAGAAGAGATGAATGTTGCAAAAATCAATGAGAGGGCATTATAGCTCCAAAAGTTTGAGTCCTTTACTTTGGGGAAATACTTTTTTTTTTTCAATCTTTCTTTAAAAGTTGATATATCTCAAAGTGGGTGAGGAAACGGGTTTGGGGAAAGGATGACATTTTTATTGTAATGGAAAGTCACTCAGGATGTGTCTTCCCAGGATGCTTGTGGGGGAACGTCCTTTCTTTCCCACTGTGAACGTTCTAACCAGTGACGGGGAGTCAGACCCCGAAATGGTCCGTGCTTCATCCACTGGTGACATTTATGTGGCCAGATGAAAGCATCCAACTTCCTTGTGAGTCCGGCTCTCCACATGTCAAAGGAGTCCCAGGATCATTTTGTTCTTTCCAGAAAAATGTGTTTTGACACGAAACTATTCTGGGACTTTTGAAAGGAAGAGGATAGAATATCCTGGAGAGTAGCATGATGGCTGAATGATTTCAAAATGACAGAGTTGGAGAGCCATTTAAATAATTGTAAGCTTTGCGTTTTGATTTGATTATGCTCTCTTTTGACATTACTCTGTTTATAACATAATGGAAACTGACATTACAAACGATGATGCTCTCCAGTCCTTCTGCATGAATTAACCTTTGGGGCTGTTATTCCTGGTGTGCTTTCTGGGGTCTCTCTCTGTTTCTCAGGGCCTCTGTGTCCTGTTCCGCAGAGCAACACAAGTCATTTCCTTCAAAGTGTATGGTCTATCTCTAACCTCTTGCCTGTCCCTGAGGTGTAGCTGAGGACTTTTAAGAAAGCCATAATGTGGCTTTGCATCCATCCTCCTAGCCTCCGGAGTAAAACTCCTGGTAAAACTCCTGCTACATGTTATATTTCAGGCCTGAATGAAAGAAAACCCGCTTCCCACAGGTCATGTCAGTGCACTCAGAGCACATCTCCTTCCTTGAGTAAAGGGAGGGGAAACCAAGTTCAGATTATTCTAGACGGAAACTCTTGCCTTCCTACTCATATTGAAAATACTGTTATTTGGAGGTGTGTGTTTTTTTAAATCCTTTATTCCGGGAAGTTTTTTGTTTTTTTTTTTCATTTTGACATTCTTACTCATGTGCCGTCCATGACTATAAAAAATAATGCTGCCTTTTCAACCACGAAGACATCCTTTAGCTCTGCCAATTATGTCCTTTTGATTATCCCTTGTGACCTATCATCCATGTCAGAGTTAGAGTATTTTGTTCTCATTTATTCCACCAGGCTTTCCTCTGTTAGTTTAATTTTGGGTGTATTCTTGCAGTGAAACTCGTTGATCTTTAGTCTTGGTTTCTTAACTCTCTCTGCTGACTTGCACCCCCCTTCGTCATCTATCTCTGTAATTTTCCAAGTCTTATGCAACTTTCCAGCTCTGTTCAAATTGCTACAGACTTCTAGGCACCATTCACAATTCACTTCTCTCTCTCTCCTGAACTTCAGCACTCTGATTTCACATGTAGCATGGAACACCACATTTTACTCTTCATCCATTCAAATTCATTGAGCACCTTTCATTTGTTGGGCACTGTATTGCAGTATGCCATAGAGTCACAAAAAGGAATGAGTCAGGGTCTCTGCCCTCAAACATATTACAAACTAGTGGGGAAAACAACAAATTATGTGGTGGGGTTAGTAATGGAATTAACCACAACACAGTAAAAGAGGTTTTGAAGTTTATAGTGAGTCTGCAGTTTACTAGGCAAACATAGAGGATGGGGCTGGGGTGAGAAAGGGAGGGATGGAGGGAGGAAAATACAGACATAATTAGCCACGAGATGGTCATGAGATTAAAATGAATGCTTTCGACTTTTACTATCATTTTATTATACTTTTGCTTTTGTTGAGTGGTGTTAAAGTAGTAGGCACAGAAATGTGAGGTGTATTTGGGGATACATTTAATTTGAGTTTACTGTGCCGAAACTGGTTTGACTCAGTGGATAGAGCGTCGGCCTGCGGATTGAAAGGTCCCAGGTTCGATTCCGGTCAAGGGCATGTACCGTGGCTGCGGGCACATCCCCAGCAGGGGGTGTGCAAGAGGCACCTGATCGGTGTTTCTCATCGATGTTTCTGACTTTCTATCCCTCTCCCTTCCTCTCTGTGAAAAATCAATAAAATATATTTAAAAAAAAAACAATTTGACAAATCCGACTTAAAAATAATAATAACAATAATAATTTGAGATTACTGAAATGTGTTTTGTGTGGCTTCAGTTATTTGCCTGCAAAATTGAATGGTAGGCTTCCCAGGGGAGGGTTGAGTTCCAGGAACACTCATCACACACGGACCCATTTACCCACCTGGCATAGTGACCTTGATAATAAATTAGCTCTAGAAGTGTCTTCTCTTTAAAATCTATTTCAGATGATCAGTGTGCAAGAAAACTAACAGCTCATGCATAAAAGAAAAACTAATAGACAGTTTTCCCAATTAAAAAAAAGTCCTACATTTTACATGACATTAACAATAATGAATTATGAATATAAAAGTGAAAGAAACTTTCTTAAACTATCAGCAATAAAAACAAATTTCCACCAAACTTGTCAGGGGAAAGACTGAATTATTATATTACTAGAGGCCTGGTGCACGAAATTTGTGCACGGGGGACAGAGGGTGTCCCTCAGCCCAGCCTGAACCCTCTCCAATCTGGGACCCCTCGAAGGGATGTCTGACTGCCCATTTAGGCCCGATTCTACCAGGATCGGGCCTAAACTGGCAGTCAGACATCCTTCTCACAATTCAGGATTGCTGGCTCCAAACTGCTCACCTGCCTGCCTCCCTGATTGCCCCTAGCTGCTTCTGCCTGCCAGCATGATCACCCCCTAACCACTTCCCTGCCAGCCTAATTGATGTCTAACTGCTCCCTGCCAGCCTGTTTGCCCCCAACTTCCCTTCTCTGCTAGCCTGGTCACACCTAACTGCCCTCCCCAGTAGGCTTGATCACCTCCAACTGCCCTCCCTTGCAGGCCTAGTTTCTCCCAACTGCCTCCCCTGCTGGCCTGATCACTCACAACTTCCCTCCTTTGCAGGCCTGGTCTCTCTAGCTGCCCTCCTCTGCTGGCCTGATCACCTACAACTGCCCTCCTTGCAGGCCTGGAACCTCCCAATGGCCCTCCCCTGCTGGCCATCTTGTGGTGGCCATTTTGCATTCACATGGGGGCAGGATCTTTGACCACATGGGGGCAGCCCTCTTGTGTGTTGGAGTGATGGTCAATCTGCAAATTACTCTTTTATTAGATAGTATAGAGGCCCGGTGCATGGGTGAGGGCCAGCTGATTTGCCCTGAAGGATGTCCCAGATCAGGGTAAATGTTTCCTTGGGGCATGGGGCAGCCTGGGTGAGGAGTCTATGGTGGTTTGCAGACTGGCCACCCCCGCCCCCCATGCCTCAAGCGGAGGCTCTGGGATCTGGGATTAATTTATGTTCTACAATTGAAACTTTGTAACCTGGAGCAGAGACAAGCCTGTTGCTCGCTCCATGGTGAAACAGCCATTTCTGTTTGGGTTTATTTTATTCAATAATTGAAACTTTGTACCCTAGAGTGGAGGCCTAGGCACTAGGGCTTCGGAAGCTTGGCTTTCTCCATCGCCAGGGCAACCATAGCCTCTGCTCTCTCCAGCTCCATGGCTGCCACCATTTCTGTTGGAATTATGTATCTTCTATAATTGAAACTTTGTAGCATTGAGTGGAGGCCTAGGCTGGCAAGGGCAGGCAGAAACCTTGTCTTCCTCCATTGCCGGGGAAACCCAAGCCTCCTTCCTGCTCTCAGTGGCAGCAGCCATCTTAGTTGGTGTTTATTTGCATAATTTGCTCCTGATTGGCTGATGGGCATGGCTGTGGGCATGGCTTTATTGGAGGTATGATCAATTTTCATATTACTCTTTTATTAGATAGGATAGCTACAAAAAATAAAGTCACAGAATCATTGAATTAGGAATACATGGCCAGATTATGCAGCTGTAGATATAGAAAAATAATTATGAAAAGTTTGTTAAGCAGTTAGTTTAAAAATAGTAACTTTTTCAAATGTGTTTTATGGTATAGTTAGCTTTTGGATAGTTTCTTTCAGAACAGGTAATTTGTTGTGGTTTTTCTTTTTCTCTAAAGAAATATTTTTGTACTTATTTTGTATTTGTAAATTGTGTTTTTTGTTTGTGTTTTGTTTTAAGAAAAACAAGCCTGCAACATTCTTCACATACCACAAAATCTGTATTTTCTCTAAAGGTCATTGGAATTATTCAATGGATTATAGTCGGGGTGAGGGACAGGAAATTAAAGACACTCGGAAGATTGGTTAGACCTAGATGAAGAGGGAATCTGAGATCCCTACTCCAAAATCTTAGGTGGACATTGGCTCAGAGGAAGAGGTACTTCGTAGGGATTGTGAGGGCAGAGAATAGAGTTGCCGAAGGCCTGGGCCACAAAGAATTATGCAACGAGCATTCTTTCATACGGCCCCACAGCTGCTCTGTGTGTTCCCAGAAGAGGGTGTTATTCTCTTTTGTCCATGTACAGTACCTAACACAGTGTACTCCACACAGAAACACGTGTTTCTGACTTGACTTCAATCAGAATTTTGCTTCATAGTTAAAACTCGATGGCCTCCATGTAAACATTTAATTGGGCCATTTTTTTACATCATTTAACAATTGACATTTTTTCCTTTTGAGCACAGAATTCATTTTTTTCTTCTTCCTTTCTTCTTATTTTTTACAGCTTCTAACTGCTATTTTACTTTTTTATATTTGAATAGCTCCTTTGTTTCCTAGAATTTGACCTCAAACCATATAGAATATGGCCTACTGACACGTGAGGTTCTTACTTGAATTTTAATATTTTTGAACCATGACTGAGAACTTGGCACACAATAAAACGAAGAGAAAGGTCCAGTTCCTGCCCTGGGACTTTGGAGTTTATTATGCTGCATTCACTGCTTAAGTCTAGTCTGGGCTTTTTGCCAGGGATTTCACCTGTGCTGTCTAACACTAGGCCAGGTATGAGTTCTTTCATCCCCAAGAGTAGATGGAACTTTTTAAAATTTTGTAACATCACTGCAATGCTATCCTTCTTCTTCAACTTTTAAAAAATCACTAAGAGTTTTTTTTTAAAGAGTTAAATAGATATAGGATGGGGGAAAAATCATACTAAACAAGAGGAGATTAGAGAGAAGCAGTTCTGAATAATGACAGCTACAAGGTGTTTCCTGGAGTAAGTAGCTAATGTATACAGAAGGTATATTTGGATTTTTGTCTAAGAATAGTGAAGTCTGCTCACTCAGAATAATAGCAAGACAAAGTAGAGAGGAGTCTACTGTGGTGTAGTATTAGCTTAAAATTTAACTTTCTTAAATGAAAAACCCTTAAGATTTAGAATAGGACTTATATTCATTTTATAGTATAACACACTATATGTAGAATTTTGCATAAAAGTAAAGCTTAGGGAGTAGTTAGTAATAATTTAGTGATAAACCAATTTCTATTACTATGTTGTACTTACACATATTGTTTAATTGAATGAACTAATCAATATGGAGGGGGGACCTATTGGGATGGAGCAAAGTAAATGGTTAAGTCACCCATTTAATTCATTTTTTTCAATAATTGGTAAGTATTTAAATGCATTATATACTTTGCAGGTAGTAAAATTAGGGAAAACACTCTCAGATACCCTGCTGGTTTGTCTTTTCTTATTGTACTTGCTTGACAGTGAGAAACATATGTCATCAAGAATCTAAGAAAGCTTACACACTAAATTCCAAAAATTCAACAAGAATGATCTGTCCTTGAAAGCTCAAGTTCAGTGCAAATGGCCATTGCTAGTTGTTTAATAAACTCTGCATTATCTCTTTGTATTAAAAATTCTGCCTCAAAACCAAAATGCTTTAGTGACTATAACTGCAAAATTCATATGGTGACAATTAAGTACATATGTGCTGAGATTTTAATAGGATTATAAGATTGTATAAGCTTCAATTAGTGAAACCTTAAAATAAAAATATTAGTTATTATATGATTTTGTAAATCACACAAATTTTGTAAATGACACCATTGCCTGATATTCTTCTGAATCTGGATCATGGATACATTCAAATATTTTTATTTGAACCATTAATAAATCAAATATACATTTTTATTCATTATTCCGTGTCCTATTAAATCTTTTATAATAAGAATATTGTATGTTCTACTTCTCTTTAAACCCATTATATTAGTTAAGTGGTTACAGACCAACTTCCCTATTTTGTTTATTACTAGAGGCCCAGTGCATGAAAATTTGTGCACTGGAGGTGGGGGGTCCCTCAGCCAGGCCTGTCCCTCTCACAGTCAGAGAACCCTCAGGGGATGTCTTACTGACGGTTTAGCCCTTCACCCCATGGGGAGTGGGGCTAAGCTTCACTCTGGCCTCCCTCTGTGGAAGGTGACAGGGACAATCAGTGGAAGGCACTGCCCCATCACCCCACTGCTGCTGCCACTGCTAGCCACCATAGCAGGATGGAGGGGGCAGGACAGCTGTGGGAAGGGCTGTGGGAGATTGAGGCACAGCAGGTTGTACCCCATCCAGCCTCTGCAGAGACATGACTCTGGGACTGGGCCTGCACCGCAGCCTCTGTGGCACAGAGACAGTACTGGGACCAGGACCACACTGCCTCTTCTCCCACTGCCTCTGCGGAAGGGGCCATGGCGCTGGACTGGCCCAGGCTCTGCCACCTCTCCCATGCCACTGCTTCTCCCACACTGCAGACCTTTGGCCCTCACAGTCAGCTTTGTTCAGAAAGACATCCGGAAACGCTTGGTCTATTCGGTCTAATTAGCATATTACCCTTTTACTAGTATAGGTGAATTGCTTAACAATGTATTAAGTATCATATCTATGTCTAAATAACTTTAAAAGGAATACATGTTACATTAGAAGAAAATAAATGAAGTAGATGACATTTAAGATAAATATGGAGGCCTACAGTCAGGGATAAAAATATCATAATTAGATATTGTACTTAGGGAAGTTCTATTCTAATAGCAATTATGAAAAGGACTTTAGTTGTATATAAGCTGAATGTTAACAAAAAATGTGATTAGAAGCTGAGACAGGTAATAAATCTTAATTCATTATTAAGCTAGTAGGAGGGTAGTGTTTGGATCAAAGGCATTAGTCCATTTCCCCATTGTTCACTGCCATTGTCAGACCATTTATGGAATATTATATGTAGGTGGAGAAGCTTTATCTTACATGTAAAATGTGGTAAGGAACTTAGAAATGATAAACTAAGAAATGTCTGAGGGAATTTTGGATGTTCAACCTGGAAAAAAAATTCACAGAAACATGTCAGCTTTCACAGAGGTTATTTAGAAGCAAATAAAATCAAAGGATGGAATTTACAAAAATACACATTTGAACTTCTTGAGTAGGCTTAGCCAACATTAGAGTAAGGAAAGGGTGTTCTAAAGTAGTCAGTTCTTAATCACTAAAGGTGTTTAAGAACATAGGTGAAGTCCTAGTATGGAATACTTTCTGATGCGATTGGACCAGGTAACCAATAATATTGCCTTCATTATTCAGGTTTGGGGAATATAATTTCCATAGAGCAAATAAGATTTATTTCTGATCTTCTAATGCAGACTTTCTGAGGTTGTGAACCTAGATTTGTCTTCACCTCTAAGGCAATAGAAATAGATAAGTCAGATAAAAGTAAACATTAGTTATGTTGAACACATGATATTTTAATTTTACTATCACTTATTAAATATTTATTATGAACTAAAACAAATATGTCATATACTTCCTAAGTATTCTAATTAATCAAACAACATCTCTACAATATATAAATTATTAGCTTCATTTAGGATTAGAGAAAATTGTCTTAGAGAAGTCTAGATAAGTTGCTTAAAATCACAGTTAGTAACTAATACAGAGATGTTATTCCACACAAATCATTAAAAGAATAGATTTGGAAGTTATAGTGCATTATGATTTAAGAAAAGGAAGGTTGAAGCTCAATCATCCCATTGAAGACCTCAAAGGCTTCCTTTCTTGGTACACAGAGGAGGCTGGGTCAGATTCATGTTTCACTAAGGCAGACTTCAGAAAGCATTTATTCATAAATAATTACATAGCAACTATGTATGCATTCTGAAAAAGTTCACAATAATACTCCCCACTTTAAAAATAATGTTACCTGCTCTTAAGTAGTTTAGAAAAAATTAATTGGTAGCCATTTTTTATTCCCCCAGGGAAACCATTATTCATGAGGTGTAGAAATACAGAACCTGCTTGGAGATCATGAAATCTCAGAAAGAC
The DNA here is from genome assembly GCA_027563665.1 of Antrozous pallidus. Classification (NCBI taxonomy): domain Eukaryota; kingdom Metazoa; phylum Chordata; class Mammalia; order Chiroptera; family Vespertilionidae; genus Antrozous; species Antrozous pallidus. The sequence continues at coordinate 17,296,700 of CM050521.1, read as the reverse complement.
GAAGGGTTAGATGAGTCCCACACTGTTAATGGTACTAATCTAAGACTAGGGGCCCAGTGCACAAAATTCATGCACTGAGGGTGGGTGGTCTCTCAACCCAACCTGCCCCCTCTCACAAACTGGGAGCCCTCAGGGGATGTCCAACTGATGGCTCACCTCCAGCCTGCCCATTAGGTCTTGGGCACCCAGCCATTGCTCTGTTCAGCTTAGTCCTGGCTGCCTGCGACCACCCGGCTCTGGGGGCTGGGTGCTTGCTGCCTCTTCTCCTCACAGTCCCCGGGGGTTGGGCACTCACCACCACTACTGTTTCATCTCCACCCCCAGGGCCAGCGCTCACGCCACTTGGCCCGCCCCGGCTCCTGATTGGCTGGTAGCATAGCCAATCAGGAGCGAAGGTATGGTCAAATTTGCATGTTTCTCTTTTATTATATAGGATAGGTGGGCTTTCATTCTGGTGATTAAAAACAATCTTGTGTGTATTAATATCCTTAATTTACTTAGTAGAATGTTTGTGGCCAAATCAAACATTTCCTTTTTAGGTTGTTGATAACCTTTGTTCTAACTTATAGTGTTGATATTACATTTTAAAGCTCAGAGGACAAATGTATAACCCTAATTTTCTTGTTATTGCAGCTTCTACTGATCAGAGAATCATTATCTGACTCTACTGCACATTGAAAGCTACATGTCAGAAAGAATGTCATTATAAAGTATTTGTGCTGAATTAAAAATTATTTACTTTGGGCAGAATTATAAATTGTTAAACTGACAATTTCAAGGGGAAATAGGAATCGCTAAATTGCTAACACACAACAATAAGAATAAACTCGTATAAACAGTCCAGGGAATTTAACAAAAAAAGAAAAAGAAAAAGAAAAAGCAGGTCTTTGGAAGCTCCATAAATTATGCTGGTAAATTGTGGCTGGATTCTAATGCAAATCTGGGTTACCCAGGCATAAAAGACAGCAGCAGTTGGCAAACACTATGCTATTTACTCTCTGGATAAGCCATCTATCAAACTCTTCTTTCCTCACTGAAATGCATTCACATACCATGGAGAAAAAGAAGCTGGTAGTGAGGAAGTATAACCCTGGAAACTTCTTTTCTGAACTTTGGTAGAATCAAGTGAAAAATCAAAGTCATCTACAAATTAACAGTCTGACTGCTTGTCTAAAACAAATAAGAGAGACATATTCATCTGGTTGCTAAGCAGGCAAAGTGGTTGCTGAAATGTTTCATGTCCTATTCCAGGAACCTGTCCCATGCCTTCTCTGAATCCACTGCCATAAAGTACACCACTCAACCCCTAACTTACACAAACCGACAACTCATCATGAAAATTGCCAATTCTTCCATATCTCAAAAGAAGAAGAAAATCAAGAGGCCATATTTTATAGATACTTGAGCCAAATAATCAGTAGTAGGGATTCTTTCCAAAGACCAGAGCAGAAGGATTTAAAAATATAATCACATCAGCCCAAAGAACTTCTGCTGTAGATGTTATTCCAAAAAAAGGAGAGGCCATCTCTTCATCATGGTAATTAATAATTAACGAAAGATTTGGAAGAGGAGTGAGCATAAATCTTAATCCACAATCTTGAAGAAGCAGTAAATGTCCAGTTATTTCCTTTACACCTAATTAAACCTGATCCAAATCTGTGTCCAGCCATTTGATAGAAATTTAAGTAAAGTTGGGAGTTATTCCCCTCTCTTTACCCCCTTCATAACATAGTGGTTCAGAACCACCTGGTACCAGAGCAGGCAAATGCCCTTGGGATCATATCTACACTAATAAAAGAAAAACATGCAAATTGACCATCACTCTGCTACACCCACCAGCTAATCAGGAGTGAGTATGCAAATTAACCCAACAAAGATGGCAGCAGCTATAGAGCTGGAGTGAGGAGGAGGCTTGGGTTGCTCCCAGTGATAGAGGAAACCAAGCTTCCCACCTGCCCTGGCTGGCCCTGGCTTCTGCTGAAGGCTACAAAGTTTCAATTATAGAAGATAAATAAATCCCAGATACCTGCTTCTAGCTGGCCCTGGTCTCCACTCAAGGAGGTGCTGGAAAAAAAAAGTAAAAAGTAGGGGCTGGGAGCCTGGATCCCTGGAGAGGTGTGGCCAGCCTGAAAACAGCCCTTAGCTCCTCAACCAGGCTTGCCACACTCCCATGGGGTGAGGAGTCCTGCTAAGGGGCTTGCAAATAGCCATCAGCCCCTCACCCGGAATGTCCAGGCACTCCAGTGGGGACCCCCACTCTGAAGGGAGTGTGGCTAGCCTGAAAACGGCCCTCAGCCTCTCACCCAGGCTGGCCATGCCCTCATGGAGTAAGATTCCCCGCTGGGGGGCATGGCCAGCCTGCAAACAGCCATCTGCCCCTCATCCAGGCTGGCTAAGCACCCCAGCGGTACCCCCTACCCTGAAGGGGCTATGGCCAGCTTGAGAAGAGCCCTCAGCCCCTAACCCAGATTGACCATGCCCCCCCAGTGGGGACTCTCACCCCATGGGAGGATGGCCAGCCTGAAAACCACCGCGGGCCCCTGGCCCAGGCAGCCCCATGCCCCAAGGGAACCCCCACCCTGATCCAGGACACCCTTTGGCAAGCCAGCTGGCCCCCTCCCTGCACCAGGTCTCTATCTATACTCGAGGTAATATAAAGAGGTAATATGCTAATTAGACTGGGGGACCTTGCAGGAGACTTTCCAGATGTTCTCTGGACAAAGCCATGGGGGTGGGGCTGAGGTAGAGGAAGTTAGAGGCCAAGAGGGAAGGACAGTTGTGGGTGATCAGGCTGGTCGGGGGCGGGGCCTTGGGGGTGAGCAGGCCCTCAGTGGGGGTCAGTTGGAGGTGATCAGGACAGCAACGGGGGTAGTTTAGAGTGAGCAGGCCAGCAGGGGGCAGTTGGAAGTGAGCACACTGGCATGGGGGAAAGTTGGGGTGATCAGGCTGGTGGAGGGGCATTTGGGGTAAACAGGCCAGCTGCATGGGGCAGTTGAGAGCAAGCAGGCTGGCAGGCAGAGTGGTTAGGGGCAATCAGACAGGCAGGCAGACAAGTGAGCAGTTAGGAGCCAGCAGTCCTAGATTATCAGAGAGATGTCTGACTGCTGGTTTAGGCCTGATCTCTGTAAACTGGCATTAGAACATCCTTCAGGGGGGGTCCCAGATTGGAGACGGTACAGGCCAGGCTGAGGGACACACTCCTCCCATGCACGAATTTCATGCACCAGGCCTCTAATGGTTTCATAATTGTCCAAGTCCAAAGAATCATCAGGAGGTGGATGCTCTTCTATGTCCTTGTCATATTTCAGGCTGGAATCCAGAATTGTAGTTGTACCTGGGAATTCCAGTGCCCTGTAATCAACCTTGAAGAAAGGGTCATGGTCACTCCTTGTAAAAGATGCAAATAGAGAAGAAAAATCATCACTCTACATAGCACCAACCAGCAAAGCTAAACACAAATGAAAGTAGGCATTATTCCAACATCAGAAGCCTTGTCTAAATGTTTGCTTGAGGCCCAAATTTGTTTTAACCTTTATTTTGAAATAATTTTAGATTTACAGAAAAGTTACTAAGTAGTTTCCATTTAAATTCACCCAGTCCCTTCCTAAAGTTAACATCTAAAACTCCCGTAAAATTATCTAAAACAGGACACTAACATTTGTACAGTGTTATCAATTCAAATACAGACCTTATTCAAATGTCACCATGTTTTCCTCTAATGGCCTTTTTCTTTTCCAGATCTGGTCCAAGATTTCACATTGCATTTAGTTATCCTGTCTCCTTGGGCTTCTCCAACCTGTGATCATTCTTCTGTATATTTTTTTTAAGTGTTTAGGACTTTGACATTATTGAAGAGCATTGGTCAGTTAATTTATAGAATTGCTCTCATTTTATTTTGTCTGGTGTTGTGTTCACGGGATTATACATGTTTAGAAAGATCACAGAGGTGAGCTTGTGCCTTTCTCAGTACATGTCAGGGTATGTATATCAGTAAGTCTTATTTTTAGTAACATACCAATAATCACTTGCCTAAGGTTTTATCTGTGGGTCTTGAATCTCTCCACTGTAAGTTACAGTTTGCCCACTTGTAATTAATACGTATTTTGGGAAAGAGTTTTGAGGCTATGCAAATACTATTCAATTCCCCTTCAAAATTTCACCTACTAATTTTAGCTACCATTGGTGAGTCTTATATGCAACAATTATTATTACGGCATTTTGCCAATGCTACTCCCCTCCCTTATTCTTCTATATTTAATTAGAATTCTTCATTAAGAAAAAGCTGTCTTTTCTGGTTGATTTTTTTCCTCCAACTTACATAAGCATGGACTCATAGGTATTTATGTTATTATAGTTCAATAATATTAGGGGTTCAGAATTCTAAGATGTAGTAATATTCTATTTCTTTTTGTATATGTGTGTGAATTCCACATGTTTCCTATTCTGGAAAATATGTGTCTCTGGTTCACTAATTTGTCTCTGGTTCACTACCACATGTCTGTTCATTCCATTCCTTTACTATTTCCTTTAATTTTCCTTCCCAGTCTCACCACGATTTCCCCTTTTAAAAATTCTGTCTCTAGTGTCCTGTCAGTCTTTATTAAAAATTTTACTTCCCTCCCATTTCCTCCCTCAGTATAGTATTTTCCCCAGTCCTCACATACCTCTTTATTTCTTTTTAAAAAATATATCTTTATTGATATTTTTAGAGAGAAACAGCAATGCAAGAGAGAAATATCAATCAGTTGCCTCCCAGATGCACCCTGACCAGGGATAAAACCCACAGCCTGGGTATGTGCCCTGATGGGGAATAGAACCAGTGACCCTTTGCGGCATGGAGTGACAACTAACTGTGTCACACCCTCAGCCCATTTACGTATTTCTATTCACTCTCTGGGCAGGTGTTATGGCAGAATTACCAGGCAGCCTGAGGACAGACAACCAGGCACTCGGCAGATTCAGAAGAAGGCACTTTATTGCTGTGCTGGCTCAGGGAAATCGGTTCCCAGATGCAGCGGGGCTTTCTCTTATTTTGCCTTAAGTTCTTTGTCTCTCAGCTTCCATGCTTTTTGCACGGGCTTTTGCAGCCCCTATGACGTTTGTAAGGGAAGAAGTGAGATTATGACCAATGGCCCTGGCTGGAGCCAACAGTCAACCCCTCTATGGGGCTGTGCATAGTTTATGGCCTCTGTAAGTTTTTGGGGAAACAGGTTTTGCAAGGCTAAGGCATAAGCAGGAAAGGGGTTAGAGCTTAATTATAAGTTAGCATAGGTGTCAGAATGCAGGTTGACTGGGCACAGGCTCAGGCTGCTAGCCCAAGTTGCTGTCACATAGGGGCTGATGGGCAGAGATATTTTGTCCGGTATGAACAAAGATAAATTGCCTGTCCTCGTGTTTTGAAAATAGTCATTTGTTCTTTTGACTTTCAAGATGAATGGGAGCAGATTATAGGAGTCCTTTTCTATTTTAACCATCAATTTTCAGCAGGATCAAATAAGGTGACTGTATATGTTGTATTATTGTGGTTGACTTCAGAGAGGGATTGCAATATTTTTTTTGAACAACTACTTATTTCATCAATTTCTGGACTAAAAATAATTTTTAAAAACATAATTTTCTGTAAGAAATTTAAAGCAAATGTTGTCTTTTGTTTCTCTGTATGACAGTCACTTAAATGGCCTATGTGCTTTTATAATGAGAGCCACATTAAACATATAACCATTCCCTATCCTAACTGCTACAGAAGACTGGAGAAAAACCAAGCAATGCTTGGAAAGTGGGAAGTTACATTTTATTGTAATTATGTGCAGGCCCAGAGAAAAATGTGTCTTTCAAATTCTGAGCCCCCCAACATGGAGGAAAACCTTCCTATCTATACTTTTCCTAGTTCTTTGTCTCCCAAATTTGGAATAAGATTTCCAGACCTTCTGAAAAAGAAGGCCCATGTGCTGGGAAGGGGTCATGAGACCATATCTGAAGGCCTGGCCTGGTACCAGCACTGACAACTCTGTCTGAGGCATAGTTTATGGCCTCTCTGGAATGGAAGTAGTTTTATTTTCCTTATTATTTAAACAAGCAAGCATTTATAGAAGTCCAAATAGCAGGGTTAAAATTTCAAACAATAGATTTTATATAAGATGGATACTTCATAACCAGAGTTTATGAATCTGATTTTTTTTTGCAGGTACATCAGAATGCGTACCTGTGACACATGTTTTATTGTGGTTGTAGAAGAGAAATCTTGAAAGGAAAAGAACAGAAACATAAACTGTATTTGTTATCAGTGGAAGTGGAGTTCTGGGGTGCTGTGGGGAAATTTCTGAGGCCCCACAGGAGGATGGAGTTTCTGTGAACGTTTTATTGATGATGTAAAATTAAGAGGATTTCCCTCCAAGGTCCCATCTTTGTTCATCTCACCATGGGAGAGGACTGATCTTATATTCAGCAGGGCCAGAATGAAGGCTTCTTCCCAGAATTTCTGCTCCATAGTAAAGCCCAGTTCAGTGCTTGTATTCCCAGCTGCAGCCCATAGTGTGTGAGGTCCCCATGGCCATGGGCCATGCAGCTGCGTAAGGCCACATGCTTATGGAGAGAGAATGGATGAGCGCACGGGTTAGGGTGGGTCAGGGAATGAGAGAAAATAAGGGAGCAATAGGGAACAGAGCCAGCAAGAGAGAGGTAATTCTTTAGGGATTTTAACCTGGAGCTTTTTCAAACTAACCAATTAACTTTTTAAGATTTTGCAGGCCTCTGATGGTGTCCACCCCTAGCCAATGACCTTTTTCTCAGGTTAGCCTGATAGGCAAGCAACTTCCCTACATCACCCTATTTTACTGCTGCATGCACCCATCTCCCCATTTATTCGATCCCTTCCCCCAGTGATCTGCAGGGAAGGAAACCGTGGTTCCCTGGGAAGAGTAAAGCTGCAGCTTCCTGGTGGAGCTGCCCAGATGACCATGCTTATCATGTCTGTCCTCCCTTTTGCTCTCTTCCTATTATTATTAACTAGGGGCCCGGTGCATGAAATTCGTGCACTGGGGGTGGGTGATCCCTCAGCCCAACCTGCTACCTCACACATACTGGGAGCCCTCAGGGGATGTCCTACTGACTGTGCACCCCTAGGCTGCCCAAGGCCAGAGGCTTTAGGCCTTGGGCACCCAGCCATCACCCTGCAATGGGGCCCATGACTCAGCCCCGTCCCTGGCCTCAACCTGGACCTGGCCAGTGATCGCCAGGCCTTGGGGGCCACACACTCACTGGCTGCCTCGGCTTCACCCCCAGACCTGGCTCCGACCCAGCCAGCAAATGCCAGGTACCAGGGGCCATGCACTCGCTGGCTGGCTCCGCCCCATCTCTTGATTGGCTGGCTGGTGTGGCTTGATCAGAAGTACAGTCAATTTTCATATTACTCTTTTATTAGATAGGATAAACTAAGTATGATGACAACATTTTCAGAAATATTTATATAGTATAAATTACCAAAATATATCTATACAAGGATGGACAAAGATAATTTTAGTTCAGTGAGACTGCAATGAACCAAACATATCTAATTATATTTATATTCTTTATTTAGAAAATAGACTTAAATATTTGAAATTTCAAACAACTAATTATAACCAACAATCTACACTAATAAAAGAGAAACATGCAAATTGACTGTATCTCTGCTATGCCCACAAGCCACACCTACCAGCCAATCAGGAGCAAGTATCCAAATTAACCCAACCAAGTTGGCAGCAGCTATGGAGCTGGAGCAAACAGAAGGCTTGGGTTGCCTGGTGATGGAAGAAGCCAAACTTCCTGCTTGCCCTGGCCAGCCCTGGCCTCCACTCAAGGCTACAAAGTTGCAATTATAGAAGATAAATTAACCCCAGATACTTGCTTCCAGCCAGCCCTGGCCTCCATTTAAGGCTACAAAGTTTCAATTACAGAAGATAAATAAATCCAAATAAAAATGGTGGCGGCCATGGAAATGGAGAGAGCAGGATGCTCAGGTTGCCCCCGGCGATGGAGGAAGCCAAGTTTTCTGCCCACCTGGCTGGACCTGGCCTCTGCTGAAGGCTACAAAGTTTCAATTATAAAAGATAAATAAATCCCAGATACCTGCTTCCAGCTAGCCCTGGCATCTGCTCAAGCAGGTGCTGAAAAAAAAAATGGAGGGGCTGGGAGCTTGGGTCACCAGGGAGTGATCAGGCCAGTATGGGATGGCAGTTGTGGGTGATCAGGCTGGTGGGTGGGGGGCCCATTGGGGGTAAGCAGATCAGCGGGGGAGGCATTTCAGGGTGAGCAGGACTGTGGGGGGGGGGGAGGCAGTTTGGAGTGATCAGGCCAGCAAACAGGCAATTAGGGGTAAGAAGACCAGTGGGGAGGGAAGATGGGGGCAAGCAGGCCAGCTGGGGAGGCAGTTAGGAGTGAGCAGGCTGGCATGGGGAAAAGTTGGGGGTGATCAGGCTGGTGGGGAGGGCATTTGGGGGTGAGTAGGCCAGCAGCAGGGAGCAGTTGGGGGAAAGCAGGCAGGGGTGTTAGGGGCAATCAGGCAGCCAGGCAGGTGAGTGGCTGGAGCCAGCAGTCCCAGATTGTGAGAGGGATATCTGACGGCTGGTTTAGGCCCCATCCCTGTAAATCGGCAGTAGGACATCCTTCAAGGGGTCCCAGATTGGAGAAGGTGCAGGCCGGGCTGAGGAACACCCTGCCCTCCCCCTCCCCTGTTCACAAATTTTGTGCACCGGGCCACTAGTAATAAGTAGAAAGCAGAGATCTTTTAAACTAACCATAGTGCAAATTTAGCAGTGGATAATTTTAAATGTCATTTAAAAGTACCTAAATTATTAAATAAAGATAAACATACCTATACTTTTGGACATACTTTTCAAAAGTATTATTAAATTAATATTTATGTTGTAACATTAAGTAAGATTTCCTAAAAATCCTGAAGCTATCATTTACATATTAACAATTCAGAAAATATGTATTCTGAAATTCTTCCCTCGTTAAAAAAAAAAGAGCCAGTTATTATAATAAAAACTTTGTATTCCCAAAGTTTTTTTAAAAAAAATAGGAATATCATATAATAACCTAAAAAAGAAATGCAAAGGTCTTATGGGAAGAAGCCAAGGTTTAGCTTATGAATATTATAATATCTATAAATAAATATGTATAAGTCATAATTCTACATAGGAAAACCTTATGGAAAATTGTGATAGCTACTTCTATACCTTTAAATACATTCCAAGCTAAATCTCGAACAATACTGCTTAAACTTGACAAAATGAACCCAAAATTCATCTAGGAGAAAAAAATTTACACAGAATTAAAGTGAGTTAAGAAACACAAAATAAATACATGGAGTGGAGACATGCCTGGTAATTTTTAAATTGTATTTTAATGTCATGATACATCCAGTCTATCACTATCTAACATGTGTTTCAATAAGAAATGGGTATTTTGACCCATGTTAAGATGCTGAAAGTTTAGATATATAATCTACTGGTATGTATGCAGTAAAGACAGCTATTTTAAGAATCCACTTCTTATTCCCCAACCAGTATCAACAGATGCATCACTATTGACAGGAAGTGCTATGAGCAAAGTAAAGTGGCCATAAGTAAGAAAATGTAATTCTTTGAAATATCACATCTAAAACATGTTATTTAGAAGAAAAGAAAAGAAATTTCAAATATCCTAAGTAGTATAAGTGAGTGATGTTGATTATTTTAACTAACTGGAATATGTTTTCAGGTCACCCAATTTTTTAAATGTATATTGGTTAAAACTCAATGGTCAAACTTCAACACAATTTATGCAGAATTCTGTCCCTTTATAGCAATTTTTAAGCATTCACAAAAATAGTTTGAGTCTGCAGGCCGATGCTCTATCCATTGAGCCAAGCCAGTTAGGGCTGGCAATGCATATTCTTTTTTATTTTTTTTTATTCTGCCATGACCTTGAAAAGAACATGCCCAGGCTAACCTGCCCATCTTAGAAAAAAACACTTGAGAGCCACATGCAAGAAAGCTGAGCCAAACTTCTGAGTGCAGCCCAGATCAGCTGGTCCCAGACAAACAAGTGCCGGGAGAGGAATAGAAGAGCCCCCCGGCCCGGACCGGCTGACACTAGAACAAATGTGAGAAACAAATGTTTAGAACAGTGATGTTACGTGGTTGGTTGCTTTGCAACAATATCATATCAGTAGCTAACTGATAAACCTTCGTATGTACTGAAAAATCACCAAGTCTTATATCACCCCTCTTTCTTTATAAAGAGCAAATAGTTTTAGCTAACCATTTTACTGTTATTACAAATGAAGTGACAAGAAACAGCTTACTGAATTATTATATTTTTTCATAACATTATATATTTGTGATGGACATTATTTTAATCTTAATGACTGCTTATGTCAATCTTTTTATATATATACCGGGAGCCCAGTGTATGAATTTGTTCACCTTGAAAGGAACTGTGATTTTGACCTTCAAAGATGAGTCAACCAGTCTATATTAAAAGTCATTTTTTATGATAAAGCACTGTGATTTTTGACATTGAAGGAATTGAATGACATATGTATGAAAAATAAATACAATTACCTTCTATTCCCCTCTCTGGATTTCTGTGAAAATAATTTCTCAGTGTTGACATCTATAAAAACAAGACAAATTGAAGTACAATTTATGCAGAATTCTGTCCCTCTCTAGCAATTTTTAAGCATTCACAAAAACAAGAACTAATTTTAAAAATGTCACTAATCTCAATGAGAAAGGCATTTCTAATAAAATTTTACTTTTAATGTTCAATAACTATATACCAATTTAATACTGTATTTATGATACACAGTAATAATACTAATGACACAAGCCCAACATATCTACACTAATAAAAGAGAAAAATGCTAATTGACTGTACCTCCACTATACCTACAGCCAATCAGGAGTGATATGCTAATTAACCCAGTAAAGATGGCAGGTAAATTTGCACATGCAGGCGGCAGGGGGCAACCCCTAAGCTGCCTGCCAGGTCCAAGCTGCCCAGTGATCACGGGGCACCCATGATCACAGGATGAAAAGGCCAGGCTGAACCATGCCCCACGATCATGGGGAGAACAGGCCAGGCCAAGCTGCCCTGTAATCCCAGGCGAAGAAGATGCTCTGCTGACCAATCTGGGCTAGGGACCTGTTTGAACGAGTGGTGTGGAATCCAGGGCCTCTAGCTTGCAGCCATGGGAAGTCTCCCTCTCCCTAGAGTTAGGAGCACCAGCCCAGGTCTACCCAGTGGCCTGGTCCTGACTGCGGGGGTGAGTTCCTACAGGCTGGGGTTTGATCCCTACACATTAGCAGTAGGCGACAAGTGCCTTTGTTATTACTGTGTGTCCAGGTTTTAGTTGAACAAATGCCCAGTGGTCCTGGTGGCCAGCTTAGCAAAATCTTTTAGGAGGAGAATTCTGTCTGGGCTTCTTCAAATTTGCTCAACCCCTACTCACCCCTCTGTAAAGGCACAGAACAAGTGAGGCCCTTAAATAAAAATCAGAGGTCTCCAGCAAGAGTGGGCCTCTCTCATCACAGTCATTTGGACTCGATGACCTTTGAGTATTGATCTAGGTACTATGACAGAGAAACACAAGGTCAAGTCATGATCTCTGCCCTTAAAAAATTCACAATCTTATTGAACAAGTGGATGATAAAAGTGCAGTAATAACATCAGAATGTAAGGCAGCGATACAGAGAGGAACAGAGGCAATTGCTAGGATGATTTTCCAATAATTAGTACAAAGAATATGTGCTATGAATTAAATAAAAAAATATGTGGGGAAGTAGCTGCTTCATGAGTATGGCATTCCTTTCTATTTTAAAGGAAGCTGAGTTCCACATGAACAGTGTACTATGCTAAGGATATCTGATGCACAGGATAAGGGACGACCTAAGTGTACTATGCTTTGCTATTGGAGTCATTCTTTATTGTTCAATATAATTTATTTCTGTATGCATCACTTGTTTTGCAATAGTTAAATTACTAGAATAATACATCTTGCTATAAAATATTACTAGAAGATCAAATGATCATGTGACATTTATTGTTTTTTTCTATAAATGAACACAATCTCTGGTATGCTAAAGTGATAGATATTATAGAAACATTTAGATAGAGAGACCTACAGGCTTGATTACAAGTGGGGCTTGCTATCACAACCCAAATTTATTGCTTAAAAAAAAGCAAGGACCCAAACTAGAAACTGAACCAAACATAAGCCCTTGAAGGGTAAAGGTAAACTGGATAAGCTTTGCTATTACAAGAGCAAGAAGAAAAAATTCAGATGCAAGAATGAAAACCACATTGCATCCACTCTAAGTAGCTGTTAAAAAAAAAAGAATGGTATACTATGAAAATACTTAATATAGATTGTAAAGACATTTATTCAAAGAGGATTTCCTAGAGTAGGTGATATTTTAGTTAATTTTTTTAATGTGAAGAGGTTAGCTATATAAGAAAAAGGAGTAGGGGTCCTGAATTGCAGAAGGTGCAGGCAGGGCTGAGGGACCCCCGCCCTCACCCCGCTCCATGTACGAATTTTGTGCACCGGGCATCTAGTTTTTAAATATTTATAACCTTCAGGAAAAAAAATCTACTTTTTGTATATATGTTGTCTTTACAATGAATAATAGTAGGATTATCAATAAAAGTCTTTCAAGAATAAAAATGTATTATAGTGAGATAAAACTTTATAGTTGGAAAGTGAAATGGAAATAAAAATTTAAGGGGAAATAAAAGAAAAAAGATATAAAATTCTTGAATGTCAAGGACGAAATTGATGCATTGTTCCTTAAATTTCACTGGATGCTTAAAAGAGTAGTATAACTCCATTTTTATCAAAAGTTAGAAATCATGTCTATTTAAATTCATTATGGAAAATCTTAGATCTCAAGTTAAAAATGTATAAGAGGATACATAGGTTTCCAAAAATTATTTTAGGAAATACTGGATGACTACCAGTTGAGACTCTGACCATCCCTAGAAGCTCTGCCACTGCACAAGCATTCATCCAAATCTTTTTATCTTACATTATTACGGTATTTTGTTTGACTCTTTTATTTATGCTTTAAGAAGAAGAAGAGACCCTTGAGTTGCCAGTGAGAAAACAGAGTATGGGTAATACATGCAAGATAAACAGGCTAATACTTAGAAAATAAACCCTGCTGCATTATATGTGTAGGTAGTGGCTAATTTTTCCTGAGCATTTATCATGTTTCAAATTCTGTTATATCTACATTTGATTCTTATTGAGTCTTTATACCTGCCATGTGAGGTAGACACAATTGTTAGTCACATTTTACAAATTAAAACTGGGGCTCAGAGTGGCTAATTAATGCATCCACAGTTATACAGCTACTTTATAGCATAAAAATACAGGCGGCCTGATTTAATATCTCACTAAGCTTTAGTAACTAAGGGAAATGCTCCAGTCTTTCCCTTTTTCCCTTTCTGGAAACCCTTCTTCTCTCCCAATAAACCCTTTATTAATGCCTTCCCACCACTTTAGTCTGTGTCCATAAATAAATGACAGGACGGATATACACTAAAGATTAACACTTGTTAACATAAAAAACATGCAAACCCATAAAGAATTTTTGCGAGTTTATTTAAGCCAAATTATTGACAATTGCCAGGAAGCAGAATCTCAACGTATTGGGATAATGCTCTGAAGAATGGCAGCTTTTTACCTGGTTTTATTCATTTCAATCAAAGGAGGAGTCCTGGGTGGGTTACATGAAATCCACTGGTGATAGATTAGGGAGACAGGAGAAAGCAAAGTAGGGAAACCTCTGGGATTGGACAAAAATAAAATAATAGACATATACTTCTTTTACTTAGGTGGGTACAGGATAGTTAATAGTCAACAATTAACATGATAACTATATTAATGAAGGAATTTGTGGTCTCTGTCCTGGTGCCCAGGGCATTTGGTTGTGCCCTGAGGGGTCCAGAAAAAAGGGAAGATACAAGTTACCCTCACATTTCAACGATATGTTATAATAGATGCAAAAAGACAATAGGCTCAGTTCAGGTAAAAATTGACCTTTGTTAACCTGTGATATTTATTTTTGTCTTTCTTAATTACTAACATTTTCTAAATTATAAAGGGAAAATGAACATGTAACTCATTATTGAGCAAAGAGTCATTCTCTTTGTCCCATCTCTATAGAGAAACTAACATTGCTATCCCAATGGAGCTGGGCTTGGCCGAGGAGTTGGATATGGAAAGAAGTGATTGTCTATCTGTCCCAAACTAAGGTTTCAAGAAGCAGCTCTCATTTGTACCCACACAGCTCGCAGCTTCTGACCTCTGCCTGGAGAAGGTGCTTCAGATAACTTTACCTACCCCTCCAGCCAGGGCCCACCCATAGCCTGGAACCAGAATCAGGTACTTTAGTCCACCTACAGACAGGTTAGAAAGAAAGACATACTAGCTATATTTGGGGGCTGGCTTTTTTTTCCAGAAAAACTGAGTAATACAATATAAGCCTACTGTATTCAAATTTTCTCCTTCAGTTATCATGCATCATACCAATTTCCTTCCAAAAATAACAAATGTATAAGCTGCCCCCATTAATACTTCAGAGTTCTTATTTATATTGGGCACTCATCTCCAATGTATATGTTCTGTGAGCACCTTATTCATTTGTAGATGTTTGATTTCACATGTAAATTTGATGTTTACACAAAGAGAGCTGAAGCTGAAGCTCATTTTCTAAAGCACTTACATTCTGCATTTACTCCTGCAAAGTCCTTTCCTTACCCCATATGGAGGAAGCTGGCTGAGCAACTCCATTCTGTCTTCACTGACCACAGTCATGGGTGGCCAGGAGAAATCCTGCTGGCTGTAAACAGTGAGGTGTGATTTCAATTTTCAGGAAGTTAGATGTCCTTGGTTAATAACACTGTACACTACAGTACTATTTTTCAGTGTGCCTCCAATAAGAGTAAAATCTAGGTTTAAAATAAAAAATATTATGGACCACCCGCGAGTGACGACCACCAAGGAGCAGATCAAAAATTTAAGAAGCCTTTATTACAAACTCGAGTCCGGGTTCACGTCTCAACTGTCACAGCAGTGAGCAACGCAAGCCCCGAGCCTCAGTAGCAAGCACTTTTTATCTCCAATGCAGGGAGATTTGGCAATTTGTGATTGGCCAGTTTCACACAAAGAAAGGTAGCACAAGGTCAGTTACATTACAGGGAAGCTGGAAATTTCAAATTCTGTTCCCAAGCTGGTGGGCCCTGTTGACCCAGTATCTGGCCTTGCAGTGTTATGGCAGCAGGAAATCCTCAGGCAAGAGAGTGTTGAGTAAATGTCATTAACAGCTAAATGGGGTTTCGGTGGTTGTGTGTGGTCTAAGCATGAAGAACCACATCCTTCTCTTCTATCCTCCTCCCCGCTCTGAGTCTGGCTATCACATTCCCTACTGGTCTTATTGGGGAATCAAATCCTTGATTCCTGCTGTCCCCCCTCATCATCCGAGTTTATGGGTTGGTCTTTGTGATTTTAAGATGGCAGCCCCCAGGTAAGTTTCCTGCGGCCAACATGGTGGCTGCCAAGTCACAAAGTCCAAAATGGTCTTTGCAGTCCTGTCCTGCCCTTACAAAAAATCTTGGTTTGTTATTTGTAAAACTTTGAATATTTATGACACTTCCAACTAGTGTTGGGTGGTCATTTTCCTAAGTGAAGCACAGTCATGACAGCCTGTCCTTTTCAAGTGTAAGGCTATGGCTGGGAGTATGGGGAGTGAGGATTAAGTTATAACTGAAGATTAGTTGGTTGGCTACTTCCTCCTTATTCATTTTCCTGGCCTATTTACAAGTAGTTTCAGGAAAACAACAGTGATACCCACCATGAGTCTGAACTAATCCAGGTTGCTACCCTACAGATCAGATATCAGGAATCAATGTGACTGATACAGAGGGTGAGCTGGTAAAGGGTTGCTGACAGACACCTACCTTCCAGAGAACTGGGATGTCAGTCTACCTTCTAACATAATCTCTTTCTCTCATTATGTCCCAGTTTGCTTGCCAAAATACCATTGGAGACCATCTATCCATGAGATAGTCCATGATAAAGCTTTTGTTAGGTTGCCTTCTGCTATTCAGAGGAGATACCACTGATTATTGATTAAAATATGTTTGAGTAGAAAAATAGGAAAATATCCCTTTTTCAAATGGATTCTATATCATTAATTACCTCACTTGGTAGGCAGTCTCTACAATGAAAAGGTTTTTATAGGAGTCAAAAATAACAATCCTCACATATAATTGTTCCAAATGAGAAGATCTCTCTATATAAAAGCTTATGTGACCATTATATCCAGTCAGCTAGTCACTATGATGTGCACAGACCACCAGGGGGCAGATGCTCAATGCAGAAGCCAGCCATTACAATTGGGACTGGGTGAGAAGGCCCTGGCCCTCATCACTAGCGAGCCCAAGGGACCCCACCGGTGCATGAATTTGTACACTGGGCCTCTATTATAAATAAAATCATTTGTGGGATGGAGGTCTAGAGAGATTAATCATAGTAAATACAGATTAATAGAGGATTTAATTATGATTTTTTAGTTCTATAACTTATTATTTTAAAGGAAATAGCATTAATAAAGCTTTCAGATTTGACCTTTTAATGGCAGTAAAATTGAGTTATAGATATTCTATTAATGGTAATGGATGCCTCCCAGCCTAAATCTCTCTGATATTCTGGAAAACTGCGCATTTCCATAGTCACTTTCTGAAAAGGAACTGTTAAAAATGGTCTAACTCAGTGAAGTCAATTAACAAGATTATCAGTTATTAAGTTACAACAAAATAGGTAGAAAAACTGTGATTCCCAAGCCTATGTTTTGTGATGTAAAAGACCTCCTAGACAAAATAGTTAATTTCCAAAGGCAAAAGCATTTTTTGCAATTCACGTCCAGCATAGTACCCAACAAAGAATAGGCACTCAACAAGTTTAGTTCTGGAGCTAAATTGATTAAATCTCTTTAAGTTTTCTAATTGTTTGTTAGAGAAGTTAAGTAGAAGAAAGAACATCAATTAAAAAACAAGGAATGTCAAATATTTAGTGAGGAAAGTGGCTATTCAATCAGAGATTAGTTTGACCTCGGGGGTGAGGAGATCCGAATGGACAGGGGCTGGAACAAACTAGACTCACAAGCAGAGGTGTCTTCCCACATGGAAATTTCTGACAGCTGTGAACAGGCATGGAGATCAAAGGTCAGGTCATTTAAATTAAGTTCCCTTTTCTCTGAGCTACCTAATTTAGAGTTTTTATGGAAATAAATTAACTTTGTAAAGTGATTAATGTGATGCTTAAAATAGAGTAATAATATCCTCCATTGTTTCTAGGGAGGATTCAGAAGTTAACCAATGTACTGGGCCTTCAGCCTACAAAATTTTAACCTAAGGCCATAAAAAGTGTCATCCTTTGGTACTACTGTTCATCAGCTTTCTGAATGGATATACTACAAGTCAAATCTAATGGAGGGCATATAGAGAATCTTGACTTGACTTTGGTTCAAGGTAGGCATTACCAAGTCAAAGAGATTTACTCAGAGGTGCCTACAAGCTGTGAAAATGGCATAGATGGTATATTGGCAAATAATTTGTCTAACTTTGGTTTTGTTCTTGCACCTACTATGATTCATGTGTATGTTTTTCTTTCGTGAAGAATCTGCCCATTGACTGCAAACTCCTGCCAGTTCTAATGTCAGAGTTTTAAGAGCTTCCTCTACTCTAACCAGATTAGCTTTAATAATATTAAACACTGAAGGGAATTGGGATGGAACCAGGTGTTGTCTAACTGCTGTAGAGTGTTTTGTATTTTGTTTGTTTTTCAGATCCTTGGACCAAGGCTTCATATTTTAAGGTATGTATTATGTATCTCAAAACACAGTGGAATGAGTTTGTTAAAAATAATTTTATAGAAGTGAAAGCAGTGTCTGTCAGTCAGTCAACATTTAACTTTCATGTATGGGACATCCTATAGTGAAAAGATGGTATAAATCAAGGGTGTAGAACTCAGTCTGTTTCCCGGGAATGTCAAATGTAGATATGATAATTTCAAAAAGAAAATTACCTGGTTGTTATTTTTCCTAGTTCTATATTTCAATAATGATGGTCTTCATTACTTATTCTTCTTTCTTATGATTATAGCTGTCTACTCAGGATAACTGCATTATTGGCCATTTCTGTTTCTTTCTGTGAGCAATTTTTGACAGAAAATAAGATGGAAAATGAGGAAGCTATGAGGTATCTTGGAGAAATGAAAAAAATTATCACAAAGAAAGGAGAAACAGATGTACAGTAACAAAGCCAGAGTGATAATGTGGCTGATGGAGGAAGGTCCAGTTGGTTCTAGTTAATTCAAGCTCTGGTATGGGACAAGGTGTTTTCTTCAAGAAGTTGATCACATTTTCTACTCTCTATTCTGGGACCTCAGAAGTGGAAGTTGTTTGGCATTTTGTCCATAGGCGACAGTTCAGTGGAACTTCACTCTCTAGGACAGCTTAGATATTAAGTCCCTTACACTTTCTCCTTGGTTTCTGCAAGAGAAGATTCAGATCCTTAAGACCCCTTCCAGGAATGTGGTCATTCTCTGCTTCTTCATCAGGTTGAGTGAGACACAGCAGCACACTCCTCCATCCCACACATATTTATGCACCTCCTTTTCCCACTCTATTTTACCTAATCCTTGGGATATAAAAAAAATTCATTCTCTATATTGATGTCCAAATTCGTGAGTGTTCTTTTTTCAATAGCTTGTGAGGAAGGGTGACTCTGAGATATATGTGAGCAAACAGAAGGAAGAAATGAAATAAAAATATATAGGATAGTTCTAGCTTGTTTGGCTCAGTAGATAGAGCATAGGCCTGGGGACTGAAGGATCCCTGGTTCAATTACAGT
Organism: Antrozous pallidus; assembly: GCA_027563665.1. NCBI lineage: Eukaryota > Metazoa > Chordata > Mammalia > Chiroptera > Vespertilionidae > Antrozous > Antrozous pallidus. The sequence continues at coordinate 17,277,758 of CM050521.1, read as the reverse complement.
CAAGGGCACATGCCTGGGTTGCAGGTTTGGTCCCCAGTAGAGGTGTGTAGAAGGCAGCCGATCAATGATTCTCTCTCATCATTGATGCTCTGTCTCTCCCTCTCCTTTCCTCTCTGAAATCAATAAAAATATATTTAAAAAAACACAGAATAATATTTTGAGTATATTTTTGCAATATATTTTTGAAGTTCCCCACACTGTGTTTCAGTAGATGAACTGGGAAGTTGACTCCTTTTTTTCACTAGTATTTCTACATACTTCCTATCAATTCTTACACTTGCATGTGTGCACACATACAAACACACACACATACTCACATACACAATCTTCTCTCTCTTTTCTATACAATGGTGATTATTATGATTCCTCTTTGATGATAATTGACAGAGCAGAATAATACTACATGCTGGGATCTCTCACCTGTCCTATGACAAAACTTACCCATTAGTATTTCTGCCTATATCTGGGTTTGCTTTAGTCCATCATTCTCCATATTATAGACTGGGTGTTTATCAAAATCAATCAAGTAATTCTCAATTTAAAATCCTGCAATGTTCCCAGCCAAGTTGGAGAAATAGGAAATAAATTTATTATCTTGCCCAAATAACAACATAAAACTAATATATATGAAGTAATACATATTTTATGACACTGGAAATCAGGCAAAAAGGGGCAGTGATCTATAAGAGATGAGAAACAAATGAGGCAAGCCCTACAATTGCCCCTACTTTACTGCCTTGAAAATGCTTCCAGATCTCAGTATAAGGAAAGAGTACCTACATGCAGCCTGGCTGACTGTCTGTGTTGAGGAGAAAGTTGGGAGTCTGGGGAGACCACAGCGGGTAGGGTACAAAGGACAGTGTACCAAAGATTAGAGTGCTCAGAAAGGGGACTTCAGAGACATATACTGTATCCTTCTTGAGTGTTCAGTTCAGTACTGACCAGCCCAGCATGTGAAGAACCTATGTGAGGCCAAGCAAAGAACCACTTAAAAGGATCTGAGGCAACAGTAGCTGGAGCTCCCATGAGGCCAGAACAGTGCCTATTTCTATCAGCTGGACTGGAAAAACTCAAAATTTAGGAAGTGCTAGGTAGAATAATCCGAAAGTTCTTTTTGGTAGTGTTGAAAAATTAAACTGAACAATTAGAGCTAGGTTGAACAATGGCTTAATAAATGATAAAAGCAAGAACAAAACTATAATTTGAACATATCCCAGATCAAATATCAAAAATATTTATAAGGATATAAAAACATCCAGCATAAAACAGGATCAAATTAATTATTTCTGGCATACAGTAACATATTACCAACCACGTAAGGAAGCAGGAAAATATGATCTGCAAGAAGAAGAAAATTCAATGAATTGAAACTGAACCAGAACTGACACCAACATTAAAATTAACAAAGGACATTATAACATCATCCCATAATTTCAAGAAGCTAGAGGGAAGGTTAATTATGTTAGAGACATGATATATTTAAATATAAGCCAAATAAAACTTCTAGAGATGAAAACTACAGTGTCTGAGATTTTAAAAAAATTCTGATAAGATTAATTACAAAATACATGTTGCAGAAAAGTGGATTAGTGAACCTGAATGCATAAAGAAAGCTTCACAGAGAAACCTAGAGAAAAAAGATAGTGAAAAAGATGGATAGAGCATCGAAGGCCTATGGGATAACTTCCAGTTACTAATATGTACGTGCAATTAGTTTTTTACATTTTATTTTTTAAATTTATTTTCATAAATTCTTTATTGTTTAAAGTATTACATATAGTATTGCATATGTCTCATTTTAGCACATTGACCTCTCCCCGGCCACCCTCAGCACCCAGCACATGCTCTCACCCCTCTAGTGTCTGTGTCCATTGGTTATTGTGCAATTGAATTCTGAGTGAAAGTAGAGACAGAAGATGAGACAGAAAAGATATCTGAAGAAATAATCACCTAAAATATTTCCAAATTTGTTTAAAAATATAAACCTATAGTTCTAAAAACTTCAGAACATGCCAAGCACATAATACATTAAGAAAATGACACCAAGACACATCATGATCATATTGCTTATAACCAGTCAAAAATACAAAATATTAAAGCACATGAAATATTTAAGGAGATGCATATTGGAACCACAGTAAGATACTACTACACCTCTGTGAGAAGGCCAGACCAGATATTGGTGAGGATTTGAAAGAGCTGGAACTCTTGTAGTGTTGTATAATGAGGCAATCTTTGAAAGGTCTTTTTTTAAAAAGCTAAATTTGGTCAGCCTCTGTATCCTTGGGTTCCATCCAAATTTGGATCAAAAATATTTTTTAAAGAGATGTTGTTGCTGACATGTTCTACAAAAGGCCTATAATGGCTGCATTGGTACTAAACATATATGGACTATTTTCTTGTCATTATTCCTTAAATAATACAGTTTACTACTTACATAGCATCTACATTCTATTAGGTACCATTAGTAATCTAGAGATGATTTAAAGTATACAGAAGGATATGCTTAGGTTATATGCAAATACTATGCCATTTTATATAAGGGATTTGAGCATTTGGTATCCACCTAAGTCTTGGAACCAATCCCCTGGAGATACCAAAGGACGACTGTATACACATTCCCTATGGCCCAGCCATCCCACTTGTGGATATTACCTGAGAGGAATGAAAGCATATGTCCACACACAGACTTGCACCTGAATATTTGTAGCAGCTTTGTTAGTAATAACTAACAGCTAAATGTTCATCTACAGAGAGTGGATAAACTGTGGTTCAGCCATACCCTGAAATTCCTCTCAACAATAAAAAGAAATAGAAAATTGATATATGAACAACATAAATAAATTGCAAAGTAAGCAGGCGGTGATGCATTTAGCCATAGCCTCAGCTGGTCATCTGGGGCACTCTGGACACTGGATGGATCTTTCAGTTGCTCAGGCAAAGCCAGACAAAAATATGTCAGTTCATTTATATGATAGTCTAGAATATGCAATCTAGAGTGACACAAATTTATCAGTGACACATATTTATCAAATTTTATATGTTACTTGTATATGTGTACATGGTTTATTATACTAGTATATCTACTAGAGGCCCAGTGTACAAAATTCATGCAAGAGTAAGCCTTCCTTCCCCTAGCTGCTGGCACCAGCTTCCCTCTGGCACCTGGGACCTGGGCTTCCCCTGCAGTCCCAGCTTCATCCTGGAAGGTCATCCAGTCTAATTAGCATATTACATTTTATATATGTAGATTATGCCTAAATGAAGCTGTTAAAAGATCATTCAGTTTGTTGTTGTTTTTTAAATCCAGCCACTAGCACGGCCCTAATGCCAACCACTCCTGTCTTGCACTCTAAATTCTGGCTACATTGACGTTCTCTCAGTGACGCACACCGTCTCTGCCCTCAGAGTCTCAAAGCCCAGCATTTCCTCTACCGTCAGTCACCTGACTGCCCACAATCTAGGTCATTCTATTTACCTTGCAATTCTCAGCAGGAGTTCACTGCCTTCAGAGACTCTTTCCTAACCCCACAATCATGGATTTGGTCCTCCCCCTTGGCTGGCCTTTTTCCTATTGTAGCACATACTACAATTTGTTATAAGTATCCGTTTCTTTGCTTATAAATCCCACCAGAATGCAATCTGCATGTGGCCAGGGGTCAGATCTGTCCCATTTATCATTATAGCAATCAGTACTATGCCTGACGTAGTGGCAACTTAAAAAATGTGTCATGAATGAATGAAGGAGTTTATGAACCACGTCTTTGACTCCAAATGTGCAGCCAGAACCCAAGCCCCGAGTCTCTGAGATCTCCAGGCAGGAGCTTCCCTGGGGAGTATTCTTGGAAACAACAGTTGGATGGATCAGGGACACAGGACTGTCCACAGAAGTTTCACTGTGATGCATTTAGCCATAGCCTCAGCTGGTCACCTGGGGCACTCTGGACACTGGATGGATCTTTCAGTTGCTCAGGTATAGTCAACGGGGCTGGGCTTCTCTCTCCCCATATTTATCACTTCATAGATTAGGTGAAACAGTGAATGAGGCAGCTCGCTTCTTCTGTCCGGGCAATTTCCAGAGAAGGCTCAGGTACGAGCCCTCAGTCTCCAACATGCCCAACAGCTGGGAATAAAAATCTTGAATATGGAAGAGGATCTGGGCCACCATGGATGCACCACATAGGTGACGAGATAACGTGTTACAACAGGAGGCAGGTTTTTAGAATTGACTTCTCAGGGCAACCCTTGTGATGGTCCAGGAATCTGAGCAAGAAGAATGTCTGCTCAGAACCCTTTCCTTATATGAAGCTGCTGCTTTCAGAACTGTTTGTAATATGCAGTAGAGAAAGCGTTAAATTAAACTTTTCAGCTTAAGAGGTAAGCCAGGAGTGTCAAACGACTCATGACTTAGAGTTCTGATAGAAATAAATATTGGCTCCATAGATAAGAAAAGGAGACAGTGGTCAAGCTAGGAGGAATGGCACATTACCCATTAAAGAATTTTGTAACTTCACAAATAAATTCTAAGAGGGAAAATCTCCAGGGCCCTGAGTTAAATGTGAGTCGAGTTTTCTCCTCTCCCACAGTCCATTTGGAGACAGCGTTTTGCAGCGACATCAAGGTTATTTTATAGGGAAAAGGTGACTTGCTCTACCAGTCTCCACATGTTCTGTTAAAAGCAAACGAACAAAAACACTTTTTCACAATTTAAAGCAAAATTTGCTCCATAAATTATTTTCAATTGTTTTCTGGAATTGAAACTGTATTTCTCACAGATGGTGATAAAATAAGCCTTTTAAAATGTCTTCTAAAAGGAAATACAAGAACACTTTTACCAGTGAAGTGGTTTCTATTTATTTTATTCCAGTTTCATTCCTTCTGCTACTCAGCTCTCAATCTGGCCTTTGCATGGAAAACAGAGATGCAAAATAAAATGCCAGAAGGACAAAGAGTGTTAATCAGATTTTTTTTCTAAGACAGCAATTTTAAATCAAAGTTAAAAAAATTAAAGTCAATTTTCAATGTCTTAATAGATTTATTTGTTTAAAATTATTTCACTAGTAGCATGTCACAAGTCAAAAGTTAATATCTGAAAAATCATGTTTAAAATCTGGCTTTACCACTTGCTAATTTTGTGACTTTGGGGAAATACTTGTCTATCTCAAGTTTCTAATTCATAATGGAAAAAAACAGGTACCTAGCTAGTTTATTTGACTTTATAAATAGTACATATTTATTCTATTCTTTTAAGCTTTCCATTGAGTTTATTTTCTAAGGTTTGTTTACTTGATTGATGATTGATTTGGCATCAAAACTAAATATAGCCCTAGCCAGTTTGGCTTAGTGGATAGAGCATTGGCCTGCAGACTAAAGGGTCTCAGGTTCGATTTCAGTCAAGGGCACATGCCTCGGTTACAGGTTTTTCCCCAGCCTGGGCCCTGCTCAGGGCATGTGCAGGAGGCAGCCAATCTATGTATTTCTCTCACATCGATGTATCCATCTATCTTTCCCGCTCTCTTCCACTCTCTGAAAATCAATGGAAAAATATCCTTGGGCAAGGAATTTTTTTAAAAAATCCACAAACAAATGCTAAATATTGATAAAAGGAGTTGAAGTTAGGAGATAGATGCCTCTTTATCCTCTTCATCCCTGGACAGCAGTTCGGAGTAGGACACATGGTGATGTCCAGTGGGCCACTGGCCTGTCCTCTGCGGAGACATCTGTGGGAGCGCTGGGGCGGAAGTGTCAGGAGTGGATGACTTAGTGATTTGCTGTCCAGCCATCAGAGGCAGAACAAATAGTAAAAATGGAACTCTGCCTGCATTTGCATTCTTTTTAAAAAATTATTATTGCTAAGGTATGCTGAGAATATATTTAAGAAGAAACAATTTTGCTGGTTTTTTAATGTTAAAAACCACTTTTTAAAAAAGATTTTTTATTGATTTTAGAGAGAGGATGGGAGAGGGTGAGGGAGAAGGACTCATCAATTGGCTGCTTCTTTGGGGGATCCAGCCTGGAACCCGAGCATGTGCTCTGACCATGAATTGAACTGTGAATTCCTGGTTCATGAGTTGATGTTCAACCACTGAGCAACACCAGCCTGGCACTGAATTCTCTTTTGATTCCATTATTTTAAATTATCAATTCCTTTGCCATTTAAGAAAATAAAGCAGTCCCATACATCCAGCACCTCTATTTGAGTAGATGAGTATACACTTTATCAAAAGCAAATTCCAAGGAAGCTTAAACAATACCAAATTCTGAAGAGAGAGAATGAAATTAATCCAGCTTAAATCAGGTGTTTAGTTTTTATCTAATCAGTGATAGTCTGAAGGTAGGAGATCCACAGTTAAAATAATGATGAGAGGGGCCAACCTCTGTGGGCAGGGTAGAAACTTCCAAAATGAAGGGGCTGAGAAGGTCTTCAGTGGGCACCATATGCCATCCATCTATCAATATAGGTTAGCCCAGTGGTTGGCAAACTGCGGCTCATGAGCCACATGCGGCTCCTGAGCCACAGCTTGCCGCTCTGTTTACTAAATGAGTTTGCCGAAGCCTGGGTTAGCCTGATGAATTTGGTATCAACAACCATTCTAAATAAATGAAGGAAAAATATAAGTTCATGCTGAGAGTCATAACAAGCATGATGGAACATGTCAAAAGTGGATTTGTCTTTATATCTTTAATATGATTTATAAAGAGGCATTTCTGATTTGTGACAATTTGAAGAATAACCAAAGAAGTTCATTTTCTTTCATGAGTAACCATTATACCTTTTGGATGCCTCTTATTCTTCTGCAGCTTATTAGTTCCTTTCCACTCTTCCAAGGAATCCTACTTGAAGATTTCCAATGGTTTCTTTCTTTTTTTAAAAAAAAATATATTTTATTGATTTTTTACAGAATGGAAGGGAGAGGGATAGAAAGTCAGAAACATCGATGAGAGAGAGACATCGATCTGATCAGCTGCCTCTTGCACGCCCCCTACTGGGGGTGTGCCCGCAGTCAACGTACATGCCCTTGGCGGAATCGAACCCGGGACCCTTCAGTTCGCAGTCCAACGCTCTATCCACTGAGCCAAACCGGTCTTGGCTCCAATGGTTTCTTGCTAGGATGGCTCAGGGCTGCATCAGATCCGTTTAAATGGTTCTAGCTGTTTCTTTTCCAAGTGACAACATTGGGAAAATACCACATTCTTCCCATATTGGGATATTTTAGACTGCCTTTTATAAAAAGTCTTTTGCCAGATTGCTGACATTCTTACATAAAAATGATCATTTCTAATTTCTTTAGATAGTAAGGCATGCCTGTTTTTTTAAGTGCTGAAGCTCTGTTCTCCCAGACAATTCCTACAAAAATAGATGCTGTCCTGTATGCAGTTAATTAACTCTTCTGAGATGGACATCTACTTTAGATTGTGCCCCTTCTTTTCCAATGTTGAGAAAGGGTTCTCACTAATCCACATCTTACTTTCTGACTAACAGCAAGATTGACTAAAACGCGGGCTGAATTTAGGGGCTGAGGCCCCTGCTAGGAAACCAGTAAAATGGCTGCTATCAGCAGAAATTAGAGATGTAACTCCTTGATTAATGATGTTTGGTGGTTATGAGAAGGGTCTCTTTAGATCTTGCAGATAAGTAGTCAACACTACAGCAATTTTCTCATTGGTAGACAGTTTCCAAAACTAGTCTCATGATCCCTGCTTTGATTTAGAATGCACTATCGTTGTTCAATCATTTATTTATTTATTTACCATATTGGAGGAAATATACCAAAAGGCATCAATCATCATAACAAATAATGAAAGAGAGAGAATTATCCCTAAATGTATATGCTCCCCAACCCTCCCACTTGTCCCATGGGCTTAGAAGCCAGTGCTCTGAAAATTGCACCCTGGCCCTAGCCTGTTTTGCCAAATGGATAGAGCACTGGCTTGCAGACTGAATGGTCCTGGGTTTGATTCTGGTCAAGGGCATGTCTCTTAGTTGCAGGCTCATCCCCAGCCTGGGCCCTGGTCAGGGCTTGTGGAAGAGGCAACCAATCGATGTGTTTCTCTCACATTGATGTTTCTCTCTGTCTTTCCCCCTCTCTTCCACTCTCTCTAAAAATCAATGGAAAAATATCTTTGAATGAGTATTTTTTTAATTGCACCCTGTTGAGATATGTCTTACAAAAATTTAGATATGTCTTATAAAAAGTTATCAAGTAATCTGACTGATCAATAAGATAATCAGAGCAAGAGATCTTAAGCAAGCTAAAACTCTCTATTTTTCATCTGAATGACAAATTTAAGATTGCCACTGACAGTTGATCTTTGTTGAAATACAGATTTTTGCATGCGGAGCTTCTGAATGGGAAGTATCAAGGATGGGACTCAAAAATCTGTATTTTTTTCTGTACAGCTCATGAAGTGATTCTTATGCAACCAGACCTACAAATGTCATCAAACTGAAGTTTGGGAATGAGACTATCTGAAATTCATATAATTAATTCAAAAAGGAGAAAGAGAAAATCAATCAAAGGAGTTATTTAATTGAAGTTCCAAACTTAAGAAGATACATTGATTGAATTAATTTCCTTTTTTTATCATTGGTGTTGTTGGCACCATATAAATAAAATAAAATGCTTTTTTCTCCTTAAATTAAAGTAAGAGGAAAGGCAAATTTGGTCAATTGAATTACAAATGTCAACAACAACATTTGAAGAAACTCTAAGGATTATGTCAACAACAAAAAAGAAGAAGAAGAAGAAGAAGAAGAAGAAGAAGAAGAAGAAGAAGAAGAAGAAGAAGAAGAAGAAGAAGAAGAAGAAGAAGAAGAAGATGATTCTTGCTGTCCCTTCTTTCTACCCATTACCTCTAAATAAAAATAGGATTTACTTTATGTCTGCCTTCCTGGAACTTAATTATTGCCTTGTGAATAAGCAGTAGAATATATGATTAGTTGCCTAGTGAGATTACTCTTTCCAGCAAGCAACTAACCCCACTGCACTTGCAGGGCATTGAAAGAGCAATGTCACAGCTGTCCATACTCTGGAAGGGGTGGCTCTGGATGTCACCGGGGAGCAGGTGACTGATGCAGCCAATAGCCCATGAATCAGGAGCACTCCTTCCAAATCTCAGCCTGTCCTTTCATAATGTCCAGGTTTTCTCCAAGGAAACATTTTACTCGGTGACACTGCCTGGGCAGTCAGGGGAACATGGAGGTAAAGCTAGGGAGGCAAAACTGTCATCTTCTGTGTATGGGAGTCCTCGTCATCTCTGAGAGATCACCCCCCGAGGCGGGACTGGAAAGGGTCCCCGGAAAAGTCACAATGCCAGTTGTCAGGTTTCTATTGAACCTATCCAGACAGGGTGTCCTCGAAAATGTATACACATTTGAACAGCTGATAGCTCAATTTTGAAAATGAAAACTATTTTAATAAATATTGCTTTTACAATTATTCAAAGTATGTGCATTCGGGAGGACACCCTATATAGGTTCTTGGGATCGGTGAGGTGTCAGAAAAGAAACGTGGTCTCAGTGGAGCTTCTGTGGAAGATCTCACTGTATTTTTATCTGAAATGGAGAATAAAATATTATAAAAGAAAAATTAAATTATAAGAATTTTATCAAGTAAGGATTTTCCCTGGCTCACAGGGAGTACTGCTACTGCTACTTTTACCATTACTACTACTGGCTACCACTTTCTAAGTGACAGCTTAGTAAGGGGCCAAGGATCAAGAACCCCCCCCGCCAAACCCTGTAAAAAATAGGAAATTAAGAAGTTAAGTCTTATGCAGGATAAACTTATTGGCAGTTCTTCATATAGCCAGTGGAGGAGTCTGATTTAGAACCAGATTCATCTTGACTTTGCTTGCCATATACTACTAGTTTCCAAATGTAGTCTTATAATAAGTGTTATAATTTACTGAGCAGCCACCAAGTGCCAAGTACTTTGCATATGTAATGTATCCTGATCATGACTCTATGAAACAGATATTATTCCTGTTTTTCCAGAGAAGGAAACAAAAATGCATAGTTTTAAAAATAACTCACTCAAGGTCAATTAGTTTGTTATTTGCAGAGATGAAATTTTAATACAGGTCTATCTGACTCATTTTTTTTTCCTTCTGAACAGCTTAGTGGTGCAGGAAGCAGTGGGGGTGTTTGGATTGCTTGCTTTGGAAACAAATGCCATCAAAAGTTTCATGTCCTGACTGGTTTAGCTCAGTTGGTTGGAGCATCATCCCATTCACTGAGGGATCGAGGTTCGACTCCATCAGGACACATGCCTAGATATCAGGTTCAGTCCCCGGTGTATGATGTGTGTCTCTCACATCAATGTTTCTCTCTCGCTCTGTCTCTCTCTTTATCTCTCAAAAATCAATAAACATATATTCAGGTGAGCATTATAAAACGTTTCATAAATAACATAAAGTTCATGAAAAAGAAAAATACTGGTCTTCCTATTCTTTCCATTTGCATCCCTCCCATGGCCATATCAAAAAAGACTCTTTGTTCTCTCCAATTATCTTTCCTATTTATATTAGAAGATGAAGGCAAACTGTGATGGAAGAGAAAAGTAAAAGAATATTTTCACTTACCTATAGAAAGACCAATTTTGTCCTAAAGTCATTTAAGCCACGAAAGCCCTCCCTTCATGTGCTGAAAATATTAATTTGAATTCCTGCAGAGAAAAAAATAATTATTATAATGGGGAAAATGTAGGGTTTCTATTGAATTATGTCAATTCTCCCATTAGTTTAGAGAAACTCAAAGTAAGGAAAATATCTAAAAGGCAAATTATATGGTAGTCATTATAAATCTATGAAAAACCAAAGCCTAAATTGAATACAAGCACAACAAAAATCTTAACAAGAGTAAAATAATTAATGTAAAACAAGTGTGAATTCTGCCTTTTGCCTTGCAGAATTAATTCCATAGTCGGTGGCTCCTTTAGAAGACCAGCAGGTGTCCACCAAAGCGAATTGCTATGGTGTCAAAGTTAACTACCTGTTCTTTGTACATTCACTCAATTCAAGAAGTCTGTGGGAAGTTTTTGAAAACTTGTTCTAAAAGTTAAGCGCTGGGTAAATTCAATAGTTTAGAGCTAACTGCCATCAGAAATGCTAGAAGCACATCTGCCACTCAATAACATCTGCTGAGTGAATTTCAGAGTAATCCCAGGGCAAGATGTGCAGGCTGTTCAGTACATAAAACTAGTCACAGCTGTAAGAGTATTCCCTCCCCCTTTTTTCATTCCTAGAGTTTATAGCAAGAAAGAAAATGTTCTTCTTATAACTTCTGATTAACCTATTTTGTCATCACATTCTACTTTCCTGAGATTTTTTTAAAAAAGCCTTGTAAATTTTAACTAGTAATAATGTTTTTTCCATGCCTATGAGAGAAAGGGAACACATTCTTGGCTCTGCTAAGATTGTTGCCCTGATTATCGATCCACATTTCACATCCCTGGTAACAAAATGACAGACTTGGTAAAGGATTGCCTAGAAGCTTCTGTTTTATCCTTGAAATTCCTAAACTCCTAAAAAAAACTCTTCAGCTCCAAATTCAGTTAGGGCTGGGCTTTGTTTTAAATTTGGTAATTACAGTCCTACATTGGCATTTTCTCTTTCCCTCTACCATACAGGTGTGGACATGTGTTTATTTGTAGGCAGGTATCTACTGGGTATGGAGGAAGGGGACACCAATTTTAAAAACCTCATATCATGCCCTTTATTGTGCCTCCAATAAACACTGAGAAGCAATAGTTCATTAAAACACCTGGCAAAAATGCCAGTTTCAAAAAGGGTACAGTATAATATAGATCACTATATTAAAATGTAGTGGAATTTCCCATTTTAAAATATGGAATGCATTTTTATATTTTTATTATTATTCCAGTTTTAAAGTAATATTTAGTGTGCCCAAGACATGCCACACACACACACACGACACACATGCGTGTATTGTGATCATGCCTCCAATGTTCTTCTCTGCAAGTAGAGACTGGGCTATTATTTACAGTTCAAGTAGAATTACTTATTATTCAACACCTAGAGGCCCGATGCACAAAATTCGTGCAAGAGTAGGCCTTCACAGCCCCAGCTGCCACGCAGCCCCACCGCCCACCTACTGGTCATTCCAGAAGGTCATTCTGGAAGGTCATTCCTCCATCTGGTCTAATTAGCATATTAGCTCTTTATTACATAGGATAATTATTCCCTCACTTACTTCTTTGTATGTTTCTTCTCTTTGTGACTGGTCTTGGCCAGTGGAATGTGGGAGAAGTAACTGTGTCAGTTCTAATGAGAGAGTGCTGAGCCTAAGTGTTAGAAAACATTGCATGTTGTTATTTACATATCTTGTATAGTCCAAACTGTCATTAGAACATCCTGAGATAGTTTCAGGCCAAGAATGAGGCTCAGAAAGCAGACCTGGATTCATTCAGAGCCTAATGCAAAGGATCAGTAGTTCCAAAGTCAGCCAACAAAGCAAAGCCATGCCAGGTGACCTGTCAACAGAGAATAAATGATGATCATTTTATGCCACTGAGTTTTAGGTGTTTTGTTACACAGAATTTACAATGATAATAGGAGATGGATATGGGGGCATAGCTTGTAGCATTAATATTCTGTGATTTTAATTCTATGATTCATTCTGGATTATACCTATCAACTACTTACTTATTGTTAAAAGGTATAAGAAATGCAAAGGATTGATAATTTTCAGTTTTTATTTTCCATGTGTTTTTCTGTATATGGTTATGTAGCACAGGTTTAATTCAGTGAATTAATATTAATAAGCAATTTCTCTGACAAGCACATATTAAGGAGTCAGATGAGGCATTATTTCCAGGAGAGTGTTCTGAACTCTGAGGCTTCAGAACATTATGTTCTGACAAACTTACTTGGCTGTTTAAAGGACTAGTACTAAGCACACACACCTCTGACCTAACAGGCATGAAGAATTTGAAGATTTTGACAAATATGCCAAGAAGCCTATGAGAAACCTTAGTGATGAATAGAATGGAAAGATCCATTTGTATCTTTTGCTCGTTTAGTTTGTGCATTTAGATGGCTGGTACAGCAGGTGATTTTGATGTCAGTGTCTCTCATGACCAACCATCTTAGGGGTTCTGACCCTAAGCATTTTTTGATAATTATGCAGATGGGATGGCCCTTTGAGATGGTAAATCCAACATTAGCATCAGTGAGGCTAATTGAGTGGTGATTCCTCAACGATGCTGAGAAACTCGCAAACTCCTACCTTCCAAAGTTACTTCTCCAATTCACAGGCCACTTATTGCAATACTGCACCAAAAAGTGGCTCTTAGAACCATATATTTGCACCTGTCTCAAGGAATTACTTAGCTGCTTTCCTTATTAGCATATTTTGTACACTTCATTACCTCAGAGACCTTACTGAAAATGTGACCCTGCATAGCTGTTGTTGCCTCCTTTGTGAATTGAAAGCTAACCAAGCTTAGCGCTAGATTAAGTGGCATGGAAATTTAAGAAGACAGCTGGTACCCTACTCCCAAATGGAAATACTACACTCAGACCTAATATTTCATTCTAATGCAGTAGAGATATATTGGGGCCCAAGAGAAACAACACAACAGGATTCTTTCAGGCATCAATAACCTCTTTCTCTTACTGTTCAGTCATTGGAAACTTGGCCATAGATCACCATTGGCTCTTATGATGGGTACAATAAGAAGAAAAATGCTATCATCTATCTATCTATCTATCTATCTATCTATCTATCTATCTATCTATCTACCTACCTACCTACCTATCTATCTACCTATCTATCTGTCTAGCTATCATCATCTATCATCTATCTATCTATCATCTATCTCTCTACTACCTGTCTATTTAGAGATATAGAAAGAGAGTAGCTTGATTATTTTCTGAGATTATGAAACCCTGATTTAAAAATCAGATTAGGCTACAAAAAACTAAAAGTCAGTTTTTCTCTTATTATGCTTTATAATCACTGATTGATTATATCTTTACAACCTGATTATGCTGTGAAGAAAAAGGAATTCTTAAGATTTGCCCTACCTGAGTCAAAACCACAGATGACTTTTAAAATAACAGAAATTAGCCCACATGGAAGTGTGCTTTTATATTATTTTAAATATTCATGAAGAAGTCTGATAGCTTACTTTTTTACTATTCTGCACATTTTCTGAGATGGATATTTTCTGTCTGAACACATATTTTATACTCCTCAGGAAAGAGAATGGACAGTGGGAGGGAAATAACATATTGACTATCCACACCAAAGATTTTTACTATGAGAGTAATGTCAAAATTTCTTTCAGTTTTTAAAAGATTAACATTGATATCCAACAAGATAATAATCGCATATAATAACTGTTATACAAAACCTTCAAATATTCAAAAAATGGGATATTTTTTACTCAGCAACATTATGTCTCTTTAAAATAAATTAGAATGGTGTTATTCTTCTTTTATTATTTCAAGAAGGAAGAAACAGTCTCCTACGTATCCTATCCAATGCGACATAATATTTAAGGATTAAGACAAAGCTTAGTACAGTGTCCAGATGTCCCAAGTCATGCTTAGTATGTGATATCCAAAGAGCCAACTCATTTTTCTATTTAGGAAAATGCTTAGTTTTCTAACTTTCATTTATCATTTATCATAGAGCTATGTGGTAACCAAAGTTTGAAGTTCATTATTTCTCATAACAAAACTAACTGCCAACTCATTTGCAATATACCAACAGCTCTTAGAACAATAATAATAATAATTTAGATCAATCCCTTTCTGGCTAATTTAAATTTAATTACTAAAATGTTTTCCTTTATTGCCACTGAAACTATTAATTAGGCCACCACTATTCTCATGTTTCACAGCACACTTTGATACTTCTTCATGCATTTAATTTTATATATACATATAAAATCAATATGTGTTTTCTCTACTGGAAATACAAGGAGGTCAGGTATTATGTATCTTAGAAAATAATAAATTCAATACATAGCAGAATTTTGTGTATATAAAATGTATTTGAAATGATTAAATACCAAGTCTTTCATTTATCTTGGGCCTCTGGTTATTTGGGTATTTGTGTAGCAAAAACACAGTATAGCAAGGTGGTACTTTTCTTCATTTATGATGTATTAACATCTGTATTTAATGACCATCTAGTCTTTACCGCATGGGATATGTATCATAGCCATTGTTATATGCTCCTTCTTGCATTTTCAACCTTATAACACAGATCCACTTGGTTTTCTTTGGAAGGACTAGGTCCATGTCTTCTCTCATGCATCTCTGAAAATGTACATATGGGCTAAGAATAGCTTTTTCCTATTCTCAAAACTAGGTAAAACCTAAAAAAATGATCCTGATAACTGGAATTTACCCAGATAATCTTTCAAGACTTTCATTAACTTTGTCTGTAAAATGGCCATTTTTGCCAGTCACACAGTAATTTTACTGATGGAAGCATTGGCACTGAGACTAGCTAACTAACTTACCCAGCATCTAGGAAGTTGATGATCTTTAATCAAATTTAATTTATCTTAGTCTATTGGTTTAGCACTGGTTCATTCTTTATACAATGAAGGTAATAGTAGTACTTGATTCAGAGGATGGCTGTAAGGTATCTATTTATTCAGATCAAGCTCCGAGTATCCTGGCAAATTGTAAGTTAAATAAAATAGACTCCAGAGATGAGCAACTCTACTGGTCATGTGCAGTGACTGAAATTAAAATGGGACAGCAACATAGGAGTGAAGAGGGACACTTCATGCTGGTCAGGGGTTGCTAACTCCATTTTGTAGGCAAAGAAAGACATTACTCCAGAAAACACAATATTGGTTTTGCTCACCAAATATGTTTCCTTTTATTCCTTTTCTCTCTCTCTGATTTCAATATGCACAAATGCAAGTTGTTTATACACTTAGAATGCCCCAAGTAACTAAAGTCTCCACAATGAATTCACTTAAAATCAATAGGTATCCTGATTCTCCTGTGCTCTTCTAAACAAAAGTAACTTGTGTTTGGAGTTGATACCATATTGGGAAGGACCTTAATGTGGTTTTATAGATGGCTTTTTCATAAGAAGTAGCCTCAGAAGAGTGACGAATGGTATCTTAAACTTTAGGAATTGACAGAGTTCGGACAGAAAACTAGACAAGAGAGAGCATAATGCCAAAGATGTTCTTTTCCAATGTTTATATTTAGGAGACAGAAAAAAGTAAAAAAAAAAAAAAAGTGGCCACCCAAAAGAGATTGAGAAGCACCCTGAACGAAATTGCATGGGAGGAAGCTGAGGGATAAGCTACTCCAGGGGAGAGAGATCCAGAAGAGAGACACATTGTGGGATAAACTGATCCTGGACAATGTTGTAAAAATTTAAAGCCAAACTGCAAGTGTTAGAAAAAGTGGGGGAGGGATAGAAAAGACCAAGTCAGCCTGCCAGGTAGCTCACAGAGAAGAAAAGGCCATTTCTCAAAAACAATTTGTATGGGTTTCATTGGAACTGGAAATTCAAAGGTGTAAATAGTGGTCAAAGGATCATATTTATATCAGATTAAAATCAACTACTCTGGGCCACAGCCTCAAGATCAACTTTCTCTTTAAAGTAAAAATAATTGAATTCCAGTAAATTAAGAGGATCAACTTTAGTTCTGAATTCCATCTTAGGGCTAGTTTTGACAAGTGAGACAAAAAGCAAGTGGAAGGAGGAGGTGATTAGAGAGGAAGTGGAAGGGAATAGAAATAACATAGGAGAAGAAAAAGGAAATAATAGAAAAAAAAAGAATAAAGAAGAGCTAATTGGACTAGGAGAAGTCCTGGTAGGCCACCATACATTGCCTTAATTTACCAACTTCCACTTAAAAACATAACATTTTGCAGTTTTTCTAGAAGAATACTTTCTTTCCTTATCACAAACACAATATGTGAACAATCAAAGGAGAATGTGGTGGCAGTGATCCTGGTTCTTAGAAGGCAGCCATATATCATGGGATAGATATATGGTTTTTGGCATGATTTTATCCTTTTATATACAATTGTCATCTTTGACTACAAAAAATAACACTAAGAGAATTTTGCTATTATTCTAAGTCTTATTTCTAGAGAATATTATATTTGTACATCACCTCCAAATAGTCAAAGCAATTTTATCTCAATTCCCTCATTTTCCTTATTCGTCACAAAAACTCTGTGAAATAATTGAAGATTTTTCCCATTTGTTCTTTATAAAGTTTTTTGAAGAAAAGAATTATTAAACATTAATTGACCCAAAAATTATTTAGAATTGTTTTTGTTTAATTTTGAAGTATATGGGAGATTTTCCTAGATATCTTACTTTGATTAATTCCTAGTTTGATTCTGTTATCATCAGAGAATATATTTCATCTGATTTTGATTCTTTTAAATTAATTTAAATGCATGCTCTAATTTAATAAATGTACCAGGTGAACCTAAACAATTCTTCAATGACTGTATTCTTCAATGACTGGGTCTAGTACTCTGTACAAATTAATTAGATTTAAGCAATATACTGATTTATGTCTGATCCTATCAATTGCCAGTGGACAACTATTAAAACTCCTACTATATAACCTTGTAACTTCCTGGTTCTTTTAATTCTGTAAATTCTGCTTCATGTGTTTAAAAACTCTGTAAATAAACACATATACACTTATGATTATTGTCTTCCTGATACACTGTTCCTTTCATCATTATGAAATATTCTTCTTTTTCTCTAATAATATTATTTGTCTTGAAAAATTTTTTTCACATAGTAAAATATTTACTCCAGTCTTCTTATGCTTCATGTTTGTATGTTATATTATTTTCCAACTCTATGCTTTGGGCCTGTCTATGTTTTCATATTTGAAATGTGTCTTTCTAGCCAACATATAGGGTCTTGTTTCTTATCCATCTATCAACCTCTGCCTTTTTAAAAATTTAGATTTATTTTTCAATTAGAGTTGGATACAATATTATATTAGTTTCTGGTCTATCACATAGAGTCAGTCTCTGCCTTGTAACTAGGTGTTTAGAACAGTGCTATCAATTTTCTCAAAACTTAAAACTTTCTATTCTTTGAAATGAATCATTAAGAAAATAAAAAGGAAAGCCAGAGACTGGGAGAAAATATTTGCAATACAAATATTTCACAGAGAAAAATTTTTGAGAATATGTAAAGAATTCTTACAACTCAATAATAAGATGAACAAACCAATAAGAAAAAAAGAGCAAACAATTTTAATATACACTTATCAGAGAAGATATATGGATGGCAAAAAAACTACACAAAGAGTTGCTCAACATCATTAGTTATTAAGAAAATGAAAATACCACTATACGCACACCAGAATGTCTAAAATTAAAAAAGATTGACAATACCCAGTGTTGGTAAAGATGTGGGATAACTGAAATTCTCAGGTTGCTGATGGGAATGTAAAATATGACAACCACTTTGGAAAATAGTTTTGCAGTTATTTATGTAGTTAGATATGATCCAGTCATTCCACACTTAGGTCTTTAGGCAATATAAATAAAATCTACACAAATACTTATACATTAATGTTTATAACTGCATTATTTATAATAGCTGAAAACTGGAAACAGCTCAAATTTCTAGAGACATGTGATTGGGAAAAATAAATTATGACATATCTATAGAATGAAATACTATCCTATATAATAAAAGCCTAATATGCTAAGTGTCCGATTGTTCGTTTGACTGTTCAACCAGTCGCTATGACATATATTGATCACCAGGAGGCAAATGCTCTGACTGGTAGGTTAGCTTGCTGCTGGGGTCTGGCCATTGGGACTGGGCAAGATGGGCTGGACATGCCATGGAGCCCTCCCATGGTCACTCCCCATCCCTGATCAAGCACCAGTGGGGTCCGTTGGCCTGGCCTATGTGTATTGGGCCTAAACCAGCAGTTGTACATCTTTCAAGGCATCCCAGAGTGCAAGATAGCACTGGCCAGGCTGAGGGATCCCACTGGTGCAGAAATTCATGCACTGAGCCGCTAGTACATAATAAAAGGTAGTGCAGAGTTATATACACAATGTTGTGAATGAATCTCAAATAAATGTTATGTTAAGCAGAAACCTAATTCAAAAGAATATTTAACTAATATGTCATTCTTCTGACATTCTAGAAAAGCCAAAGTTAATCAGCATGACAACAGACATGATTATCAAGGGTTCCTAGAGTAAATATGAAAACTGGGGAACAAGAAAGAGATTCACAGTAGGAGAACAGGATAAAACTTTTTGAGTGATGACAATAGTCTGTATCCTCATTGAGGTTGTAGCTACATAGGTATAGACATAATTCTAAATACATTTAACTCTACATTAGAAATGGATAGATTTTACTTGATGTAGATTATATCTCAATGAAGTTTATTTTTTGTTTCATTTTAAATTTTATTGAATTTATGGGGGTGACATTGGTAAATACAATTATTTTGGTTTAAAGTGTATAATTCTATAATACATCATGCTTATATTGCATTGTGTTTTCATTACCCAAAGTCAAGTAGCCTTTTGTCACATCCCCTCTTTACTCTCTTGTATCTGCTTCCACCCCCTTCCCTTTACTCACCATAGTATTTTCTGTGACTAAAGTAGGTTTTTTCTTAATCCCTTCACCTAGCCCATCAATCCCCTCCCCTCTGACCAGTCTCAGTCTGTTCTGTATCTATGAGTCTTTTCTATTTTGCTTATTTTGTTCATTAGATTCTTCATGTAAATGAAATCTCATAGTATTTGTCTTTCTCTTATCAGCTTGTTTCACATAGCATAATGCTCTCCAGGTTGTCAAAAAAGGTAACATCTCTTTTTTTTTTTCCAACAAGTAGTATTCCACTGTGTAAATACACTACAGCTTTTTTATCGACTCATCTACCTAATGGCATTTGGGCTGTACATAGGGGGCACATATTCTTTCAAAATTTGTGTTTCTGGTGTCTTCGAATGTATACCCAGAAGCGGCCGTTTTATTTTAAAATACATTTTTATTGATTTCTGAGAGGAAGGAAGAGAGAGAGAGAGAGAGAGACATCAATGATGAGACAGAGTCATTGATTGGCTGCCTCCTGCACACCCTCTACAGGGGATCAGGCCTGCAACCCAGGTATGTGGGTTGGAAGGGAATAATGACCTCCTTCCTGGTTCGTAGGTCCATGTTCAACCACAGAGGCACGCCAGCCGAGCCAGGGTCATCCTTTTAATTAGGAAGCCTTAGAAACCTTAGATAACAGTTGACAAGAAGACGGTTAACAACCTAAAGCTTACTTAGAGTAACTCATCAATCTGTGTGTTGCAGCTGTTTGGCTGATTAGTTTGGTTGTTGCATGCCTGCACATTCTATTTAGTGAGTTACTGACTTCCTGCAGACTACTCCATTTCTGAGAACTTTCTCCTTAGTCTTTGCTATTTTACAGTCCTACTCTTTCAGTGATTCTAACTAATCTTCAAAATGGGTATCCAGTTCTTATACAGTTCATTCCTTAGAGGATGAGTTGGGGAAATATGCCCAGTATTTCTCTGTTGATTTAGACAACATCACTAAACTATCTTGTCTAAAATTCTGTGATAAAGTCATTCAGGGCTTTAAATGTTATTGATTTGGGATCCAATAAAATTAGATGAATAATAATTTGATGGTAAGGTGAGTGTGAATACATGCCCATGGACACACATAAACACACACACATCTCAGCTGTACACAAAAAGGTTACCAAACCCCTGAAATATATAGTTTGTGGTGAAGGAAAACATATCTATGGAGGTCCATAAAACAGCGTTTTAATGTTCTAACACTAAGTCAAAAACTGTAATTTCCATTTCCACATGAGATATAAACATAATATATATATCCCGAAGTACTTCAAATGCTGGTTGTTGTTGTTGTTGTTTTTTTTTTTTTTTTTGTTGGTTTTTTTATTAGAATTGCTTCAATTATATTGGTTCTAAGTAGTCTGTTCTTGATTTAGTCTTGGGAGATTATATGTTTCTAAGAATTTATCCTTTTTTTTCCAGATTGTAGAGTTGGTTTTTTGTTGTTGTTGTTGTTGTTGTTGTTGTTTTGCATATAGTTGTTTGTAATAGCATGCTACTTTTAAAGGATAATAAATGTATGCATTTATATGGCATCATCTTTACCTACTGTTGGGAGCGTCTGCTATGTTAGCCATCAGAAAATGCTGTTTTGAAGATTTTTTTTCTGGGCATCTCTGTTATTGTCCATGTATCTTACTTTGGAGATCGTTGGCCTCCGGGGTCCCCTGGGAAGGTGCCAAGGAGGCTGCACAGCTGGTGTTCAGGCCCAGTGAGCGCGGGCAACTAAGGCCTCCCTGGTCCTCAACAGTGCCTGCATGGTGGCCCAGCTGGTGGTACACACCTGCAACCTACAGGGAAGTCCCGGCCTCAGGAACTCCAGACGGGGTTGGCCAGCCATTGAGGAGTCGCCCTGGACCCTTTGCCATCCTCCTTCATTGCCCTGGACTTGACTGTCTTACCCCCCTCCACCCCCATCCCCACTTCCCCACGTTCAACCCCGCGAGCCGCTGGAAGCAACCATTGGTTCAGTTAGGCTGCAGTTAGTCCAGTGCGCGGGAAGCTAAGGAGAAACTCTCCCAGTTTCTACTCTCTTCTTGGGTTCCTTTGGCTCACAACTGACTCTAAATGGACAATTCGCTTTGTAAGCTTCCTTCTTACCTCTGGCACCGTCTCTTGCCCCGTGGCCTCACCCAGTGGCACCCCCT
This sequence comes from Antrozous pallidus, assembly GCA_027563665.1. Taxonomy (NCBI): domain Eukaryota; kingdom Metazoa; phylum Chordata; class Mammalia; order Chiroptera; family Vespertilionidae; genus Antrozous; species Antrozous pallidus. Next base: position 17,255,994 of record CM050521.1, on the reverse strand, counting down.
GTCTGCGCTGAGGATGCCCCGCCTGGCTGGGACGCCCTGCTGCTCCTGCACCGGCTGAGGCCCTGACCCAGGCAGCTCCGCCAGGACCCAGTACCCTCCCACCTGCCTTCCCACCAGGCAGAGAGGCGGTGGCCCAGGGAAGACTACTGTCTCCTCTGGGTTCCTCCCTAGTGAGTTGGAAGGACCCTCCAGACAATCTTGTGTTGTCTGCTCTAATTCCATGGTGTCTGGACACTCACGGACCATCAGTATCCCCCCTCCAGGGCACGGATGTTCTCCCCACATTCACCATCTGAGCAGATAGTCAAGGCTGTGAAGCCCTGCCATCCAGCACATCCCACTTCCTTGCCCAAAGACATGGAAGTGAAGGTCCAAGAAGAGTCCCAAAAGGGATGGCAGAGAAGGAAGAGGACCAGGAAGACAAAAAAGGAAGAGAAGATCGGAACAATCTGCCCTGGATGGTTTGCTTTGCAGCTCAGAGCTTTGTTTTTGTTTCCCCATCAGTCACCTGCGGATATCGCCTGCCTCACAGTTATAACAGTAAGCCCACCTGGGAACATTTTACTGAAGACCCAGGAGGCAGTAAGGAGGGAATAAACACTGCCTCCATTGCAGGTTGCCAGAGAAAGTATTAGTAATACACCAAACAATCCTTTGTTGCCTGAGATACAAATTGAACTAGTGTCCTGTATTTAATTTGGCACCCACTATATATGTCGTGCTGGGGAGGGTCTCTGGAGGTCCAGAATAGGACTTGTACCATTCTATATTTTATCACAAATTGAGTATCTTCCTGGACACACCAAGGAAAAGAAAGACTGTTTACATGTGACTCCTCTATATAAAGTACAGTTACTTGCTCATGATTAAGATTCATTAAATAATCGCTGAATGAATGAATGAATGATCTCTAATGTGCCAAAGTGGGGTTACTAATTGGACTATTTTATTATTTTCATAATCAGAATGTCTTAATCTCAAAATGTTTTGTAATAATAAAAGAGAAGTGCACATTCGAATGTTTGTCTTGTCTGCTCTATTGTAGTAGGTCCAACGAGGAAATACATGAAAGATAAAAGGCATTGGAGAATAGTTCTCTGCTCTTTCTCACTAGGGATGTCAGTGAGACATTGTGCTGAAGATGTACTGATGAGAATCAGAGTTCACAGGGTTATCTCTGAAGCAGCTGTACATCACAGTCTTATAGAATTGTATCAAGACTATGCCAGCTGTGCAAACAGTAATAAGTCTCTTTGATTAAAGTAGCATGCTCCACAAAGCAAAACTTGTGATATAATAGAAGGGCATTAGACTAAAATTGCTTGGAAGGATTTTTGTGACTACTATGCTTTCTTATTAAAATATGTTTTACCCTGTTTTCTCAGTGAGGTTCTGAATCAATAGGCAGATAAATTCACTGGAACTTTGGAACATAGAAACATTTAATGCAAGAATTATGCAAGCAATGTCTAATAACCTTGTTTAATACTGAAAAATACAAAAAAAATCTTAAGTTGTAGATTTTATTCAAATTCCCAAAGCAGTAAGCTGAGAGGACATATGGCAGCAAAATAAGGGTTCAAATTACAATTGCCCAACTTCGTTTCTTTTTTTACTACAGAGATAGATGAAGTGACACATGTCCTGGACCTTCCTCTTTCCTCATATCTGCAGGCTTTCTATGTTGATGAAGTTGCTGTGGAATCCACAAGTGTCTGTGCATCAGGATATGTTTGGGCTAAAAGAGGAAGAATTGCCCCAATATATAACACACTAAATAAAAATGTTTTTCTTGCCTGGCTGGCGTGGTTCAGTGGTTGAGTATCAACCTGTGAACCAGGAGGGCACCGTTCTAATCTGATTGCGGCACATGCCCAGGTTGTAGGCCCAATCCCAAGTTGGGGGTACATGGGAGACAGCCAATCAATGATTCTCATCATTAATGTGTGTGTGTCTGAAATAAATAAAAAATAAATAAATGTTCTTCTTAGAAACTTTTCTAGGAACTCAATAGGAGAAATCTTCATAGGCTAAAGATAATTTTGATGGGCACTTTAGTTTGTTCACCCATATAAATGACCTTAGGATTACATACCCTTTGATTTTTTTTCAAAATTAACTTCTTTATAAAGACCCCCTTTGGCTATATTTGCTGACATTTTCTAAATCCTCATGAACTGACATTTTAGTCTAACCAAGGTATAATAAAAATTTAAATTTCTTTGAAATCACAGAATAGAATTTAGGCAAGTAGGATTAAATTTATGCTGTTAAAACCTTTTGTCATGACAAAATTTGAAAGCAAAAGCAATTTTATAAAATAATCCAATGTTTAATAGTTCTGTGTCAATTCATTTTCATTTCTAGCAAGTTGGAGATTTTATTTTAATCTGGATGATGTTTGGGAACCTTAGGAAAGGAAATATAACAACAGCACTTTGATAAACTCATGATCCTTTATATCTCCCAATGGCCCATCTGGCCAGAAAGAAAAAAAATGGCAGGATCTGTATTTCAGTGCTTAGGGCTGCTCCATGATAAGCTTAGTGTTGGTAAATTCTGTTATAGGTCATAAGCCAAAAAAATAAATAAATTATTGAAGCTTCTTTGTTAGGATTAATCTTGTTAATATGCCAGTTTTTGAAGGAATATCCCATAAAAATTTAAAGGTTCATATAGGCACTTCTAACCAAAGACATGCAAGGTGGAATATACTGTTTTATTCCCCAATTAGATGAAAAAGAGTAAAAATAAATAAAGATGTCTAATTTTGCCAGAAGTGTGAAATATATTCAGGGACACCACTTGCAATAGACCAAGTAGATATGGTCCATTTGGAATTTTAAAAAAAAGTTTAAACATTTAAAATGTGTTCCCTGTAAGTAAGAAATTCCATACCGTAATTTTATCCTATTGAAATGTGTTAAAATAATAGAATTAGTCATGCCTAATGATTGAGTGCTCAGTGTGTGCCAGCATTGTTCTAGTGCTTCACAAACATCAACTCATTTTACTATCAGCATAACTCTGTGAGGTAGGTACAATTATTATCAGCAAATAGGCCCAGAACAATGAACTCAGTTGCTCAAGGCATACAGTAGCGGAGCCAGAATTCCAGTGCCAGACCCAGCATTCTTAACCATTTCATCTCACTGGCTTCTCTCAGTAGAGCTACGTGTATTGCACGTGGGCACAGAAGGCTACTCATTGCAGGACTGTTTGTAATAGGAAAAAATTTAAAAGCAAACTAATAGCTACCAACAAGAAAATGATTAAATGAGTTATGGGTACTTCCAACACAAACTAAGCTGTGTCAAACTTCCAAAACCTATAGAAATATTCAAAATACACAAGTTTTTTTCTAATTTGCTTTACATGCCAAGGGTTGGGTTAATTTGTCAGTACTTGGCACATTATTTGTGGGGAGCCATGGGACAGGAGTTAGCTGAAGGTGCCTGCCCCTGCCTTGACTTTTCCAAACAAGTCTGAGCCCCAAGTGTTTTACTGAGACATGCCCTTGCTTTAAGGGGTGCATGTGCTTTCTCAAGGATGCTTACCCTACTGATAGTATCTAATAGTTACTTTTAGTTCAAGCTGTTGTGACAATAAAAGCCTAAGGAGACAGGCAAACAGGGCTATTTTGCTCCTAAAGCAAAACAGACTCAGCCTCCCTCTCACAGAAACTGTGTCAGAGCAGTCATTCACCTGCCGCTCAGGGTCTGCAGCTCAGCTTCAGCAGTTATTATCACTGGTTCTCACAAGACATGTTTTGGTTCTGTTTGTTTTGTTTTTCCTCATTCCTCTTCTTTCTCGATGTATTTAGACCATAGTTGATGTGTTCTTATTGTTTTTTGCATGTATGCATATTTTAATATACACAAAAGAACTATGTTATAGCCTTAGCTGGTTTGGCCCAGTGGATAGAACATTGGCCTGCGGACTGAAGGGTCTCAGGTCCAATTCTGGTCAAGGGCATGAACCATGGTTGCAGGCTTCTCCCCAGACCCTGGTTGGGGCATGTGCAGGAGGCAATAATTGATGTGTTTCTCTCACATAAGTATTTCTCTCTGTATTTCCCTCTCTCTTCTACTCTATTTCAAAATCAATGGAAAAATATCCCCACATGAGGATTAAAAAATAAAAAAAACTATGTTATATATCTTTTTTGTTATTTCTTTATATATATATTTCAAACAGGAAGGTAGAGGGAGAGAGAGATACATCAACCATGAGAGACAATCATTAACCAGCTGCCTCCTGCATTCCCCACATGGAGGATCGAGCTCCCAATCTGAGCATGTGCCCTGGCTGGGAATTTGAACCATGACCTCCTGATCTATAGGTTGATGCTCAACCACTGAGCCACGCAGGTCAGTCTGTGGTTTCTTCTTTATCTAGCAACACATTTTTATGAGCTATCCAAGTTTCTATGTATATAATTAATTCGATGCTTCTGTACTACAAGGTAAGCAGCAACACATCTTATCATCAGTTTCTCTTGTGGTAGATGCCTGAATTGGTTGCAATTTCCTGCCAACAAAAATCACACTGTGTTGAGCTTTCTTATACATGCCTTCTTGTGGATGCTCTCAGCATCATGTACAGGAGCAGAATTGCTGGGTCTCACAGAGTAGGTGAAAGCTTACTGTACTGAGTTACTGCAGGCTCTTCTGCAGAATGGCTGCACCAGTACTCACCTTCAGCAGATACATCCCTAAAGCCCCATATTCCTGCCCATGTGTGGCATTATCTGATGTTCTCATTTTTGTCAGTCTAATAGAAGTGTCATGATACCTGATTGTTTTAGTTTAATTTTGAAGTCAAATTAAGTATATCCAAACTTAAATAGTAGTAACAGGAGACCTGGCCAGTTGCTCAGTAATTAGCACATCTGTCTGTAGAACAAAGGGTCACAGGTTTGATTCCCAGCCAAGAGCACATACTATGGATGCAGGTTCATCCCTTGGCCCCTATTGTGGCACATGCAGAAGGCAATTAATCAATGTGTCTCTCTCAGGTCTCTTTCCCCCCACCTCCATTTTCTACCTTCTACTTACTCTAAAAAGTCAATGGAAAAATATCCTTCGATGAAGATTAAAAACAAAATAATTAGTAAAAGAAAATGTGATGGTTCAAAGACAAAAAGGGAAACAAAGTCAGTGATGGCATCATAAATTAGGTATGTATACAGGAATGGAAATATGACCTTGAATTTTATGGGTTGAAATGGAGATTTTTGCAGATAGATGAGACCCTGAGTCCTGATTTATTTCAGAAGCATGATGTGAGACAAAACTTTAAGTGCAAGTGGTGTAAATAACACCAGTAGAAGAAAGGAAGAATGATACAGAAATAGACGGCAGGCATTATAAGATGCATTATTTAGCCAGCTATTATGTATGGTGGATAACTGGAGATTAAATATATGGAAAATACCTACATTACAGTTATCTTGAACTAAGGGAAACACACACACAAATTCCGGAAAATCACTGATTGATAGGTGCTCCTAGAAATATTGGTTCCTCTGCGATTCAAGGCTGCTGTGTGATGGGGATGGAGATGCAGATAGAGATACTGATGTCAATTAGAGCACAAGAACAGAGCTGCACAGAGCACCAACACAATCTCCTTACCTCACTCCGAATCGCTTGACCCAGCATTAAGTTTACTCTGCCATTGCTTCTTCAAGGTGCCATCCAGCTACAACGTCTCAAAATGAATTTACAACACATTGGGTAAGAAAAATTAGAGTTGCTCCTAAGCCTATAACTGATAAACATGATCTGCCTTTTCTTCCATTTATTCAAGATTCCCCTAACTCCTGGCCAGCACTGGTGCTGATGAACATTGCTAACCCAATGGTGTAGCCACTTCATGCTTGAGTGATTGGAGACCCAGGGGCCTTGTTCTGTCAGGCCACAGAGGCTGCAATTGCCCATTTGTGATTATTACTGGAAAGGGAAGCACCAGAGAGAATATTTCAGGTTCCAGATCTACAGATGCCTTCCTGTTTCTATTATAAGCACTACCCCTACCTCCTCGTGATTGTCTGGGTTGGATGCTTCTGCAAGGTGGCAATTCCTACCTTTGTCTGGGTGATAAAGAGCCTGGATGATAGGCAGGAGCTGTAGCCTTGAGTTTAGTGAGAACTCAGCTAGTCTTCCGGTGAAAAGTTTCCTCCTTTGGAGACAAAGGCCCCCCATAGAGTCTATACTTATGAGGAGGGGATAAGAAGCAAAAGATCCCCAAATGAGAAGGTTAATTCTATGTCCATTTTGTTATCTAGATTCATGTATTGGCACATAATTACCTTTGGCTAAAAGTGTACACCATATCTTGATAAATTGAAGCTGCTTATACTTTACTACAGGCCATGTGCATGAAATTTGTGCATGAGGAAGGAGGTGTCCCTTAGCCCAGCCTGCACTCTCTCCAATCTGGGACCCCTTAGGGGATGTCCAACTGCCAGTTTAGGCCCAAACCATGTGGCAGGATTGGGCCTAAACTAGCAGTTGGACATCCCTCTCACAATCTGGGACTGCTGGCTCCTAACCACTCACCTCCCTGCCTGCCTGATTGCCCCTAACCACTCTGCCTGCCAACCTAATAGCCTCTTAACCACTCTCCTGCCAGCCTGACTGACACCTAACTATTCCCCTGCTGGCCTGATCGCCCCCAACTGCCTTCCCTTACTGGCCCGATTGCTCCCAACTGCCCTCCCCTGCAGGCCTGGTCCTTCCTCCCAACAGTCCTCCCCTGCTGGCCATCTTGTGACAATGTGGGGGCAGTCATCTTGTGATGATGGGGTTGCCATCTTGTGGCTTGAGGGTGTGAAGGTCAATTTACCTCATGTTACCTCTTTATTATATAGGATGATTAATGATTCTAGGACTGTATTACAAACCCTAGTGTATGTTTACAAGGAAACACAAGATACTCATTGCAGCATGGCTCATATCATCAAAGGTTGGAAATAAGACAAAGGAAATTGATTCAGAAGTATCCTTAAAGTCCTCTCCAATCTTAATTTTCAATTTCTGCTATTACTACCAGTTTCTGCTATATAAGATTTATGTAATAATTTGATGTACTGATTCTAAAATGTAAAATGTCTAGCTTGCAGCACAGAAGACACTCAATAAATAGTCATTTGCTTAGGTTATTATAATTACCTAGAATGACAGTATTTTGTGACTAAAACAAACAAAAATCACAGAAGTGAATTTTTAAAAATATAAAAGGAATCAGAAAACTTATGTTTCTCGTGAGAAGCTCTGGCTCCCTCCTAGAACTGGTTTTCGTTTATCATAAATGTAACTTCAAGAGTTAGATACAGGAAAAACCTTAGATGATGAGGCATCCCATACTTATCAGGGATCAGGGTAATTTTAAATGGGATAGCCTGTGGAGTTTGCTGAGCGGAAGCTTGTGTGACAGCTTGAACTTTGTTGATGATGGGATGGTGTGGCAGGCTTTCTTTTTATGCAAAGCAGAGAGAGAGGCTCCTGGTTTCCCTGCGCCCATAGTCTCTGGACAGCACAAATGAGCTTCCCAGCTGGTGCCAGAAAAACAACCCCTTGTGCAGATTCTCAACATGGGGCTTTGCTGATAACTGGGGAGGGCGTAGCTGAGAGGCGTGACTGGGCTCTGCAAACAGAAATTTGGGGAGCCTTATTATAGCGGGCTAACTCTGTGACTTGGTCAACACATCTGAGAGCTTCTGATCCTGCTCTCTTGCTCTTCCTGGGGTGACTGAAACTGTCCTTTAAAGGCCACTGGCTTCCAATAAATCCCAAGACAATTCCTTTTCCATTCCTAATGGCCACCCGGGCGTGCCTGTTTGTAAATCCCCACTCCTTTAAATCACTTTTCCAATGACCCGATTCTCACTTATATTTTGCAAAACACTGTACTCGGGATTATTCCTAAGTAGCCACTGGTTAGTTAATGGACTCCAAAGTAAATCTGTGACCAAAAATAGCTCTCTGCTCCAATGCAAGCAAAGAGAATTGTGAGTCTTTCTTCATTATGAAAACTCTCATAGAGACATTTGTTTTTATTATCTCAAAATTGGTCTGTCCTCTTGTGACAGTTCTTTAACCACTGAGCCTGCCAAGATACAGAAGGAGGTGTTTCTCTGGGAGATGTGCCTAATTGCCTGCATTGTCGATCAATAGGCCAGGATGACAGGATATGAAGAAATATGTATATTTTACTTGCTTATCTGCATTTCATTGGTTGATGCCCCCAAAATAGAATTTTGAAAATATTTAGAAGATAAACTGCTTCTTTCTTTGAGAACTCAATTTTTCGTAAAGTACAATCTCATATTTTTAAATGTTCCTATTGTTTTTAGGTCATAATTGGTTATAGTCCAGAACAACGAAAGGTGTAATTTATTTAGTCAGCTATCACACTCAATAGTCGAATTATTCTGACTTCTGTTTTGATGTGATGTTGACAAGCATCAACCACATCATTACTATTTAACATTGTCCCCAATACAACAAAAACCCGATGGATGTAAATATTTTTTTCAGTTTTAAAAACTCAAATCATCGGGGAACTATTTTTAAAATTTCTTTATTAATTAAGGTATTACATATGTGTCCTTTTCCCTCTATTAACGCCCCCACTAATGCCCTCACTCCCCCTTGTTGTGAACTATTATTTTTAAAAAACTTCCTTGCAGGTGAAATTTTTCACTAGCTAGTCATTATTTTTGTACTGTAGATATAGATCTATTCCTAAGCTTTAGAGGAGGAAATGGCATATGATAATGTAAATAAATTATAATTATTTTAATTTTTGAAACTACCGATTAAAATGGAAGTTTTCGGCAAAAGGGTATAATAAAGTCTATATAAAATAAGAATTATTTGTGGTAATTTTCTCATCAAAGGGCACTTAGATCTTGCTGTGACAATTATCTAAGGCTACATTTAAGTATCTGACCAAAAAAAAAAACCCAAACTATTATGATGGTAATTTATACTTTTCTCTATTTTTTTCTTTACTTCTTATTTATTTCTAAATAACCCTATCATTTTGAAATAAATAAATGAAGAAATGTATTATGTTTTGAGGCCCCCACAGGAGGAAAGCCTTCTATTGAAGCTGGAAAATTCATAGCATGCATCCTGTCAGTTATCTGAGGAAGTACACCTAACACGGAAGTCCACGAATGCTCAGAGAACCTAGTTTCCCTTGAGGGCATAGCTCAATGTCTTGAAATAATTGAGATCTTATTAAATTTCACCAGATGCACAATAGAACACAGTCATTCATTTTAAATTGGGACTTTCTAAATTTCTTTCGTCTGTAAAGTATTCACCGTAGTGCCATTTGCATAGACATTTCTTTAAAAATTGCATTTTAATGGTGGTGACAGATACATTATTTTTAGCTTTGCATAACTGCTGCAGACTATAAGTAAGATGACTAGAATTCATAGATGACATTAGTCTTTAATTATACAGTATTTTGTGTTGGTCACACAAATTGCTGTTCAGAGTTCAGAGCTTGCACCAAGAACTCTTCATGTTTTAGTGGGATCTGGGTTAGTATTGTTTCCAGGAATTAATTATTCCTGGTAGCTCATGAGAACTGCAACATCCAGGAATCAACATCTCAAGCTTTAGGAGCCCCATTGGGGAGACTCTCTCCCTGGATATTTCCTGCTTTATTTCCCAGATGATTAATTTCACACTGTTCCAAGAGTTGCTGTTGCTGTAATCTTTTCAGATCTGTTTTTTAGAGAGTTGTATTGAGGTATAATTTACATACCATAAGATTTGTCTGTGTTTTTTTATTTTATTGTATTGGCAGTATTACAGACGTCCCATGTTTTTTCCCCGTATCCTCTCCACCTAGCCTCTGTCCCACCTCAGATCTACCACACACTATTGTATGTGTCCAGACACTATGCATATATGAATATATGTTCTTTGGTTAATCTCTTCCTGTCCCCTCCATCCACTTCCCTTCTGAGATCTGTCATTCCATTATATGCATCCATGTCTCAGGACCTATTTTATTCTATTTTTGATCATCACGTCATTGGTTGTTGTTTTTTTAACTGGAATATCCTAAATCCCCATGACAGGTACCATACCATCTTTTTTCTTAATCAGACCAATTTCTCATAAAAAATTTAGATCTGCCATTGATTGATATGTCAGAATCACTGAATATGGAAGTAGAAAATAATAGAATAAAATTGAATTGAATTAAAAAGAAAAATGCAGCCTTTAAAGCAATACTGTGAATTATTGTAATTAGAATTTACTAGAACCTTTAAAATTATAAGCATTCGTTACCAGAAAATGAATAGGAGGAGAAAAGAGGAAAAATCAAAACACTGAAAGTGTCTTGGAGAAATGTTTAAAAGAGCAAACCAAAGCCTTAACTGGGTTCAGAATAAGAGGTTCTGGTCCCTGATGCATTTCCTCCAAACTCACCTAGTAAATCCAGGGGCATCAGTTTCCCTCTCCCAATGCTCCGCTTCCTCTAATCTAATGTGAAATGAGTCGGTTGGGGGAAAAACTTCGTTAGGGTCTCTTCCAATTTCAATATTTTGTGAAAAATTAAATTATTGAACATCAAAACTAATCATAGCTTTTAGGATAAAAAACATCACAAAACCCATTTTTATACAATCATATCACAACAAATGTTAAAGGCAAGTCCATTTGACACACTATAGACCTTTTCTGTCTGTACTTTTTCATTGATATTCTATGACCACTGGAATTCGGAATTTTCTTTCTAAAATTTTAATCTGCTTTCCTTTGAACTCAGATTCTAGACTTATTTCTAGATGTTCATTAGAATAAGAGAACTATAGAGAAATTCATGTTGAGTAACAACAACAAAAAAGCTGATTTTTTCCTCCCGGAAGATCAAGACCTCAACTTCTATTAACCACTGGCTACGCTTTCCAGAGCGAGGTTTATGCTTAAGAAATGACACCTCACCATAGGCAGGTGTGGCTACTTTATGTGTTTGATTTCTGGTCAAGGCATCTCTAGATTGCGAGTTCGATACCTGATTGAGACACATATGGGAGGCAACTGTTTAAAAATGACACTTCCATTAAGGTTTTTAACCACTATTGCCACAAGTCTTTGATTCTACAAACTTCTTCTTTCAAGTAATTTTCTCGACCATTCTTGCAAACCACTCCTTGGTACCATTTCAATGAGCATTATCAATGCAAACACAGATTCTTTTCTTCCTACTTTCTCCTAATTTTCTAGTAAATAATTCACCTTATCCAGTTGCTTGTGGATCTTTCATCGGCTTGCCACTACGAAATGATATGCAATGTATGGATGTAAATCTTTCCCACCCTTCACAAATGCCCTGATGCTCTGACACTAGGCAGTCTTCTAGATGGATAAAGTTTGGTAAGTAGGCAAATACAGTCTTTATTGGTGCTTCCAGGCCCTTATTATAGAAGGGCTTCTTTTGGGTGACATGGTGAGTATTAAGTATTTAGAGGGTGGTTCCCTGGGCTTCTTGTTAAAGAGCATGTCTAGGCATTCCCTACACGCCACATCATGTAGCAGTTTTAGACGGACAGTAGTACAAGCAGTGCCCCTGCTCCTAACCAGATCTCTTCCCTTCAAGCTTCTGGTGCTTGTGAGCTCTACCTTGGCTCAGTTCTCATCTCTGAATCTGTGATTTGTCTCTCTTGGTCTGGATACTCTCTCATGCTGAGCCTGCATTCTGAAATACTTCTGCTGTTTGACTGGCTTGATTTCTGGTGTAAATACAGAAAATTTAGAACTGAGCTAAAAAGTAGAGAATACATAATCATAGAATGTTAGAGCTGAAAGGAACCTAGCAAGCATCAAGTTCAAATAATTCAATTTTAGAAATGAGACAATAGCTTCAAAGAGGTGAAGTGATTGTCCTCATGATGACTTATAGCTGATAAATGATAACGATAGACTTTGGCATCCAAGTCTAGTGCCTTTCCCATGTTGCTGTTGAGAATTAGCTGAGAATTTCATGTATCTTGACAAAGTCAATAGATGAGAGATCTGGGGCTGAAGAGGCTCCTATATCAAGTATACATGCCATACACCTGTTGCACCTGCAACTCCCAATTGTAATTGTGGTTAACAAACTACAAATTTTATATAAATTCAAGATATATTCTTCAATATCACCTTTCTTTATATGAGACTTGCTACAGGAGAAATCTGAAATTTATTCTTCTCCAACTTTGATAAGAGACGATTTGGTCTCTTTTCTTTTGGAAGATGATTTTAGCATTCAGGTGCACTCATTATAAAAATCCCCTGGGATAGAAAAACTTAAACAGGAATTTATTCTTTATGAACCAGAGTGTACATGATTAGAGTTAATATAGCTTAAAAATGGCAAAATTAGTGCAGCTTTGAGGATGCATAGCAATGATCAATAGAGCTTCTTGCCTTTTGAACTAGTATTTCAGCTGACTGGTCTACACTTCTAATCCTCAATGTGTCCTTTACATATGCGTCTTTTAAATCAAAGTCCAACTGACTTAGAAAAAGAGGACAGAAAGATGCTTTCTTTCATGCTTAGAAAACATAACTCATATTAATAGTAGGTTCATTGAATCATTCTGATATACACAGGGTTCCATTAGTTTCTTTATCCTGTTAAGATACTGCTGTTATAAACAATGCCTCCTTTTGGTCTAACAGCTTGAAAGCTATTTAGCTTATTTAAAGAATTATGAGTCTTTCCAAGTTGAATTCCAGAGTAATTATGGTGCCTCCATTGTCGTTGCCAAATATAAATACTATGCTCGCGAATAAAAGCATAGCATGGCAGCCTCTAGACAACATAGCCTGTTTGGGAGCTGTTAACCTGAGGGTAGTTTGCAGGGAGGTTTATAAGACAGAATAGTGATACTTTCCAAAGGCGAAAACCTTGCTGTTGTGAAATACTGTGTCATTTGGTGCCTGTTGGTGTGTGGCTTAAATACCAGGCAGAGCTCACAGGCACCAGATGTGTACAACTCAACATCCATTTTACTTAAGGATAAATAAAGGGTATTAGAAATATTATCACCAAATGCCCTTTGATTAGACTAGAGGAGATGGTGATATCCAAGCAGAAATAAGAAAGTCAGAAATAAGAAAGTTTCCTAGAAATCTCACACGGTTGTTCTAAAGCCATCTTACCTTCTGGTGTGATTCCCAGCCTTGATCTTCTTCAATATTCTCTCCCTTGTTTCCATGGTTCCTCTCAGCTTTAGAATAAAAAGATGGGTATTGTGGGATATAAGGGAAGACCTTGGAAAAGTCATGGGAAAGAACTCAAATATTGAGTCCATACTTTGTGCTAGATGCTTTATATTTACCATTTAATTTAATATCCAAATCGAATTGAGGTGGTTATCAACCTCATTTTGTTTTGGGGGGATTTTTTGTTTATTTGTTTTGCATTTTTTTCAAAATATATTTAGCAATGAACAAAAGAGAAAATTTATTTTTACCTTCCTGGTGCATATAAAGACAATAAAAATAAGTAACATTTAATACATTAAATATTTATAAGAGCAAAATGCAATATACAGATAATATATCACAGAACTGTACACCTGAAGCTTATATAACCCTGTAAGCCAATATCACCCCAATAAATTCAACAACATTTTTAAAATGGGAAGCAAAGGTACTGGGGCAGAGGCTCTGAGCAGCATGTGGCACAGAGTCCAGAGCGGGCCTCACGGGCCCCCACGTGAGAGATGAAGTCGTCGTCAGACTCTAGCTCTGCCTGTGTGGGTGAGGTTTTTGCCATTCTGAGCCTCAGGCTGTGCTTGCTCTTGAGCATCCTGGGAACCTCTAGGTTTTTTAGAACAAAGAGCCAGATTCTGGAGCATGTTGACTGAGGTCCTGCCCAGTTCCCCTCTGCCCACGTTCAGCAACACTCCTGCCATCCCCACCTTTGAACTCGACTGACTTATTACCTGGAAAGCGGTATGATATCTCTACAGCAGCATTTCCGACTGTGATAGTTGTATACATTTCTAGTCTCAGAGCCCATTGCTTAAAAGCATCACTAAAGCTCTAATCCCAGAATTCCAGTTTCACCTCAGCAGGTTTTGGAACCTGCCCATATCTCCCTGCAGATATGCTGCTTGTGAATCTTATTGGCTCCTACTCTGTTGCTGTCTGAATCCGGCCACTGGGTTTACTGGTATTTGGTCTCTTCAGAGGGCCTCTGTGCAGGCCACTGTCAGGCACTGTTTGGAGCTATCAGCCATACACAGCTTGTGGGCCCTCTGCTGCAATTGGCAGCATGTAGCAAGGTCCAAGCTTCTCACCAAGGCCTGCTTTCCCTAGCCCAGGCCCAGAAGCAGGACGGTGGAAGACTCAAAGAATCCAGAGATTGGCCTCTGCCTGCAGGCTGGTTGTTAGTCTTGATCACCTAATGAGTCTCGGGCTTTTTAGAGCTCAGCAAGGCATAAACTCCACAAAGTGGGGTGAGAGGGTTTCCAATGTGTGGGACGGGGAGTAGGGGAGGGAGAGCAATCAATTCCTCCTAAGCTTACGCTACATTAATATGAAAGCTCTGCTTGAGAAGGATGGCTTCTGCATGAGAGAATGACTCAGCACAGAGATCCTGGCAGCTGTCCTCTTAGAGCCTCCCCCCCACCCCCCTGCCACCAATCCCAGAATCTCCTCGTGCAACTCTAGTCCACTCTACCCTCCCTCTGCTGGAGTCCAAGGTAAATGGCTACAAACAAAATGTAATGGGTGGCCCTTTAAGGGTGTTCCTGCATTTCTAGTCATCACTCCCTGCCAGATAGAACCCCCAGTACTTTTCATAGCCATATATTATGTAGGCACCTTTCCTGGTTCTATAATTTGGGGCTGGGAAGTCACATTTGGGGGTTAGACCCCAGACTTCTGAGGGAGAAACACCCATAACTGAGGTATCCCTCCAGAACATCTCGGCTACCTGTGAGAGCCCAGCCAACCCTCTTGTGCCTCTGCGCTTCCTACCAGTCTCAGTGTGGCCTTCTCTTTATGTCCTTTCTTATAAGGATTCTCTCCAGCTCGTCTTCAGTTGGTTATTTAGGATGATTTTTCTATATTTTAGTTGTAATTCCAGTTTAGTCCTGGGAGAATGTCAATATAGCTTCCACTTAATCTGCTGCCATCTTGGAATTCTCTATATTGCTTTTGAAAACTCTTTCTTTCTTTCTTTCTTTCTTTCTTTCTTTCTTTCTTTCTTTCTTTCTTTTTTTGTCATTTACTAGTGTGGTGCTAATGATAGAAAGTCATCAAATAGTTAAATATGGGTATCTGTGAAATTTCTATTTTCGTTTAAGTGTTTAATTAAATAGTGTGGGTGTATTTTAATGTTGGAATTTGCTACTCTTTCTCCCCTTACCACCTAAGTAAGGGAAATGAGGCTGAGAACCATGATGCATCACGCCTGGGTCTTCTGCTTCCAATCAGTGATGCCAATATGAGCACTAGACTAGACCACTATCATTTCCCTTACCAGTGCTTAGCGTCTTGCTGGGAATGTGGTTGAGTGTAAATTTACAAGCACTAACTTAGTGAGAAACTTAAACAGAAGTTCAAATGTATCTATAGCAGTTCTAACTTATAGCTTGTCATTGGCCGTATGTGGATTTGGGGAATTAAAGGATTTGGCATGATACCCACTTTGCCTGCTTCTGCCTCTTCTCACTATAATTCAACACAATATAACAAATATTTCTCAAGCACCTATAGACAGGACATTGTGCTGAGTACCCTGGGAAATCGATGAGTAAGACCATTTGCACCATCCAGAAATTGAATGCATCGGTCTCATTTTACAACCTGGCCGGTATTGACTGTGAGAGTGTCTGCCCAGGTAGGTGTGTGGAATTATATTTGTAAGCTGCTCAGAAAAGGATTCTGAGCCACTGTTAGCAAATGCATGCTTTTTCATTGTGGTGATGGTTTTAATAATGACAAATTAAACAGGTAAGAAAATTAGCATATCTGGACTAGTTAAGGAGTGTGAGCTGTGTATTTTTAAAGAGGAAATTCTAAGTTTCCTCGCAGGTCATGGGGACTTAGAAATAGATGCCTCAAGTTTGTTGCTGCTTTAATATCCTTGTTGTAAAATCCCTTTCCAGAAAGACTCTTCCTTGAAGAAAAAACTACTTCCCTTCTCAGGGGCTTTTCTGGTGGCAAATCAACCCCGACTTTCTGAATGAAGTACAAAATCCTGGCCCCTGCCCCAAAAATACTGGAAGAAAAGAAGCAATTATTTTATCATAATAATAGTTATACCATTGCTTTCTCTAAACCTTAAATGCATATTTTAGGGAAATTCTCTTAATCACACCTTCAATATGACTATGATTTCTAATTACTTGTAAAACAGAAAATATCAGAGCTATCTGGGTCTTTACCATCTTCAAATCAGCTAATTACTTATTTCCTCCTAACACAAATTAAGGATTTTCAAAGAGAAAAGTGAATGTAGAAAGGGTAATACTGCAAATTCAGAAATAAATGGGCCAAGAAATAGAGATCAGTGGATGAGGACACAAGTCACAGATACAGACATTGAATGAGACAGTGGGGAGGGGGGCGGATCTTGTTGATCTCTAAGCGCTTAAGAAAAAAACCTAAGTGTGAGTGGGCAGCCTAACTGACTCTGACTACAGGCTATCCTATCACTACAGGCTAGCAAGAAGGTCAGTGCAATTTACAGCCAGATATGCCAAGTCAGCACATCCTATAGTGCAGAGACAGGCTCCACCCAGAGGATATGCAAGTGGCTATCAAGGTAAATTTGAGAATAGACATTAAGCCACCTTCAACTTGAGCACAGGTGATTAGAGATATGTGAGGCGATACTATCCTAGGTTTTCATAGTCACGGAGCTGCCCCGTCCCTAGTCATGTGGCATTACGTCTTCTGAGAGTGTTCATACACAGTGGCTCTGCTTTAACTTGCCTGTCTGCAGATGAGAGGTTTTAGATGACTATTACAAAGAGTTCTTTTGAGAAGCTGGAAAATCAATTTAGAAGAGGATATCTTTAATATTTCACTTTCTGGTGAGAACTAAGCTTCTCTTCATGTCTTATGGCCAGCAGGCGAGCTGCTCAAACCAGATGCTTGGCTCCTTTCAAATTCAGCTGAATAGAAGCCAAAGCACTACAATTTTTTAAAAACTTTTTATTTTAGTACTAGAGGGCCAGTGCACAAAATTTGTGCACTCAACCCAAGTTGAGAAAGGGTGCAAGCCAGGCCAAGGAACCCCACCGATGCATGATTGAGACCAGGAAGGGGTGCTGGAGTTTGGCCAGCTGGGAAGGTACTATGGAAGGGCTCCAGGGCTCCAGGGCACATCCAACCCTTCTTGCTCAGTCTGGATCAGCCAACCCCAGCAGCAAGCTAACCTGCCAGTTGAAGTGTCTGCTCCCTGGTGGTCATCACACATCATAGTGAGCTGTTGAGTGGCCTTAGCATATCATTAACATATTATGCTTTGATTGGTTGAACGGCTGACTGGATGACCAGACACTTAGCACATTAGGCTTTTATTGTATAGGATAGCTTTAGATTTACCAAAAAAGTTATTTCCAAGAGGCCCCATACACCCTACACCCAGTATCTCTATTATTTTGAGACAAAGATTACCAGATACTTGCTTTATTTAGTATGTAAATTTCTCAGTATGTATAAAAGAAAAGACTGTAATTATATTCAACAACTAGTAAGAATTAAAATCACGTAGACCCTACCATAGCCTGGTTTTTCATATTCATAAGAATTGCTATATAATCCTGAGAAAACTTGCTGCAAAAACTAAAATTGAAAACTGATTTCTGAAATGTTTGTGTTATTTCTTTCATTTATGCAGTATTTTATTATTTTTGCTTATGGTTTTAAAAAACATTTACTTAAGGAAATGTTTATTTTTTATTCTGTTCAGAGATAGAAAGAGAGATCCTATATTTTGGCATTTGTTATAAAAATGAAAAATGGTGCTTTAGTCTAAAATAGTACAATGGTTTGCTGCATTTTCAGTAAAGAAATAAAAAACATAACATTTCACTCAAATCACAAGTTAATGGGAGTCAGACTGAACAATGGTCACTAAGCCTGAAAGCAGAAGTAACAATTACTGTTTGGAAATAGGTCTGGATTTCTGGTTTCTCTTCTCTTAAAAAAAAATTTATAATAACCTTCAATATTACTCTGTTTTTATAATGTATAGAGAGAACAAAGCAATAGAGAATAAACTAGAATCTCACATAATATTTCCAGTTATGCTACCTAAATGAAAACTAATAAACACTTTAGATTTTCTAAGTACTGTGGGGTAAAGACAGTCTCTTTGATAAACAGTATTGGGGAAATTTGACAGATATAATAAAAAAATGAAAATAGACCACTTTCTTACATCAGGTAAAAAAAAATAAACACAAAATGGGTTAAAGTCTTAAATATAAGACCTAAAATCATAAAACTTTTAGAGAAAAACATAGACAGTAAACTCTGTGACATCATTCTTACCAGTATTTTTTCTTTTGGATTTGTCTTCTCAAGCAAAATAAACAAATAAGACTACCATCAAACTGAAAAGTCTTGGGCAGTGAAGGAAATCCTCAACAAAAAGACAAACTTTTCTGAGAAGAGAAAGTATACTCTAAAATGACAATAAAAAGTATAGCATACTAGTAAATATATAAACCAGTAACATAGTTGTTTATTATCATTATCAAGTATTATGTACTGTACAAAATTGTATGTGCTATACTTTTGTACAACTGGTGGCACAGCAGGTTTTTATACAGCAGCATCACCACAAATATGGGAGTGATGTACTGGACTATAGTATGTGATGGGAAGTTTTCAGCTTCATTATAATCTTATGGAACCAGTGATGTATATGCAGTCATTGACCAACTAACATGCAGCTCATGACTCTACTAACTCATCTAATCCTGACACCAGTCTTAGGAGGGACTTTACTAATTTTATTTGTTTAGCCCAAAGCCACATAGTAAATGACCAAATTACAAGTTTAACCTAGTCAGACTCCTTTCAGAGTCTGTGTCTAACCAGCAGGCTATTCTCTTATTCTCTACCTACTCCTTCACACACACACACACACACACACACACACACACTTACTAGCTTTACACTCTCTCCCCCTCATACATGCTCACATGTATGGGCTCCTGACTGCCTAGGGTCACCTTATCAAGGAACCCCACCTTGCTTTTTGCTTTGTACATGGGATTACCTTGCTGCCTCTGAAATTTATAGTCTTGCAGACTTGAATACATTGCCTTGTTTTAGATTCTTTATTCTTTGATCAAAGTCAGGGGATTATTTCTGTCTCACCATAATTAGTTTAATCATGTTTAATCTTAAAATAAAAGTCAAGGCCCATGTGACAATATAATCTTAAAAGAAGCTATTTTTACATAGGAGGTGGCAATTTTCTTATTTCCCTTTTCTCAAGGGAATATGAAATAAGCATGCAATAGAGTTGATTCCAGCAAGATAATGTAAGGTATGACTTCTTAATTGTTCTTTATAAGAAAAAATCATCCAGGTTAGCTGAATTATTAATTTTGCAACAATATGTGGCAGTAAAATTATATATTTCATAGAAACTCAAGACAATGCTAATAATCAATCAGCAATGGCTTCTCCACTAAGTGACTGCATACAATTATGGTGCTACGTGAGGATGGTGAGGGGTGTGTGTTGGGGATAGGAGAGGAGAAAGGGCACATAGCAATGCTCCTGTATGCTTTGTGGTAGTGGGATTGTGCATGTGTTTATGTGTGCACAAAGTATGGGAGAGAGCCCTGTGCCAAATAGGATAGAACTCTGTGCATGACCCAACCAGATAATAAAAAATGAATAATTTTATAGATAAAAATATTAAGTGCTAGGTAGAAAATATTATCTTGTATTTCAGAGCACAAAGAGTATTCTAAGAAATAGAAGTTTTCCTAGAAACTATGGAGTTTAGGCTAAGGCTTGAAGGATGACCACTGTACTGTATTATGTGTATCTGTTTCCAAACTCCATCCCAGAATCCTCACAGTACGCTCAGTTCCAAAAGAGCAAAGGTCAGAGCAGAGTGAAAGTATTCATGGGTCCCTGAATGATATTTTGTCTGAAATAATCAATCTCTTGATGCCTCCAATACTGATTCTGGGTCATCTATTAATTGTGTAAGTCACGTGTTTTAGAAAGCCCGGTCAAGAAAACTTCAGAAATAGGTAGTCAGTGGAGAGAGCAGTCTGTCCCTAGCAATTATCTTGGACACCTCAGGACAAATAGTCTGTTTAATCATTTCTTCCAGTCACTCCATTCCTATTCTCAGTCAGATCCCCAAGCATGAGCTTTCTGTTTTTCTCATAACACTAACATTTTGGAGCATCATCTATACAGCCAGAAAAATTGTATGCAGGATATATAAATATGAACGTGGCTAGGAGTCAAATTTGATGTTTTTTAAATACCTCCATTTGCTCAGCATTCTGTTCTGCCAACCCAATACATTTTTTAAGCTATTTCAGGATGTATCAGCTGTCAATTAAACAGCTGATGATATAAAGATGAATACGAGATATTAATTATTGTCTGATGAATTTAGGCTTAAAAAAACAAACAAAAATGGGTTTTTGGACAATGGCCTTTTGAACTTTCCTCGAAGCTTAGAGCTCCCAGCCAATTGGACAGCTGGTTCACTCCCATTTCATACCAGAAACACCCTGAAATCTAAATCATGCATCCACAGCTCCTAGAATGCTTTCCGGTTTCCCCGCCAGGAGAAAAGTGCTCTTGCAGTATCCCTTGGAAGTAGCTATTTTTATTCCTAGCTATTTATGATGATAACTATTCTTAAAAACATATTAATTAATATGTATAGATTTTATTGGAATTTTGACATACCAGAAAAATTATTTTTTAATTAAATTGTTCATATGTATCCACCACTTCCACCTATCTTCTCTTGGTTAAGACATTTCAGTAGGTCCCAATACATTTGTGCTCCTATAATTAAACATTCTCTCTCTCTCTCTCTCTCTCTCTCTCTCTCTCTCTCTCTCTCCCTCCCTCTCCTCTCTCTCTGTCTCTCTCTTTCTCTCTCTCTCTTTCCTTGAAAAGAGAAGAATAGAGCGCTTTAATATCATCTAAAAAAAGAAATTAACTTATTTTTTGTCTGAGAATTCACAATACTCTTTCTATATTAGTAGTGCTTTCTGGATGAGATTAATGGCATGTAATAATCCTGTTAATAAAAGATCTTCTAAGCATAGGATTTAAAGCCAAAAAGGCTAATTAGGAAACCTAAGTTTGAGTCCTGATTCTGAAACCTGTATTCTGAGCCACTGTGGGATTTTTGATAAGTCTGTTTAAATCCTTAAGATTTGTTGTTATCATCTAAAAGCTAAAAGTAATAACAAACACCTTGAATATTTCTAGAAAAGGCTCAAATAATATAATGTAAGTAAAAAGTACTTATAAAAGGTAAATAAAGTTAATAATGTGCTACTAATAAACTTTCTTTTTTTACTATAAGAATGGATGAAAAAGAAGTACGCAAGACAGAAAAAATAAAATAACACTGAATCAATATAGGTTATGCAAAAGGAGAAATTTGTAATTCCTGTTGATGTAAAATTAAAGCTTTGAAATATTTTCAAATTATTAATACAGTACATGAGGCAATACTTTCTGGGATCTTGGGATCTTGGTTCTAGGGGTAGCTTCTGATGCTGGTGGAAACGCTGGTATATTTGTATTGATGGAATGGGAAGTTTTTCAAACATACAAGGAACTGTGATGACCTTATTCCAAATCCAGCCACTGCAAAATTAATAGAAAGACACAGTGACCCATTTCGCTGCATTTTTTTTTTCCAGATTGGATGATGAAGACGAAATGCGCTATGCCCTTTCTCCACCACAAGGGGCGTGCATAATGCTTCTTATGACCCACCGATGATAGTGACAGTGATAATTAGCAGCCGCCACTTGTGCTCTTGAGTCACGGAGGCTGCCAGCAGCACAGGAAGCACCTCACAGTGGTGACATGGTGACCACTTTGTGTGACAGGGACAGCAGTGGACCGCCAAACCCATTTCCTATCGTTGCTGAGTGCACTGCAAGACTATATTTGAAAGAATCTGTTATAACTAGGTAGTGCCATGTGCCTAGATTTGGCCAATTGACTGTAAGAAGTGCCTTGACCCATCACAACTTATTGCCCAGTTTCTCTCCCAGGTGTCAACGCAGGATGGCAGAGCCCTAGGCAACGAGGAGGCAGTGAAAGGAGTCCAGTCCTTGAACTGCCACAGAGAAGGCTGCCTGCCAATCACCTGCAGGAGACTACTATGTGAGCAACAAACACACTTATCTTTGTCTTACCTCACCAGATTTGGGTTTGTTGTTGTTGTTTTGCTACAGCATTTAACTTACCCTAATATATTCTGCTAACAATCACATTTGTCATAAAGGTAAAATACTTTGGGCTAAAGCTTAAACAGTGTTTTGGGGTTCACGCAGTTCATTCACAGGAGTTGATTGGAAAGTGGACTCTACTGACTGCGTGTACCTGCTACAGGAAAAGCTTCCGAGGATTACCCCTGAATTGCACAACGAGGAAAAATACAGAAAAGGTCATCTGAGTACATTTCGTGTATTCAGAGAAGAAAGGGGAGTTATCACATGAAAGCACACAGTAATAGTTTGTGCACTAGGTCTGATGAGTAATATCTGACAACCTAGAGCACCTATGGTAAGGGTCACGAAGGCTGTGGGTTGACTGAAAAGCAGGCGAGAGCTCATTCATCAGAGGGTCTAAGCAGCAAGATGTACCAGGAGCACTGAGTTCATTTCCTCAGATCTGGGGCACCTGGGTGCCTGCTGCAAGGAAAAGGGAGAAAGAGAAAGTACAGGGAAGGGTGCTTTGTTGTGATAGTTTCTAAGTAATCCAAGTGCCTTGGAGGAAAGGATTTGAATTCTGCCTGTATAGTTTCTAAAAAAAAATTGGTTGCTAAGATTACCAGAAAGTAGAGTAGGATAAACATGGAAGAATGGGCCTCAGCACCATGAAACAGTGTTTGAACAATTCCTAGCCACAGTTTAAAATGGAAGAAATCTCATATTGGGAGACATGTTTGAATTTTAAATTGACCTGAAAATGTACTGTTACAATTAACTGGAAAAAAAAAAAGGAACTGAAGGTCAGTGATGGAGAAGTTAACGCAATTCAGAGTTGTCTTAAGAGTTGTGCATACAGGGTTGAAAGTTTTACATTTTGGAATCCTTGTTCCTGGTGACCTGAGCTTCCTTTGTGCTGGATATGCGCAGCTTATCGACCGCTGGAGAGTGACAGAGGACAGATGGCTGGTGTGAGAAACAGTCTGAGGATGGCTGGGCCTGGGAGATGGACAGAGGAAGGGAGGCAGTCCCTGGCAAGGCTGGGGTCAGAGCTGTAGCAGCAGGGCTTTCACGGGCAGGTTGGCATGCTCCCAGAGTCCTACGCTTCACTCTTTTTCAGAGTATGAAAGCAAGCAAGACTTCAAGGCAAGCCTGTTTCCATATATGGAGAGAGAGAGAGAGAGAGAGAGAGAGAGAGAGAGAGAGAGAGAGGGAACTGGCACATAGGCATTCATATATATATATATATATATATATATATATATATATATATAGAGAGAGAGAGAGAGAGAGAGAGAGAGAGAGAGAGAGAGAGAGGGAACTGGCACATAGGCATTCATCTGATCACAGTCCCCACACAATTAAATCACAGGCATTCATTGTTTTCCTTACTGTCAGATCATTTAAGAAATAGATTTCTTTTTCATTTGTCCATAGGTAATGGAGTGAGGTGGGCCTACACATTCTGACCTGAAACAGGACAGAATGATAAATCTCTCTGCTGTTGGCCCATCTTTTCCAGCAAAATGTTTCAGTTCATTCTACCCTCTAATTCCCCTGTGCTATGGACAATTTGCATCTATTAAATGGCCCTTATCATTTCCTATAATTAGGGTGTTGCCACACGGTTGAGAAGATTTTTGAAGTAACATATGGCTCATTAATGTCTATTGATAAGTCCCAACCAGATAATAAAGAATTTAAAGATGGGAGTTATGTCCTATAGATTGAATTCACTCCATTTTTACTCTGCTTTGTAAGTTTAAACTTGTGCATGTCTTTCTTTTCAGTACCTAAGTTCGTACTTCCTACAAGTAGGAATTAAATTAGATGTGTCTAAATTTATACCTGAATATCAAGATTCCAGGGGGGATGGTAATCCTAGAACATCATGCAAAGGAATAGAATACCCTCCCCTAGATATCAAACAAGAACTATAAAATACTAAAAACCAGTACATATTCTTAGCTTATTGAAAGGATCACAAATCTTGGGAAGGAATTTTATATATTATAAATGAAAAGAATTGATAATATGTCAATGTGAAGGCTAAAGAAAACAAATCAAATGATGAATGAGTATAAAATTCCATTTTTTCCATACAGATACCATGCATTCTCCTACAAGCCTTCTTGAGTGTTAATAAAGTGGATTTGGACATGGGCTATAGAGATTGGCTACCCATGGAACGAAGCAAACAAATGACTTCTGAGTGTGTTACTGTATAGGAGGCTTTTGGGCGTGCTTTTGCTTGACCCCCCTCCTACATGTAGATGCAGCATTGTTCACCAAAGCCAAGCCAAACTACATGTAATTCCTATGTATATATGTATATGAATATATAATATTCAAATAGTATATATAAACCACACAAAATTTATCTTAAAAATTTATAGATTTTTTTCTAAAAGTTTATTTTGAATCGTATAACTTTTATCTCCATGAAGAGGACAGTTTATTCCATTTGGGGACATTATTTACTGTGCAGAGAGCATTTTAGATATTAAATATGGTAATGTAGTAACCTTTATAAAGAACAGAGCAAGGTTTTATAAATGATACTCTTAGCTTTTATGAATATGCTTTTCATAACTAACAACCTGGCTGTAATATAAAAAAATTTTTCAGGTAATACTTTTTAATATATCTATAATAATAAAAGCATGATATGCTAATTAGACCAACGACCTTCCAGTTGTCCTTCTGTCCTTCTGGACAAAGCCAGGGCTGTGAGGGAAGCCCAGGTCCCAGGTGCCAGAGGGAAGCCAGTTCTGCAGCTGGGGAAAGGATGGCCTACTGTTGCATGAATTTCATGCATAGGGCCTCTAAAAAAATATATAGATAGATAGATAGATAGATAGATAGATAGATATAGATATATAGATATATAGAGATATAGAGATATAGAGATATAGAGATATAGAGATATAGATATATATAGATATATAGATATAGATATAGATATAGATATAGATATAGATATAGAGATAGAGATAGATATATCCATCTGATGGGTAGCTATGATGTGCACTGACCAACAGTGGGCAGATGTTCAATGCAGAAGCTGCCAAGCTGTGGTGACTTGGCAGCTGTGGTTCTCAGGTGACGTACCCAGAACCAGAGAGGAGGGAGCCCAATTCTGGGGTGTGTCACCCGAGAACCACCCTCTCTAAATCCAGGACCCCTCAGGGGATGTCAGAGAGAGAGAGCCAGTTTCAGCCTGATCCCTGCATGCCAGGCAGAGAGACCCCACCTATGCATGAATCCATGCACCAGGCCTCTAATATTAATACAGAATGATACCAAGAGAAAGAAAAAATAGATTTCATATACCAACAGTTTGAAGAAACTACAGTTTCTTTAAGATGAGCATCTGTAAGCTAAAGTTTAACAAAAGAAAATCATAAACTAGTTGCTTTTTAAAAACTATTCTAACTTTATTTTTCAGTACAAATATAAATTTAACATCAAGAATAAAAATCAGCAACATTCTTAAGAACATTCTGAAATTCCAGAATCTTATTCTCTCTCTTGTGTTTATGAATGGGTTTCCTCATTGTTTTGAATCCTATCTAATAAAAGAGTAATATGCAAATTGACCATCACTCCAAAACACTAGATGCTCCCCCCATGTGGACACAAGATGGTCAGCAGTGGAGGCCAGTTGTGGGCAATCAGGTCAGCAGGAGAGGGTGCAGTTGGGGAGGACCCAGGCCTGCAGGGAACAGTGTTTGGGGGGACCAAACATGCAGGAGAGGACAGTTAGGGGCAACCAGGCTGGCAGGGGGGGCAGTTAGGGGCAATCGGGACAGCAGGGGAGCAGTTAGATGTCAATCAGGTTGGCAGAGCAGTGGTTAGGGGTGATCAGGCTGGCATAAGTGATTAAGGGCAATCTGGCAGGTAGATGAGCATTTGGGGACTAGTAGTCCTGGATTGTGAGAGGGATGTCTGATTGTCCATTTAGACCTGATGCCGGTGGGATCGGGCCTAAATAGGCATTCGGACATCCCTGAAGGGGTCCCAGATTGGAGAGAATGCAAGCTGGGCTGAGGGACACATACCCCTGTACACAAATTTTATGTACTGGGCATCTAGTATGTCATAAAAGCTCAGTTGTAGATACCTCAAGTGGTACCAGCTGTAAGGAAGGCTTACAACCAAATGGAACTTTCAGAAAGATTGTGTTCTAGAGTCTTTTGTAGAGTTTTTCTTGATGTACTAACTCAAGAAACACAAAATGCTCATTAATATGGGCAGAGTACAACAACAACTGGGAAATCCTAAATAAGATATTTAGAAAGATATGCCTTAACAGATATTAACCTAGAACAATGAAGTTTCTTGAATACATAGCTTATATGTTCTCATCTTTAAATCTTCTGACATCCCAAATAGAATGTTTTCTTTAGGTAAGTGTCCAATACATAAAAATTGTAGTATATTAACATTTCATGATTCTTGTGTTTCAAAGAATTGTATCAAAAGGTCACTTCAATCAACACATCTCTATATTAATACTACTGCTCCAAGTATCAAAAAGAACTTACGTTGTTTACTTTTTCTACTTAAAGAAATTAATACAGAGGAAACCAAGATGGTGGCATAGAAAAACACCTAAACTACTTCCTCGCACAATAATTTCAAAACTATAACTAAAAGACAAAACAGACACCATCCAGAACCACAGGAAAGCTGAGTGGAAATACTACAACTAGAAGGAAAGAGGAAAGCACACTGAGACTCAGAGGAGTTGCAAAAGGCTGAGGTACAGAGACGCGTGCACCGAGAGGACAGGCAGCTGAATGCACTGGCAGCTGAGTGCACAGCTGGCTTTCTAAGGTGAATTTCTGGAAACCTGGATTCATTCGGGGAGAAACTGGACTGTCTGGCAGCAAGCAAAATTTGCAGAGGTGCTTGTAGCAATTACCAAGGGATACTGAGACCCAGGGGCCTCATAGGGCAGGGTTGACAGGAAGCCAAGATTGTCTGCTCAGCCCTGAAACTCTGCCTCATCCAAGCTGAGCACAGAGGCTTTTGCAATTTTTCAAGTCTTGTCTCATAAAGGTGTCTGGAGCACAAAAATTCTCCCAGCATAGACACAGTTGATCCTCACAGCCAATTGGCCTGGAAGTCAATTTCTCCCAGTGTTACCAACAACAACCAAGACTTAACTACAACAAGGCTGAGCACACAGTCCACAAAGGGGTGCACCAAGAGTGTCCACCTCAGGTAACTGAGGGGGCTGAGCTACTGGGTGCTATAGGACACCTAGCATACAAAAGCTACTCTACCAACTTTGTCTGGGAATACAAAGAAACAGATAGCAAATGAAATAAATGGAGGAAAGCAAACAACTGGATATAGAGTTCAAAATCACAGTTATAAGATTTTTCAAAAATTTCCTAGAAAAGGCCGATAAATTTAGCAAGACCATGAGGAAATAAAAAAGGACCAACTAGAAATTAAACATACACTGACTGAAACAAAAAATGTTATACAGAGACCTAACAACAGACTAGAGGAATTCAAGAATCAAGTCAAAGATTTGAAATACAAAGAAGCAAAAAACACTCAACTGGAAAAGCAAAAAGAAAAAAGAATTGAAAAATTTGAAGATAGTATAAGGAGCCTCTGGGACAATCTCAAGCATACCAACATCTGAATTATGGGGATACCAGAAGAAGAGAGAGAACAAGATACTAAAAACCTATTTGAAGAAATAATGATCAAAAACTTCTCCCATCTGGTGAAAGAAATAGACTTACAAATCCAGGAAGCACAGAAAACTCTAAAAACAAACAAACAAACAAAAAAACGAATCCAAAGAGGACCACACCAAGATATATCATAATTAAAATGCCAAGAGCAAAAGACAAAGAAAGAATATTAAAAGCAACAAGAAAAAAACCAAAAAACAGTTAATTACCTGTAAGGGAGCACCCATACAATTGTCAGCTGATTTCTCAACAGAAACTATGCAGTCCAAATGGGAGTGGCAAGAAATATTCAAAGTGCTGAATAGTAAGAAACTGCAGCCAAGGTTACTCTATCCAGCAAAGCTATCATTCATAATTGAAGGTCAGATAAAGAACTTCACAGATAAGAAAAAGCTAAAGGAGTTCATCAACACCAAACCAGTATTATATGAAATGCTGAAAGGTATTCTTTAAGAAGAGGAAGAAGAAGAAAAAGATAAAGATAAAAATTATGAACAACAAATACATGTCTATCAACAAGTGAATCTAAAAATCAAGTGAATAAAAAATCTGATGAACAGAATAAACTGGTGAATATAATAGAATCGGGGGTATAGAAAGGGAGTGGACTGACAATTCTTGGGAGGAAAGGGGTGTGGGGATGCGGAGAGAGACTGGACAAAAAGCGTACACCTATGGATGAGGGCAATGGGGGAGAGGTAAGGGCAGAGGGTGTGGTGGGAACTGGGTGGAGAGGAGCTATGGAGGGGGGAGGAACAACTGTAATAATCTGAACAATAAAGATTTATTAAAAATAAATAAATAAATAAATAAATAAATAAATATCGGAATTAATACAGATTTGGGCTTTTAGGAATTGAAAGTGTCCCCTGCTCATTGGGATTTTCACACTGTTATACAATATTGGCATTGCCTGGAGGTATCTCAGGGGCCAATGGAGAAGGTATCAGAGGTTCATACTTCTTTAAACAGAGCAGCTTCTCTTTTATCTGTTGTACATATTGTGATATCTTATTTGAAACTATGTGAAAACCCAGTCTAAAGCATACATTTCTGAGAATTCCTTTCACATAATTTGAGGTAAGACCAATAAGTTTTTAAGCAGCTTATGCCTATAATAAATAGGGGAATGCTACAACTCTTTTTATAATTACATGTATTTATTACAACTTCTTCCACTGATGAATTTTTATTAAAGTTACTGGTAAGTATGGCTGACATCCACTTGTAATATGCTCATGTACATGAACTTGTTGCCATTTTATTAAAGTTACTGGTAAGTATGGCTGACATCCACTTGTAATACGCTCATGTACATGAACTTGTTGCCATTTTATTAAAGTTACTGGTAAGTATGGCTGACATACACTTGTAATATGCTCATGTACATGAACTTGTTGCCATTTTATTAAAGTTACTGGTAAGTATGGCTGACATCCACTTGTAATATGCTCATGTACATGAACTTGTTGCCAGTGTCAGTGCTTGGTCAGTGCTCACACTAAAGCAATTGCTAAATAGTTTAATATAATCACTGCTGCTATGTACCATTTGTTCATAATTAAGTTTCAGATATTTTTCTTTACTTGTAGATATGCTGATGAGATGGATCAGAGAAAAAACAAAAAAGGAAACAGAATGAAGAGAAAAGTTAAAAACTAGACCAGATTACAAATCCCTACCAAGCCCCTTAAGGGAAGTCTTATCTGGTCAAAGTCAAGCTCACTATTCCTGTGACAGACTTTGATTCACTATAAGATTTGAGCTCATCAAAAACAGCTGCTCTTTAAAAAAATATTGGAGACATCATGTTTACAAAATTAAAAAGGAATAGTATTAATCTCTCAGCCCAGTTATAGAATTCCATTTTTTTAAAATCCTTACCTGATAATTTTTGCATTGATTTTTTTAGGCAGAGTGGATGGGAGGGTTAGAGACAGAGAGAAACATTGGTGTGTGAGAGACACATCAGTTGGTTGCCTCCTGCATGTTCTCTGCCTGGGGTCAGGGAATCGAAACTGCAACCAAGGTATGTGCTCTTTACTGGCATCAAACCCAAGACTGTTCACTTTGGGCATTGACACTCTAATCACTGAGCAAAACCAGTTAGGATTCTACTACATTTTTTAGTCTGAAGTATTCAGTCTGCATGGGGTGCGGTGGGGAGGGGGATGAGCAACATGCGAATGGGTGATTAAAATGCCAATTGCCTATTTTAAATTAGAAACTATGAATACTGAATAAACTCATATAGTTCGTAAATATAGACATTGTCAAGGCAATTCTCTGATTGTATCTATCTTATTGTATGAGTAAGTAATGGTTCCCTAGTTTCAAAAAGATGAGGAAAAACAAGACTGGTACTGGAATTGCATTAAGTAAACATATTAGTAAAACTTGAGTAGAGGGTTATCGGGGTTTGCTAAAATAAATATAATATTAAAGTAAAAATTTATATGCTTTTCATATAAATTAGCTTATATGATATTTTTAAAAATCTTTTGTAGTAAAAAGGGGAAATATTCTTTTTTATTGATGAAAAGCAATGATTTTAAAAGTTAGTTATCTTGTCTCAGGTCATATACTTAGTACATGGTGAAGCAGAGACTCAAACTCAAAACCTGTTTTCTAAATTCAGTACTACCTCAGGGTATTATTATAGTTTCAGTATCATCCTAGATGCAGAAAATGGAATTACTAATTGATTTCTCTGGTTATATTGCCACTTGCTTGCCTTTAGTATAAGGTTGCTTTTAGGTAGTGGCAAATGAGACTACTTGTGTGGGTGGTGAAGATCATAAACATTTGTGCTCCCTGACCAATGACCCTGGTGGATTCACTAATGAAGTTAACGTGTCACAGACTGACAGTATCTTTAGTCTGAGATATGGAAAACATGGGCTGACAGACAGATATAAACTGAATCCTTAATTAGACTTTTTACCTCCCCACCCCCCATTACAGTAATAGTAATAAGGATAAAATACAATATAGAATAAGTATTAAAGTGTGGCATTAAAGTGTGATATTAAAGTGTGAAATCTGAAAGTATGGAATGGAATGTAACCAAATTGATAAGCACCCTTGAGTGGCCTGTATGTAGAAAACAGATAAAGTGATCTGTACCCCATATGTAAGACCAGATAGCAAGGCTCCTGGGACCTGCTGATAAGACACACTGAAGACGCCCATCTGAGCACATAAAAAGAGGAAGCCCCAGAGGAGATCAGAGATGCTTGTTCTGCTCCTCCACAGATGGTCACTCTCCACTCCCCTACCTGCATCTACCCGAGCTCTGTCGTGGTCCGTGAGTCCGTGAGTCCGAACTGTGAGCCGTGAAATTGAGATCTCAAACAAGACGTCGCACTGCAGCTGCAACATCCAACGTCCAGTGTGCATGTGTGTCTGTCGGTGCGGATCCTGGGGTGGCCTGCCGAGGTCTGGAAACCACCAGGACTCTGGTGAATAAACCGTGTGTGACTCATGCATTGTGTGTCTGTCTTCTGTGTAATTTATGCTCAGTCAATATTAAGTAAGTACCTTGGGTCGTACATGTCAGTGTCTATTTAGAGACTGGCTGAGGCACCCTTGGTCATTTGTGCTTACGTACCTGAAGGAGAAAATGGGACAACCCCCCCCCCTTTATTATATGAGATCAAAATAGAAAGGTTTACTGACCAGTACTTGAACATGGACAGTGACCAGCACTGGGGATGGGGGAAAAGCTCCTGTTAACATTGATGGCTTATTTCTCAACTCATAAATTCCTAACCAGGTTTAAATCATTCCTTTTTCTAAATTAGGCAATCTCAGACAGTTAAAAATATGTTTGTTGTATTGCTCTCAGCAATAAGAGCTTTTAATGAACTCCTTACATAAAAAGTTTCATTATTCAAATTAAACGTTTCCTTTAAAAAAAAAAAAAAAGAATGGGAGGAGAACCAAGATGGCGGCATAGGTAAACACATATTGTTCTGCCCTGCACAACAATTCAAAACTACAACATAACAACAAAACAAATACCACCCAGAATCACCAGAAAGCTGGCTGAGTGAAAACTCCACAAATAAAAGTAAAGGTGGGACACTGAGACTCAGAAGAGTGGCGGGAGCGCAGCCTTGAAGACAGAAACAGGTTAGGAGCCATCCTGGTCACGCGCATGGGCTGTAGGGCTGGAGCAGCAACCCTGGCTGGATTTCGCCAACGGGGAGGGCGGAGACGTCCCACTACACGGATTCCCCAGTGCCAGATGAGGTCCGAGATCCGGGGTACGTGGAGACGTCCCACTGCCCAGACTCCCCAGTGCCAGGCGAGGTCCGAGGTCCGGAGGACGCACCCTGGAAGCCGGGCGCGGCAGAGGTCTCCTAGTCTGCAAAGAAACCGGGTAGCCGGGAAAAGAACATTGTGCGCACAGATGCGCGACTTGCTCCCTGGAAACCTGTCTCCTGGTCCCGGAAACCACCTGTTTTACAACCCTAGGCGAGACTTTGGGTGTGCAGACTCATTTGGGGAGAGGTAGAGTTGTCTGGCAAGGGGAAGAGACTGGCGGCTTTCTCTTGGAGGTGCCTGCAACCATTCCCATCCAACAGAGACCTGCACGCGCGAGCGCGAGCGCCACATAGGACATAGCTGACACTGGGGCTGCCTGTGCAGCTCAGAGACTCCCCTCACAGCTAATTGGCCTGGAGGTCAAACCCTCCTAGGGTTAAAAACAACAAGCTGGGTTTAAATTCAAAAATACTGTACAACCCATAAAGGACTGCAGTAAGAGTACCCACCTCAGGAAACTGGGGAGGCTGAGCCACTGACCCTTAGAGGACATCTACCACATAAAGCAGCCACCATGCAGGGATATGGAAAGAAATCAGGTGTGAAAGAAATGGAGGAAAAAAGATGACTAGAGATAGAGTTCAAAACCACGGTTATAAGTCTTTTCAAGAGGCTCCTAGAAAAGGCCGATGAAATTAATGAGAACTACGAGGAAATAAACAAGACCAACCAGAAAATGAATGAGACTTACAAGGAAATGAATGAGACCCTCAAGGAAATGCACAAGACCTCTGAGGATATGAACCAGACCCTCACAGATATGAAAAAGTACCAACTTAAAATCAAGCATACACAGACTGAAATAAAAAATATTACACAAAGTCCTAAAAGCAGTCCAGGGGGCCACAAGAACCAAGTCAAAGATTTGAAATACAAAGAAGCAAAATCCACTCAGCTGGAAAAGCAAGAAACAAAAAGAATTCAGATAATTGAAGATAGTGTAAGGGGCCTCTGGGACAACCTCAAGCATGCCAACATCCGAATTATTGGGGTGCCAGAAAAAGAGAGAGAGCAAGTTAATGAAAACCTACTTGAAGAAATAGTGACTGAAAACTTCCCCCACCTGGTGAAAGAAACTGACTTAAAAGCCCAAGAAGTACACAGAACCCCAAAATATAGGAATCTAAAGAGGACCACCCCAAGACATATCATAATTAAAATGCCAAGAGCAAAAGATAAAGAGAGAATATTAAAAGCAGCAAGAGAAAAACAGTTGGTTACCTACAGGGGAGCACCCATACGATTGTTAGCAGATTTCTCAACAGAAAAGATGCAGGCCAGCTGGGAGTGGCAAGAAATATTCAAAATAATGAATAGCAAGAACCTACAACCAAGATTACTCTATCCAGCAAAGCTATCATTCAGAATTGAAGATCAAATAAAGTGCTTCGCAGATAAGAAAAAGCTAAAGGAGTTCATCACCACCAAACCAATATTCTATGAAATGCTGAAAGATATTCTTTAAGAAGAGGAAGAAGAAAAAGGTAAAAATATAAATTGTGAATAACAAATACACATCTATCAACAAATGAACATAAAAATCAAGTGAATTGATAGGCTGATGAACAGGATAAACTGGTGAATATAACAGAAACATGGACATAGAGAGGGAATGGACTGACAATTCTTGGGGAGAAAAGGGTTGTGGGAAGTGCAGCAAGAGACTGGACAAAAATCTTGCAACAATGGGAGAGGACAGTGGGGAGGGGGAGGGGATGGTGGAGGGTGGGATAGGTACAGGGTGGAGGGAAGATATAGGGGGATAAAAAAGGTGAAACAATGTAATCAATAAACTGAACAATATAGATAAAAAATAATAATAATAAAATAAAAAAATAAAAAATAAAAAGAATGAACAGTTATTTCTCCTAAACTATTTTTTCTCAGAAGAATTCAATAAAATAGTTTATTGCGTTTTTATTCTTATTAACAAAAGATAAGTTTTTCTCTCAGAATCTTTGGCACTGATTTAAATTGGCAATGACTGATAAAAGTTGTAGTAAATGCAGGAAAATGGTTTTCTTTTAGAAAACTGTCAAAGAAATATGAATGATAAATAAAGTAACTAGGGAACAATATTAATAGAGGGAAAAGTGTTAGAAATATGTAATATTGTATCAAATTACACTTCATTGGAGAAACAAATTCAGGGAATCTTTTTCTGATACAGTAATTAACTAAGGAAATATATACAAACGAATAAAATAAACATTTTTAAAAGTTGCAAGAATTGGAGAGATGGACTGTACTAGGAAGTGAAGGACTTGTATGCTTGAGCAAGTCCTGTGTCAAATCTGCAAAGGATTGAATGCCATTCAGACTGAAAGATAAAGATAGAAACATATTGCCAAAAGAATAACATCCCAAATGAAATGATTGAGATATCTGAAATATTAAACAAGCTGAAGCTATGGAATTTGTACTGAAAGTCAAATTTACAGAAAAAGACGTTGTTGGATAATATTCACCAAAAATCATGTGCCCAATCTTACATAAAAATAAAGTGAAAGTAAAATGCAAAGCCCAATCTTATATAAAATTTTCTTTTGAACCTAGGTAAATATGAGCATGATAAAATGGATAGGTATTATTTCCCAGGTACCATAGTCTGCCAAAAATTCTGAGAAGATAAATACAAGTTTGAACTCAAAGAAAATTGTGAATTATTTATTTGAAAACTTAGTAAGTAGATTATTATACTTTAATTAGAGGTCCGGTGAATGAAATTCATGCATTGGGTGGTCCCTCAGCCCGGCCTGTGCCTTCTTGAAGTTTGGAACCCCATGGGGGATGTCCTTTGCCAGCAAGCAGACATTCCTCTCTCAGTCCAGAACCCTTCACTCCTTACTGCCCATCTGCTTGCTGAGCCTTAATGCTGCCATGGAGGCAGGAGAAGCTCCTGCCACCACTGCTGTGCTCACCAACTGTGAGCCTGGCTTCTGTGAGCAGTGCTCCCCCTTTGGGAGCACACTGACCACCAGGAGCAGCTTCTGCACTGAGTATCTGCCTCCTGGTGGTCAGTGTGATTTATAGTGACCAGTCATTCTGGTCATTCTGCCATAATGGTCGCTTAGGCTTTTATTATATAGATATAAAATGTAACATGTTTAGCTTAGCTACTTATAATAAATTATAAGGAGTAAGCAATGCATAAAAACACATGTATGTAAAATATTTCTTAAGTATCAAGTTCTTTCATTGCCCAAAGTGGAGAGAGCTGCTTATTGTTTCATTGGCTGAGCTGAGCTACCCTGTTGCTTAAGTAGTTAATAATTATGAACAATTTTAAACACCTTGGCAGGTGAAAAGCATGATAAATACTTGGTTTGTCTTACGTTAGAAAAAAAGATAATAGAGAACTAAGATGGCGGCAAAGGTGAAACACCTATCTTGCCGTCATAATCAGCAATTTTAATACTACAACTTAATGAAAGAACAAACACCTTCCAGAATCAACAGAAGGCTTGCCGAGTGAAAATTCCACAAATAAAAGTGAAAATAAGACACTGTGACTCGGAGGAGCGGCGGCGAACAGCGTTGAAAGATTTGCACGGAGAGAGGTTTGGAGTGCGTGCCGCGGAGAGGGCGGGCGGCTGAAAACCGGCCAGTTTTTTCAAACGGGGAGACAAAGGCGTCCCGCTGGACTGACTCTCCAGCTCTGGGCGAAGTCCAGAGAACCCACTATCACACGGGGTGAAAACGGAACAGTGGGAGGGCACGCGGAAGCTCGGGTGCTGCCGGGTCTCCCGGCTTGTGGAGAAGGCAGCTTGCACGAACAGCTCGGCTGCGTGACGTCACAGAGAGCGCACCGCGACTTGCCTCTCATTCGGAAAACCATCAGACTGCTTTGTTTTATGACCCTGGGTGAGACATTGCGCATGCAGACTCATTTTGGGAAAGTCTGAATTCCCCGGCAACCGGCATCGGTGGAGCTCTGCAGCGGCTCTCTCTCAGAGGTGCTGGCGGCCATTGCCCCCGGCACAGAGTCCCCAGGGCCGCATAGGGCGGAGCTAACACTGTCTGCTTGGCCCAGAGACTCCGCCTATCCAACCTGAGCACAGCTGAGCTTCACAGACAATTGGCCTGGAGGTCAACCCTCCAAGTGCTAACAACGATTAACTGAGCTTAACTTCAGCAAGACTGTGCAGCCCATATCCACCTCAGGTAACCGGGGAGGCTGAGCCACTGTCCCTAGTAGGAAGTCTACCACACAAAGCTAATTGACCAACTCAGGGAAGCAGCCACCATGCAGCAACATGGAAAGAAATCAGATGTGAAAGAAATGGAGGAAAAAAAACGACTGGACATGGAATTCAGAACCATGGTTATAGGGTTTTTTAAGAGGCTCCGACAAAAGATCGAGGCCTATAAGGAAATAAGCAAGACCACAAAGGAAATGAATGAGTCCTACAAGAAAATGAACAACACCCTCAAGGATATAAACGAGACCTGCAAGGAAATTATCAAGACCAACGTGGAAATGATCAAGACCAACGTGGAAATGAATGAGTCCTACAAGGAAATGAAAGAGACCCTCAAGGATATAAAGCAGACTCTCAAGGATATGAAAAAGGAACAACCAGAAATTAAGCATACACTGACTGAAACAAAAAATATTAAACAAAGACCTAAAAGTGCCCTGGAGCACCCATTTTTTTCCTCCATTTCTTTCACAAGAACCAAGTTAAAGATTTGAAATACAAAGAGGTAAAATCCACTCAGCTGAAAAAGCAAGAAACCAAAAGAATCCAAAAAATTGAAGATAGTGTAAGGGGCCTCTGGGACAACCTCAAGCATACCAACATCCGAATTATAGGGGTGCCAGAAAAAGCGAGAGGCCAAGACAATGAAAACCTATTTGAAGAAATAGTGACTGAAAACTTCCCACACCTGGTGAAAGAAATTGACTTAGGAGTCCAAGAAGTGCACCGAACCCCAATATATAGGAACCCTAAGAGGACCACACCCAGGCACATCATAATCAAAATGCCAAGAACAAAAGACAAAGAGAGAATATTAAAAGCAGCAAGAGAGAAACAGTTGGTTACCTATAACTGAGCACCCATACGACTGTCAGCGGATTTCTCAACAGAAACGATGCAGGCCAGACGGGAGTGGCAAGAAATATTCAAAGTGATGAACAGCAAGAATCTACAACCAAGATTACTCTATCCAGCAAAGATATCATTCAGAATTGAAGGTCAGATGGAGTGCTTCGCAGATAAGAAAAAGCTAAAGGAGTTCATCACCACCAAACCAACATTATATGAAATGCTGAAAGATATTCTTTAAGAAGAAGAAGAAGAAAAAGGTAAAGATGAAAATTATGAACAACAAATACACATCTATCAACAAATGAACATAAAAATCAAGTGAATCGATAGGCTGTTGAACAGGATAGACTGGTGAATGTAACAGAGACATGGACATAGAGAGGGAATGGACTGACAATTCTTGGGGAGAAAAGGGTTGTGGGAAGTGCAGCAAGAGACTGGACAAAAATCTAGCAACAATGGGAGAGGACAGTGGGGAGGGGGAGGTGAGGGTGGAGGGTGGGATAGGTACAGGGTGGAGGGGAGCTATAGGGGGATACAAAGGGGAAACAGTGTAATTAATAAACTGAACAATAAAGATTAAAAAAATGAAAAAAAAGAAAAAAAAAGAAAAAAGAAAATACATTAAAAGTAATGCAGTGTTCTCAACCTCATAATAATTCTAGGTTCCATCAAGAATAAATCTCATTATCATTTTAATACATAAATAATAGAATCAGTAATCAAAGGGATTAGTAAAAATTTAGAAAAAACTTGGTAGCAGTGAGAAATTAACTTTATTTATTTTTATTTTATTGTTTAAGGTATTAAAAATAGTAATTGTCTTGGGCTCAATTTTTTACTGTTATAAAAAGATCATTTTTCTTATTAAAAGGTGGATGAAATATAAACTGTCCAATCCACTGTCTAGCAGTTACCCAAACCAACATTTGGGGTGTCATCTTGGATTCCTTCCCTTCCTTGATACCTTTTGCATTGATTTTTGCCTCCTTTGTCAACACCATATCCCTCCTGAGTTCTTGTGACAGCCTCTGCACTCATCTCTCTGCTTCCTGCTTTGCCCTTGACCAATCCATGTGTCACACTGCATTGAAGGGGGCTGCACTGTTACAAAAGGATTGTTTTCCCCAAGACTTTGTGTCACCTGCTAGACTATATGCTTTTGAGGAACAAAAAAACAGTCTTTTCAACATTATTAAATCCCTAATATCTGGCACTTATTGAACACTGGGACAATATTTTTTAATCAATGAATGAGTAGGTGGTGGCATAGATGGCTGGGAAAGTCTTATACCTGTGGAAGCAAAATTATAAATGATGATCAGCACACAGAAGAAGAGTTACTTTAAAAGGTACAATTTTAGTGTATCATGAAGTTTCATCATTAGCCATAAAAATGTATCATGCATTCGTAGCATTGCCCTTTTTGGCAAATTCATTCCAAATAACTGAATAATTCCACAGACTCTTACAACATATGACAGTCATAAGGTAGGGCTCGTTACATTTAAAGTAAATAGCATGTATTAAAATTAAGAAAGCCTGTGGAAATCATGACACTCACAAGATAAGTAAGAACAATGTGTTTTTTATCCTGAAGTTGGAATGCCATGTCAGGTGAGTGGAAATAAAATGATTAATGTGGGATCTGGGATAATGGATGGTGTAGCCAAGCAAATAACCACAGATATAAATTGTACTGTCTTCACTTCCCGTTTGACAAGTGAGATGCGCCATTTCACCATGGGATTCTCTGCAAGTGCTGTTTGTAAAATCCTCCAGCTGCTTTTTATTTTATTTTATTTTGTCCATCTTAACTGGCAGGACATAAATATATATTGACATGGTATTACTGTGTGTCGGTCCCACTTCACCTATTTCTGGATTTTTTCCTCTAGAATAACAGAACAGGATAGAAAAGGATAATGTAGCAGGAAGGTTTTTCAAAACTTTCTGAGCGCTCAGTTTCTGACTGGGATGCTTCTCTGCAAAAAGATTAATGATGACTGAAGTGGGTTAGGACTGTCCTTAATTTCTTTATCAATAAGATAACAGGAAAAGTGAACTAGCCCTAAAATATTGTGCTTCTTCAATGTGTTTCTTTAGACTTTATCAAGACTGTCAAAGTCTAGAAGTGAAGATGATTCTTCGCAATCTTTTAATGTCCAATGAAGTTTCTAACACTCTCAATCATTCTCTTGGGAGACACTCAGTAACAAATTTGCTGAAGGGACTTGTTGAGTTCAATGAGGCATTCATGAAAAGGATGGAGGTATTGAGCATAGTGCTATCTAACAATTATGCAAAATTACCTACTAGTAATAATCACAGCCAATTATTAACCCCATTTTATAACAACCCATAATACTATAATTCTTTCAACAATTGTTGTGAAATTGTCCAAATAAAAGCGATATTAATTTGTCTTCATTGAAAGACTATATGGTAAAAAAAAAAAGACTATATGGCATTCTGAAGTTTATGGAAATCCTAAAAATGTAAAACGATGCAAAGATGAAGAATGGTTGAAAAAATTGAATCTAATAAGGATAAATAGCTACAATTTTTAAAAAGTTATGTCTATAAGAGAACACTGATAAAAACTTATCAGCAGTAATTTTGGTAAAATGAATTGTCAGAGACTGTCTTTATGGCACTAAGTTAGTAAGATTTTGGAAGCATCAAATATTTGGTTGTGAGCCCATGGAGGTACTTTGTACAAATACTTTAAACCATTGTTTGCATTCCAAACAATCATCCAATCTATTCATAAATACTAATACAAAAAAGGAACCAATCTTGATTATTTAATAAATAATTTCAAGAGCAATTGTACTGATATAACCTTACGTAATAATATCTAATCACAGGGATTTTTAGGCACTTTAATAAAAAGTATTTAGAAAGTAAAATTAAATTTTCATAATTTTGAGACTTTATAACACTATGTAGATAGAGGTATACAAAAACAAAATGTTTATACTTCTCATATTTTCAAGGGACTATGGGAATTCCCTCCTAAATTTTATTGGATTTCACCAGCTAATATGTGAAATTCCTTTCCTTACAAAATGTAAAAAAAACAAATATTGAATTCCTGATCATAGTCTAGTCTATGTCTATTTTGTATATAAGTATACAAAATAGTCTATTCTAGTCTATTTTGTATACTATAAGTATGCTAATGTCTATTTTACAGAACATACACTTACCTGGTGAATTCAACGTTAAAACTTTGAAACTTATCAGGCCATAGTTTATGTGAATTATGTAGCAAAACAGTGAAATAATTCAGCTCCAAAAGTATCAGGGCAGAATTTATAATTTCCAAATGAAGACTTGTGTAATCAAACACAGCTCCGGCTGGTGTCTGAGCATTGATCCGTGCGCCACAAGGTCATTGTTCGACTCCCCATCAGGGCACATAGCCAGGTTGTGGGTTTCGCCCCAGTCGGGGTGTGCAGAGGAGGCAACCAATGGATGTTTCTCTCCCTCCCTCTCTTCTTCTCCCTTCCTCTCTCACCAAAATCAATAAAAACATATTTTTTAAGTTCATAAGAATTGTGTAATCAAACAATGAAATCCATCATAGGTGATGAAGAAATTTATTTCACCATGATCCTTTGAATATTGGAACATATTACAAGTGTTAATCTATTAATTCTACAAAGATTTATTGGCCACCTGTTATGTGCACAACACTCTGCTGTCTCTTTTGCTCGTTTGGGTATTTTCTTTTCAGTACATATTCTCAAGAGAGAAAGGATAAAATTTCATATCACTATTTCTTCATCTACCTATTAAATATATACAAAATTCTATTTATCATATCTGCCTAATAGAAGGGCCCCTTGTGTTAACCTGAAAATTTAGTTATAAGTTGCCCACAACCTCATTAAATACCCCCCTTTTAATTGAAACATAATTCTAAGGAATATTTTTCTCACCTTGAACAGAAATGTAAGCCAGAGAAAGAAAGAGAGAGAGATTTTTTAAATAAGAATTTGGCTCTCACGGTCATGGATGCTGTTTAGTCTCATGATCCACAGTCAGCAAGCTGGATGTGCAGGAGAGCCAGCGGGATAGCTCCACTCCACGTCCAAAGGCCTGGGAGCCAGGAGAGCCAATGGTGTAAGTTTTACTCTGGATCCAAGTGTGAAGGCAGGAGAAACCTATGACTGAACTCGGTCAGGCAGAGAAAGAGAATATTCTCTTACTCAGCCTTTTGTTCAATTCAGGACACCCAGATGAGAGACACATTTAAAAAAAGAAAATTTTAACCACATATATAAACAAAGTTATCTGTTTATTAAAAACAAATCATATGAGTTAGAGAACTTTATAATATTGTTCTACCTTTTAAACAAATTCCTCCATGCATAGACCTCAGATAAACTCAACTAACTTAAAAATACCTAAATTAATTTAACCTACTCTTAAATTCTTTTGAAACTAAAAATAATTTAGCTCATTATTGCAAAAGTTGAGCAGAATTTGGTTGTATTGAGTCCTCATGGCAATTGGGTTGAGGAAACAATAAAAATTACCTTAATCTGGGAACAGAATAATTTCTAAAAGAAGCAGGGCTCACAAATTATATTCAAGCCCTGAGATTTTAATAATTTGCCTCATCAGAGTTATCTGTTTCCTGTTGCTTTATAATAAGTATGTTTAACTTTTATTATAACAAAATTAGACAGAATATTTTGAGTGGAATGTCAGGATAACAAATCTGTTTACATGAATCCCGTTTATCTAGACACTATTGATTTTGTTTTCTGTATCTGCTCCAAACATTTCCTGTAACTACTTTAAAGCTCATAAATCAATTTTATCCTATTCATAAAACATGCGTAAAGCAACGTAAATAGGAAATACTTACTCTTTTCAGCATTTACAGTCCTGCCTACTTAGCAGTATCTTATAATCAGTAACATATTTCTCATGTGATTGATAGTACTTTATCTGGAAAATGATCATGCTGAGTCTAGTCATACAATTTTGATCATTCTATCTTCATTGCTGAGCTAGCTTTACTCATGCAAATAATAGAGTGAGCTATTTCCACAATTCTATTAAAGATTAAATAGCTGCATTATTTACAATAGCTAAGACCTAGAAACAGCCCAAGTGCTCATCAGAAGGTGAATGGCTAAAAGAGCATTTACACAATGGAATGCTATGCAGCAGTAAAAAAGATGGGTCTTTTACTCTTTGCAACAGCATGGATGGACCTGGAGATTATTATGCTAAGCAAAATAAGCCAGTCTGAGAAATATCATGAAATCTCACTGATCTGTGGAACTGAATGAACAAAATAAACTGACAAACAAAATGGGTCCAGAGGCATGGAATAGACCAATAGATCTCAGAAAGGAGCGGTTGGGGGAGGAGGGAGTGGTAGGAAGAGATTAACCAAAGAACAGATATGCATAATGCATAGTGCATGGACACAGACAATAGTGTGGTGAAGGCCTGGAGTGGAGAGGGTCTGGGTGGAAAGGGCAAAGGAGGGGAAACGAATTGTTTTAAACAATGGTTTAAACAATATTCTCCCATTTCCCCCCACTTACCCCTTCTAGCCCACCCTCATCCCACCCCAGGCCTCCCCCACCGCATTGCCTATGTCCATGGGTTAGTCATACATGCATACAAATTCTTTGGTTGATATCTTCCCACCCACCCACCCTCCCCTGCCTTCCCTCTGAGATTCGCATGTCCCTTTTAAAAAGATTTCAGTAGGACGGACCTTTTACTGATCATATTTCTAAGCCAACACAAAATTTCTAGTTTGAATGCATTTCCTCTAAATTTTAAATATTCCTGGTAACTTTTCCTCACTTTTGACCTACTCATCTTTGACAGTTCCACATCTTTGATCGTTCACTCATCTTTGATAGATCCTTATCCTTCCCAAAATTTTCAGCCTATCTCTGTCTACCTGTATGACCATGCAACTTATTCTTATTTACCTTATTCATCGTGACAAGTCTCAGACAGAAGGCTGAGTCTCTCCTGTGGTTGTCTCACACCCAGAAAGCCATGCCCAGAAAGCTGTGTTTATTACTTATTCTGAACCCATCTCCCATCCTCCCCAACTCTTACAATCCATTCTGGAGGGCAACATCTGGAATGCACAACCAGTCATAGCAAATTTCTCTATAACTCTACCAATTCTCTGCAAGTTCCCTACATGGTCTTTCTTCGGCTGAAATCTAGCCCTCCCATGACAAAACGCTCCTCTGAAGGCTCTTCAAATTGTGGGTGTCTCTCACACATGCTGTGCTCTGTTTGTCTTTTTCGCTTTTCATTTCCACCCTCAGACAGCTGTTCTCTTCTTGTGTAGATATTGTTTATTTCTGATTTTTTAAAAAATGTACATTGCAAATAATTTAGAATACTGAGAAAAAACATAATCAGGAAAACTAAAACTATTTATCATCCAAGTACCCATAAATGCACACTATTAACATTTTGGTGTTTTTTAATTTATTTTATTCTATAAATATACACATTAATACAAGTGTTCCATTTCCAAGACTGTACTGTCTCTAGAATTTTAAAATTTATGAGGCCATTTTATTTAATTTTCTGTACATATTCATAAAGAGATAAATCTGCTGTGTGTGCATGCACGCCCACATGTGTGTGCGTTTCTGTGCAGCTGTGTGCTAGGACTGGCTTGTGCCATCTTCCGGGAATGGCTAAATGCATACCTTCTTCACGTTGTGAAGTCACGTGGTAGTTTGAAATCAGACATGGCAGGAATATCTATACCTTGAAAATAAGCAATTGTTAAAAATCAGAGCTTTTTAATTTTCTCTTAAATTCTAGAGAGCTACCTCATGAGCATGCTACTAGGCTTGGATGATGAGAGCATGCTACCATCACAAGAAAAGATGAGTCCAGGCACTGTGGCTCAGTGGCTGAGCATTGGCCTATGAACCAGGCAGTCACG
The DNA here is from genome assembly GCA_027563665.1 of Antrozous pallidus. NCBI lineage: Eukaryota > Metazoa > Chordata > Mammalia > Chiroptera > Vespertilionidae > Antrozous > Antrozous pallidus. The sequence goes on along the minus strand of CM050521.1, from coordinate 17,211,501 downwards.
GTTTGATTCCCTGTCGGGGCCCATGCCCTGTAAGGGGTGTGCAGTAGGCACCCCATCGCTGATTATCTCTCATCCTTGATGTTTCTGTATCTCTCTCCCTAGCTCTTCCTCTCTCTGAAATTAATAAAAACATATTATAAATAAATAAATAAATAAATAAATAAATAAATAAATAAGCAATGACTAATTTTGATATTCTGAAAACTTTTATATACAACCTGTATTATCTGTTCCTTGATGTAGAGAAACTGGACTTTTCATGCATTGCTGGTGGGAATGTAAAGTTGTATAGCCTCTCAGAAGACAGTATCATATCTAATAAAAGAGTAATATGAAAATTTGACTGTACCTTCGCAACACTACCAGCCAATCAGGAGCGGGGGGCAGCTACGAGAGGCTGAAAGGGCAATCAGCAGGGCCCTGAGGCTACACTCCCCCAATCCAGACGGGCTTGACAGGGGACCTCAGGCCTCGACCCCCACCCTGGCACCAGGCCAGAGGACCTGAGGCCATGCCCTGCACCCAGTGGGGCTTGGCAGGGGACCTCAAAGTATACTTCCTGTCCTGATACTGGGCTAGGGGACCTCCAGCTGCTCCCCCTGCCTGGAAGGGCTTCACAGGGGACCACAGGCCACACTTCCCACCCGGCAGTGCTTGACAGGGAACCTTAAGGTATGATTCCCACCCCGGTGCTGGGCTAGGGTACTTCAGGCTGCTCCCCCCCGTCCCAGCTTCAGGCTGGGGGACCTCAGGCCATGCCTCCCACCTGGTGCAGCTTGACCGGGACTGCAGGCCACACTCCCAACCTGGTAGGGCTTGACAGGGGACCTCAAGGTGGGCTTCCCATCCTGGTACTGGGTTAGGGGACCTCAGACTGTTCTCTCCACCCAGCAGGTCTTGACAGGGGACCTCAGGCTGTGCCACCATCTGGCAGGGCTTTACAGGGGACCTCAAGCTGCACCTCCACCCTGGCACCAGGCTGGAGGACTTCAGACCATACCCTCTGCCCCAGCACCAGGGGGCCTGAGGCTGTGGCCCTCCTGCCTGGCTGGGCTTGACAGAGGACCTGAGGCTGTGCCCCCACCTGGCAGGGCTTCACAGGGGACCTGAACCTGTGCCCCCGTGCCAGTGGGGATTGACAGGGACCTGAGGCTGCACCTCCCTCCCAGTGCTGGGTTGAGGGACCTGAGGCTGTGCTCCTCTGCCTGGTGGGGCTTGATGGGGGACCTCAGGCCATGCCCCCTACCCAGCAGGGCTTGACAGGGGATTTCAGGTCATGTCTCTCACCTGGTGGGACTTGATGGGGGACCTCAGGCCATGCCCCTTGTCCTGGTGCTGGGCCAGGGAACCCAAGGACGCCCCCTACCCTGCGGGGCTTGACAAGGGTGGGACTGGCCAGGTCTGGATCTATCCCAATGCAAGGGGGAAGGGGGGCTGGGTCTGGGTCTCACGTGATTTTGAGGCACATGCAAGTGAGTGGGGACTTGACTCTGGGTCCCTTGGTGTGCCTCACACTCTGACAGGAGGAAGGTTTTCATATACATTTTACTAATTTTCTTTAGTCTCTGATACTTCTATTATAGAGAAAGAGAAAATAGCAATAGTAAATTATTTCCTCTAATTAATACCCTTTTAATGTGCACAAATTTCATGCACTGGGCCACTAGTGGTATGTATAGTAATAAAAAAAATACTGCATTTCCCCCAGAGAAATTGAATGTATAGATCTGTATGAAAATGAAAATGTATAGATCTGTATGAAAACCTGTACATAAATGTTAATGGCAGTTTTATTTGTAAAAGCTCTAAACTGGAAGCAGCTCAAACATCCTTCAATAATGAAGGGTTAAACAAACTGTGGTGTATCCATAATATGGTATATTGTACAACAATAAAATAATACATTATTATCGCACACAATAACTTGGACATATTTCAAAAGAATTGTCTTGGGATTCTTTACCCTCTCCCCACGTGGGAATCTGTGCTTGTTTCTCAATAAATTTCCACTTTTTGCTACGTAAAAAAAAAAGAATTATCTTGAGTGAAAAGAGCCAATGTTAAGTTTACATAATGTTTGGTTTTATTTATATAACATTATAGAAAAAATATAGTTGTAGAGAAGAACAGATTAGTGGTTCAAAATAAGGAAGTTTTTTGCTTGCCCTGGTGTCTTTCTGTGCATCCCAATGTCCTCTTCTTACAAAGAACACCAGTCAGATTGGATTAGGGTCCATTCTAAGGCTAATTTTTAACTTAATCACCTCTTCAAGTCTTTTTTTTTTAAGAAACCTGTTATATTTACAAAAATGTTCTGTGCGTTTTGGTTACTGATTATATTATTTTGTTAAAACTGCCATAACAAAATACCACATACTGGGTGGCTTACACAACAGAAATTTATTTTCTCACATTTCTGGAGGCTGGAAGTCTATCAAGTTTTGATTTCGTGTGAGGTCTCTCTCCTTGGTTTGCAGATAGCAACTTCTCACCGTGCCCTCACACCGTTTCTTCCGTGTGTGCTTGCCCTCGTGTCTCTCTGTGTATCCAAATGTCCCCGTATGAAGGACACCAGTCAGATTGGATTAGAGTCTGTTCTAAGAGCCACTTTTTAACATAACCACCTCTTCAAGTCCTTTTCTCCACGACTATTACATTCTGAGACCCTGGAATTCAGAGTCTCAGCATATGAATTTGGGGGAGGACATAATTCAGACCATAGCACTCATGAAACCATAGGCGGAGCTCTTTCATTTCTTGTTTTCCTTGATTGCAGCTTGCAAGAAAACCTTAAAGTTGCCCCTTTAAGAAAAAATGTATATTCATGCTATTTTTCTTTTCTACTCAGTAAGATAACTTAAGACTATAGGTGAAAGTCTGGCTGATATTGGAGCAGTTTGGACAACTCTTGAGCTATCCTTTCTCTCATCAGAGAAGCTGACATTCACCCAAGAAGTCAGCGTTGTCTAATCTCAGTGCACTGCTGGGGAAGTCCACAACATAGATGTCTAGCACTCACATCTCCCTTATGTCACAGTTTTCCAGTGAGAAGCCAGTCATACAGATGCTCTACCTCTGCATCTTTGCCTTGTTCCACAGTTTGCTTTTTTTTATACCTCATGTTGGAAGAGGAAAAACTGACCCCTTTCCAAAATTTTCCAACAAACAGAATGTGTGGGCCTGCCTATAGTGTGCCTTTCATTTAGCTGGGTCTTGATCAAATTCTCTTCTCAGAAATTAATGTGCCTAGTTTCCAGGTCAACCACCCTCCCCCCTTCCACTGGTAATACATCATTCTTTTGTCTTCCATCTTTTTTGTTAGAATAATTGAATAATTCTTCCTGCAATAACATAGGCACTATTAGGCCCACCAATCCTAATCTCACCATACCTTCCCATTTGCTTTTAGGAACACTGTCTCCGTATGTATATTCAACAAGAGTGATTAGGTAAAGGCAAATGTTTATTCTAATCACCTTACAAATCTGCACTTATAATTTTATTATTATCTCTCAATCTTTAAAATTGTATATTTCGATGAAGGAACTAAGATGGCGGCAAAGGCAAAACACCTATCTTGCCGTCATAATCAGCAATTTTAATACTACAACTTAACGAAAGAACAAACACCTTCCAGAATCACCAGAAAGCTCGCCGAATGAAAATTCCACAAATAAAAGTGAAGATAAGACACTGACCCGGAGGAGCGGCGGCGGACGGCGTTGAAAGATTCGCACGGAGAGAGAGGTTTGGAGCGCACGCCACGGAGAGGGCGGGCGGCTGAAAACCGGCCAGTTTTCTCGAACCGGGAGACAAAGGTGTCCCACTGACTGATTCTCCAGCTCTGGGCGAAGTCCAGAGAAGCCACTATCACACGGGGTGAAAACTGGACAGTGGGAGGGCACGCCAAAGCTCGGGTGCTGCCGGGTCTCCCGGCTTGTGGAGAAGGCAGCTTGCGCGAACAGCTCAGCTGCGTGACGGCGCAGAGAGCGCACCTCGACTTGCCTCTCATTCGGAAAACCATCAGACTGCTTTGTTTTACGACCCTGGGTGAGCCATTGCACATGCAGACTCATTTTGGGAAAGTCTGAATTCCCCGGCAACCGGCAGCCTGTGGAGCTCCGCAGCGGCTCTCTCTCAGAGGTGCTGGCGGCCATTGCCCCCGGCACAGAGTCCCTGGGGCCGCATAGGGCGGAGCTAACGCTGTCGGCTTGGCCCGGAGACTCCGCCCATCCAACCTGAGCACAGCTGAGCTTCACAGACAATTGGCCTGGAGGTCAACCCTCCAAGTGCTAACAACGATTAACTGAGCTTAACTTCAGCAAGACTGTGCAGCCCATATACATCTCAGGTAACTGGGGAGGCTGAGCCACTGTCCCTTGTAGCACGTCTACCACACAAAGCTAATTGACCAACTCAGGGAAGCAGCCACCATGCAGCAACATGGAAAGAAATCAGATGTGAAAGAAATGGAGGAAAAAAAACGACTGGACATGTAATTCAGAACCGGTTATAGGGTTTTTTAAGAGGTTCCAACAAAAGATCGAGGCCTATAAGGAAATAAGCAAGACCACAAAGGTAATGAGTGAGTCCTACAAGAAAATGAACAACACCCTCCAGGATATAAACGAGAGCTGCAAAGAAATTATTAAGACCAACATGGAAATGAATGAGTCCTACAAGGAAATGAAAGAAACCCTCAAGGATATAAAGCAGACTCTCAAGGATATGAAAAAGGACCAACCAGAAATTAAGCATACACTGACTGAAACAAAAAATATTATACAAAGACCTGAAAGTGCCCTGGAGCACCCCAAGAACCAAGTTAAAGATTTGAAATACAAAGAGGTAAAATCCACTCAGCTGAAAAAGCAAGAAACCAAAAGAATCCAAAAAATTGAAGATAGTGTAAGGGGCCTCTGGGACAACCTCAAGCATACCAACATCCGAATTATAGGGGTGCCAGAAAAAGCGAGAGGCCAAGACAATGAAAACCTATTTGAAGAAATAGTGACTGAAAACTTCCCACACCTGGTGAAAGAAATTGACTTAGGATTCCAAGAAGTGCACCGAACCCCAATATATAGGAATCCTAAGAGGACCACACCGAGGCACATCATAATTAAAATGCCAAGAGCAAAAGACAAAGAGAGAATATTAAAAGCAGCAAGAGAGAAACAGTTGGTTACCTATAAGGGAGCACCCATACGACTGTCAGCGGTTTTCTCAACAGAAACGATGCAGGCCAGACGGGAGTGGCAAGAAATATTCAAAGTGATGAACAGCAAGAATCTACAACCAAGATTACTCTATCCAGCAAAGCTATCATTCAGAATTGAAGGTCAGATGAAGTGCTTTGCAGATAAGAAAAAGCTAAAGGAGTTCATCACCACCAAACCAACATTATATGAAATGCTGAAAGATATTCTTTAAGAAGAGGAAGAAGAAAAAGGTAAAAGTGCAAACTAGCAACAACAAATACACATCTATCAACAAATGAACATAAAAATCAAGTGAATTGATAGGCTGTTGAAAAGGATAGACTGGTGAATATAACAGAGACATGGACATAGAGAGGGAATGGACTGACAATTCTTGGGGAGAAAAGGGTTGTGGGAAGTGCAGCAAGAGACTGGACAAAAATCTAGCAACAATGGGAGAGGACAGTGGGGAGGGGGAGGGGAGGGTGGGATAGGTACAGGGTGGAGGGAAGCTATAGGGGGATAAAAAGGGGAAACAATGTAATTAATAAACTGAACAATAAAGATTAAAAAAAATAATAATAAAAATAAAATTGTATATTTCTAAGATACCGCTGGTGAAAAGATGTTTCTTGAAATGTCAGATCATTTATAATGCAGTTTCCTTGTAGCTTCATATCCATCTATCAGCAAACATTTTTGAGTATTTACTATGTCAGAGATTTTTCTAGGTACTGACAGATGCTGACTATATAAATAAAAATATCTTTTTATATCCTTTGTCCACAATGCAGGTGATATTTTTTGGTATTTGGTGACATGATTTATAGTTAGAAGGGGAAATTGTTAAGCATTAGCTTAAGAAGCATTCTAATTGACAGATTATTTTGAGATATTATCATCCTATTTTAATATTTGAGGATGATATGCTTTTTTGCACTGTAATTTACAACCCCCTTCTGCACACACACACACACACACACACACACACTCACACACCTACACACAAAATATGGAAAATATCCTTGCTTCTCCGATGAAGAACATAGAGAAAACAGTTCTCATTTCAACTTTTCAAGGCATTTAACCTAATGGTCATTTCATGCTGTTTTATATAAAAAACATTAATATTTATAGAAATTATAATTTAATTCAAACTTCGTTCCTTTTTTAATTGGAAAAACTGATGTTTCTTTTCCTTATTTATTAGCAACAATGGTTTGATTTTGCAGAATCATACTCATACACTCAGCCTCAGCAAGCATTTAGATATATCTAAAGTTTTAACAGTGCAGTATAGAAATCTAAAATAGACATTAGGAAAACTTCTAGTAACATGACATTAGGACCAAAACTGAACTATTGGCGTTTTTCCCCAGATGTTTACCATTGTTGGGTATGATAATCTCTATTTGAAATTAGAAGTATTTTTCCTACATATAAAGAAAGCTTATGAGTATTATTGTTAGGAATATATATATATATATATATATATATATATATATATATATATAGTCTGTGATTTAAAACATGCAATTCAATTCTGATTCCAATTAATGATCCTCTGAAAGCATGCAGTCTTGTGGTTTGTAACTGTATCAAATTCAAGGCCAAAATGAACAATAAACTCCAAAGAGTCAAATGTCTTACATTTGTCAACAAATGTCTGCTTAAATCTGGGGCAATATTGGAGGCTGTGCCTGAAGATTAATTAAGCCAGTTATAGTCAGTGTCCCATTGTTGTTGTTTTTCAGAAACAACGACATATTAAACAATGAGCAGATTTTTCCTCTTTCTTTTTCTCTCATTTCTTTGATTTATATTATTACCATTTTTCTCTTTTCTTCATGCACTTACATAGAGACTTAACTTGTGATTCTTTCCCCAAAATATATAGAGATTAGGTCAAACTGTCTGACACTGGGAAAAGAAAGTGTGGGGGGGCCACATTTTTTAACATAGGTGAAGCAATATAGAATCTGTGATTCAGAATATTCTAACCATTATTTTTCACAAACATTTTCATTCAAAAAGATGATAATCTTTATATCCTGCAATTTTAAAAGTTTTGATTGCGAGAGTTCTCAAAATGTTATCTAATTTAAATTCAACCAAATCACATCAACTGGGAATGAAGACATTCGTCTTTTTTTTTTTTTTGTATGTTTCATTATTGAACAAGAACTATCATACATCTACTCCTTGCCACTGAGCAAATACTTCAGGTTTCACTGAAGTAGGAAAGCCTAAACAAAGAGCTATTATTAATAGTCCATAAGTGGGTCTGTTAATACCAATTTATAGACCTGTTTAAAAGGTAAACAGTTTGAGAGTTTATTTGAGCAAATAAGCCATTCCAAACATGCAGGACCAGACTGGAAATATCAGGAGAGCTCCACTCACAGAGGCGTCAGAGAAAAGACTGATATAGAAAAAGTGCAGGAGCAAAGAAGGGAAATTATTTGAATGGCTGCTTGTTCTTAGCTTCTGGTTTTGTAACACTGAGGCGCTTAGAAGCTTAGGGTTTGCATTGCTTACACACAGGCTGCCACAGCAGCAGAACCTCCTTATTTCAATAGAGTGAACCCTAAGTTTCTGACAGGAAGTTTACTTCCTACAGTTCTGCCTTCAGGTTCTAAGCTGCAAACAGCACTGCTGCTAACTCAGGTGGTACAGCTGCGTTTAATCGGTAAAGTTTTCTTTCCCAGAATGTGGACAAGAAAATTCCATATGGAGATTATTTCACGGGCAACATCAGAATACTATATACGACTTATAATTTTTGTAGTTCTATTTAGGAAACGTGTTTCTGAAATATAGAATATATATAGTTTAAATCACAAACTAACTAAATATTATAACCCTGTGCCACAGTACTGTGAAACCCTTGCATTTTATTAAATTTACACATGAGTTCATGTTTCAAATATTGCCATTGTAACTCAAAATCTGCTACTTGGAGCAATTGCTAAATGTAAAGCTTTCTATTTGATTCTTGTTATGCTTAATAATTAAAGATTTGATTACTCTTATTCATTTTACAAATAAAAGATAAACTATGGAATATATTGCATTTAATTTTATAAAACCTAAACATCAACTGCTTATGAAAGTCTGTACTCTTCTGATGCATTATCAATTATTTCATTAATGGCTCATCTTTATAAAACCTTCACAATGTGTTTGACTTAGCTTATAGAACTAGAGATAAATAACCCACCTTTATATTCATACTAGGGGCCCGGTGCATGAAAATCCAGGAGCCCTCAGGGGCGGGAGGCAACCCAGTGATCAGGGGAAGGTGATGCCCCCATCGAACCTCTGCTGTTGCCACTGCTGGCAGCGAAAGCCTCAGCTGGCCCTGGTCACATGAGTCTCAGGCGACCCTGGGTGGCTGGGCAGCTACCAACTGAGGCTTTCCTGCGCCTTTGGGCCAGTCCTGGGCAGCTGGGGGGCTGAGGGGACTAGGTAACTCTGGAGGCAAACACGCAGAGCAGCATCCCACCTGGGTGTGGGCCCAGCCATGCCCTGTGCCTGCTGCCCCAGCAGGGCTAAGGGGATTGGGTGCTGCCAGCTTGTGGCTGTGGGCACTGCCATCTTTGAGGCTGTGGCAGGCAATTAACATATTCCCTCCTTACTGGCTGTGGGTGCCACCATCTTTATGAGGGAGTTATAAAGATGGCATATTAGTCAGTTAGCATATTCCCTCTTTATTAGATAGGATACTAGTATCTCCATGTGTGGTAGCAGAGGTGTCCAGATGATCGGTAGTGTGGTGGACATCAGCCAGTATGTTTTACTGAGAAATCCTAGAAGATCATTAATTTGGTTTATGAGTTAAGAGGTTGTGAATAAGAGACCTTCTGTCAAAAGCTTTATAGGTGCTGTTATATTGATTAAATGCCATCACACGTATGCTGAAATAGTTTGGGGACATAGACATGCGTAACTATCATTCTCCTTAGTTCTTGGACCTTCGTGTTTGCTTGTGAAAGCATTACAACAATCTTATAATTTTAATTTCTGTGAGTACCATTTTGCAGACAAGGAAACTGAATCTTAGTCTAAGAGGTGGAGCAACTCGGCTCAGTTTTTCAGTTATTGCATGCATCTTAAACCTTTAAAAAATGCATTGGGGCCTTGACAGTGGCTCCGTTGGTTGGAGCATTGTCCTGTACACCAAGTGTTGTGGGTTTGATTCCCTGTTAGGCCACATACCTAGGTTTTTGTTTCAAGTTCAATCCCCAGTCAGGGCACAGGTACATATGGGAACAACCAATCTCTCTCTCTCTCTCTCTCTCTCCCTCTCTCTCTCTCTCTCTCTCTCTCTCTCTCTCTCTCTTTCTCTCTCTCTCTTCTTTCCTCTCTCTAAATATATCCTTGGGTAAATATTCTTTTTAAGTTCAGGTGTACAATTTTATAATACAGCATCTGTATACTCCATCATGTGCTTACCATTCAAAGCCCAGTCTCCTTCTGTGTCATATGTGGTATTTGACCCCCTTTGCCCTCTTTGTCCTCCTGCAACCCCCCTTCCCTCTGGTAACCACTATACTGTTGCCTATGTTTTTGAGTCTGTTTTGTTTGTTCATTTGCTGCTTTTGTTGCATAGCTTACATATGAGTGAAATCACAGGGTTCTTGACCTTTACCATCTGACTTATTTCACTTAGCATGATTCTCTGAAGAGCCATCCATGTTGCTGCAAATGGCAGTATTTTATCTTTTTATTCTATTACATATACGCATCACAAGTTCTTTATCCAATCATCCATCAAAAACCACTTAGGCTGTTTTCATATCTTTGCCACAGTGAATAATGCTGCAATGAACATAGGGATACACACACACACACACACACACACACACACACACACACACACACACACTAGAGGCCCAGTGCATGAAATTCATGCAAGGGGGGGAGGCGGGAGATGTCCTTTAGCTCAGCCTGCACCCTCTCCAATCTTGGACCCCTCTAGCAATGTCCGACTGCTCATTTAGGCCCGATCCTGCCAGGTTCGGGTCTAAACAGGCAGTCAGACAGCTCTCTCACAATCCAGGACTGCTGGCTCCAAACTGCTCACCTGCCTGCCTCCCTGATTCCCCCTAACCACTTCTGCCTGCCATCCTGATCACCCACTAACCACTACCCTGCCAGCCTAATTGATGTTTAACTGCTCTCCTGCCAGCCTGTTTGCCCCCAACTTCCCTCCTCTGCCAGCCTGGCCACCCCTAACTGCCCTCCCCTGCAGGCTTGATCGCCCCCAACTGAGCCTCCCTTGCAGGCATGGTCCCTCCCAACTGCCCTTCCCTGATCGTCCACAACTGCCCTCTCTTGCAGGGCCTGTAACCTCCCAACTGCCCTCCCCTGCTGGCCATCTTGTGGTGGCTATCTTGTGTCTACATGGGAGCAGGATCTTTGACCACATGGGGGCAGTCTTCTTGTGTGTTGGAGTGATGGTCAAACTGCAAATTACTTTTTTATTAGATAGGATATATATATATATATATATATATATATATATATATATATATATATAGTGTTTTCAAATTTTTTAGATAGATGCCCAGAAGACAGATTGCTGGGTCATATGATAGCTCTATTCTTAATTTTTTTTTAACAATCTACATACTATTTGACACAGGGACTGACCAGTTTTACATTCTCAGCAGCAACAAATGAGAGTTCCCTTTCCTCTATGTAATTTCCTACAGTTATTATTTCTTGTCTTATTGATAATATTCATTCTAACAGGTGAGAGGTAGAATATCATTGTGGTTTTAATTTTCTTTTCTCTTAAATATTTTTAAGTATATATACTGTGACTACATAAATATCCTTCAACTATGGAAATCACAATTTAAAATGGAAGTGAAACAACAAATTTTGGAAATGTATATGAGCTCCAGATACACAAAAAGAAAAATTTGGGTTTTTAATTTTCCAATTATTAATTTGCCATCAGGTAGTCTTAGGTCTGTGGTTTTCATTTGTGTTCTACTTTTGTACATTTATATCTGGAAGAAGGTATTTGCTCATCATTTGATTAGAAGACAATTTTGATGAAAGGATTTATAAAATAAATGACTTATTTTTAGGATGTTGGTGTTATCTTCTCTCTCCTTTCAGTACACATAGGTACAGAACACAATGGATTTAGCAAAATTCTCAAAAAATAGATAATATTTTGTGTTTTCTCATCATACATAACATACCCTTTTAAATTCTGATTACTAAATTAGCTTTCTTATAAATCTGTTAATTTTTTCTTACAAGTAAAATTTAACCAGGGAATTATTCTCCTATTCATTTGTAACTACTTATACACATAGGCATAACTCTAAGCCTACTACCTACTGATCACAAAGTTTAACATGATTTTTTCAAATAACAAATAGTTTATAGTTTTGCAAATTTCCTCTTTCATAAACAAAAGTTCAAAAAATACTATATCGTATGTACCTATTTTATTAACCAACCTCACAAATATGTGTCATATATGATTTAATGGCCTGGTTTGTGGCAGTCTTTAAGACAATCAGTTAAGTGATTTTTAACTGAATTTGAAATCCCCTTTTGATATTTATGGATTCAATAATGGAAACATTATTTAAAACATACACACGCACACACACACACACAAAAAAAACCAAAACCCTGGATTTAAATCTCATTTTAAACAGAATGAAAATCCCCATAGCTTAATGAGAATAAACTTGGATGCAAGCTTTAGCCTTTGGGTGGAAATCTGCCAAAAAAGCTTTCACTAGATAACAGTCACTGTAATTAGGATAACAACTGACAATGGCTTAACCATGACCTATACGCACCCTTTTAGAAACACAATGCGCTTAAACAATGACAGGGTTAAGGGATGGGTGTGAGAAGGCATGGTGACAAGGAGAAGGAAAGCAGGTGTCCCATTTAAAGAAAGACCACTAGATCTACTGGGACAATGTAGAAAATTAATTGTGTTCTTGAATTGACAAGGTTTTTAAAAAAAATTTGACATATTTGTTACCCTTTTTATATTTTACTTATAATTTTAGAAAGCTTTTCAATAAATTGATGTAATTGATTTGAAATTGAGGCATTAATGGTGTTTTGATATGTGGCCCCTTCCTTTATATTTCTTTGGTTTACATTATTATAAATTAGCAATCAATTGAAATATTTAAATATTTAGCAGAGGATGTTTTATTAACCTAATAAGTAGATGTAAGTTATTTCCTTACTACATTCAACTCACATTTATTACATATGCATGCACATACCCTATATATAAAGTGTATATGTATATTTGTGTGTGTACGTGTATCATCCTATTTAATAAAAAATAGGCAAATTGACCATACCTCTGCTACACCCACAAGCCACGCCCACCAGTCATGCCCACCAGCCCATCAGGAATGATATGGAAATTAACTCCCAACCAAGATGGCTGCCGCCACAAAGAGCAGGAGGGAGGCTTGGGTTTCCCCAGCAATGTAGGAAGCCAAGCTTTCCTCCTGCCCTGACCTACCTTGGCCTCTGCTTAAGGCTACAAAGTTTCAATTATAGAAGGTAAATGGCTGCAGCCACAGAGTGAGCAGGAGGCTTGGCTCCGCTCCAGGCTACAAACTTTCAATTGTAGAAGATACATAAATCACAGATCCCAGGGCCTCTGCTTGGGTCCCTGGGGGCATGGCCAGCCTGCAACCCTCCACAGGCCCCTTGCCTTGGCTGCCCCTGAACCCAAGGGAACCCCCAGCCTGATCTGGCACACTCTTCAGGGCAAACCAGCTGGCCCTCACCCATGCACCAGGCCTCTATCCTATCTAATAAAAGAGTAATTTGCAGATTGACCATCACTCCAACACACAAGAGGGCTGCCCCCATGTGGTCAAAGATCCTGCCCCCATGTGGACACAAGATGGCCACCACAAGATGGCCAGCAGGGGAGGGCCATTGGAGGTTCCAGGCCCTGCAAGAAAGCAGTTGTGGGTGATCAGGCCAGCAGGGGAGGACAGTTGTGGGGAACTAGGCCTGCAAGGGAGGGCAGTTGGGGGTGATCAAGCCTGCAGGGAAGAGCAGTTAGGGCTAACCAGGTCAGTAGAAGGAGGGAAGTTGGGGGCAAATAGGCTGGTAGGGGAGCAGTTAAACATCAATTAGGCTGGCTGGGTAGTGGTCAGCGGGTGATCAGGCTGGCAGGCAGAAGCAGTTAGGGTCAATCACGGAGGCAGCCAGCCGAGCAATTTGGAGCCACAGTCCTGAATTGTGAGAAGGATGTCCGATTGCCCGTTTACGCCTGATCCTACCAGGATTGGACATAGATGGGCAGTTGGACATACCCCGAGGGGTCCCAAATTAGAGAACGTGCAGGCTGGGCTAAGTGACATCCCTCTGCCCCCCATGCACAAATTTCGTGCACCGGGCCTCTAGTATTTATATATATATATATATATATATATATATATATATATATATATATATATATATTATAGTATTAGTATAGCCAAACATGTATTTTACTTGGTAACTGGACTAAGTGCAGAAAGTGAATAATTGGACATAAAAATTATATATTAGCAGAAATATAAATGCTACTCATAGCCCATAAAAATAAATTTAGCAGTTAGCTATTTAACTGCTTGTTACTTATTCAAGATCCAAAACTGAATCATTGGTGTTTCTGAGAAGAAACAGCTTCGCTGTGCTCTAAAATTGTGTCTTGAATTGTATTTCAATAGCCAGATTATACAATAAAACCTCAATATAATGAACTAATTCAGACAAGGAGCTGTCAGTTAAAGCCAAAAGTCAGTTATAAAATAAAGTAGATTTTCCAAATATGTATGTTAAAAAATTGATAAATTTGTTTGTTTACCTGTTTCCACTTACGTAGACACATTTGTATAATTAAAATTATGTATGAAAAGTTGACTTTCACAGCAAATTTTTCTATTTTTATTACTGTACCTTTACATTTATACTGAATAAGTCTAGTAAATGCATGCATTCACCAGTCACCACCAGTAAACCATCGCACCCGGCTGGGGTGTGGCTTAGCGCACTTGGGGACATCAGTCACACTTAAAACTGCTGCAGAAAGCGCACCACCGGACAACAGAACCAGTTACCCCGAGAGATGCAATGTGGTCATGTGCCACACCGTGTTTACAAGTGGTGACTCTTGGATTTAAATATGTAGACTATGGTTATAGACATGTAATACTTATTTATGTCAGTGAAATTATTACAGTGTTTTTTTCAACCGATGACCTACTTGGTAAAATTTGTTAAAAATAACAGTGAATTAACAAAAAATAACCTATTAATTTAATTATAAGAAAAACTTAGTGGAAAGCATTTTAAAATTAATAAGGTGTTAATGTTCACATATGACATATGGATTAGAAATTTTATCCATTAAACCTGAAGTTTGTTAAATTGAGGTCCATGAAACTGAGGGTTTACTATACCTACACTCTATCAAAAATTTCCCAGAGGAATAGCTATGTTCCAGTGTCACTGTGAAATAGCAAACTAGAGTGTAAAAGGAGAGATTGGAATCAATGTCCTTGGTGAGAAGTCAAATCGCTCAAAAAGTGTAGTTAGTGTGATTAAGACTCTCCTATCTTGATGCATTGCTAAAATGAATTAATAATATCAAGGTAAAGAAAATGTGGACTTTTTAAAGGAGAGATATAATTGAATTCCACCTTCTCTTTAGACTTCAGTAATTTACAGCATTGTTTCATTCTGCAACTGTGTAACCTCATAAACTGTTTTCTATCTTTATGTCTTTTCATATTCCATGAGTTCTCTTCCAATACAATCCTGTCTCCTGACATTCTGTACTTATCAGTTTATAATTAGAATCTACTATACAAAAACGTTTCTCCAATTAATTTAATTTAATAATTTAATTTAAGATATATTTTTATTGATTTCAGAGAGGGCGGGAGAGGGAGAGAGAGATGGAAACATCAATGATGAGAGAGAATCATTGATCGTCTGCTTCCTGCACGCCCCTTTCTGGGGATACAGCCTGCAACCTGGGCGTGTGCTCTTGACTAGAATCAAATCTGAGATCCTTCAGGCCACAGGCTGATGCTCTATCCACTGAACCAAACCAGTGAGGGCTCTCCAATTACTTTTACATCATTCTGATCACTTATTGTATTTAGCATCCACATTCCATGTTATTTTACATGTACTGATATTATTTATTACTTCTAAAATTACAAAATCATTTATATCATCAAAGAATTGTTTTATTGTTTATATAATTTAAAACACATGCTTATTTATAATAATTTAGTTTTATTAAATAAAGGCACTGCATTTATAAGTAAAATTTTCTTTCCCTTATGAATGTTAGAATACATTCTACCATAATAGTTGCAAAATTTTTATGATGGTCAGCTTTTAGAGAATTTAAGGATAATCATTTTCAATGCAGAAGTCCTTGTCCCACCTCAAAACAAGAAAGAATGATTCTGAAAATTGAATTTAAATATACTAAAAATGGAGTACAAACACTTCAGTTGATTAACTTTTTCTGGGAACATCTCAAACACCTTTCTATTAGTATTGATATGTTTTTATACACTTGCAGGGAAAGCCAAAGTTAGAACTTAGATAGTTCTTCCTAGTTACGATTAACAGACTAATTAGGTCACAATTTCTCAACAAAGGCAGCACCACCCCCTAGGGGTTATTTGGATTGGGTGTTTTCAGCTGTCACAATGAGGCAGCAACACTTATAATTAATGGAAGTGTGGGGAAGTTGCTAGATGTCCTGCAATGACTGGTACAGTAAAAAATAAGTGCTTTTAAAAATCTCACACCAACACATGAACCTGGAATATTCCACTAAACATTATTGTAGATGAAAAATTTGGTCATAATTACATCCACCTACCTAGAACCTATCTCCATTTTACATATAAATACAAAGATTTTCTGCTTTTAATCACCACCAAATTTTCTAAGAATGGGAACTGCCATTTAACATATTGTATTGTATTGTATTGTATTGTATTGTATTGTATTCTGTTTGGACATTTACCAGAAGTTATCCAACATTTTAGAAAATCACGTTACCACCCACACTTGCTCTATAGATGAGTTGCAATAAAATATACCTGTATTAGTCTATCACATTCTTATGACTCCATTCATCATTTTAAACATCTAACCCTACATTGTGTTGTCATGCCTGAACATTAACAACACACACATTAATTTATTACAAATAATTGCCCTTATTTTTCCCTTTATATTACCCCAGTATAATAGCATTTAATTATGCATACATGAAGGTTATGTTGCCTATAAATTTTATTTCAGGAAGTAAAGCAAAAATTTGTGTTATATTAGCAAGACATTGTCTCTAATAAGGTCTAGTACCACTAGTTATAATTGGAGCTTGTATGCCAATGTTTCACCTTTTCAGATATTCCTTTTCTAATATGGGATAATCTGGGAAGTTCAGGATTCATGTGGTGGCTAAAGTGAATAGGAAAATAAGACAGGATATTATTATTCCTAATGGTTTCTAGGGGAAACGTGGATATAAGTACAAATTGAGACTTTTGAGGTTGGTCTTCCAATGAGCTGGCAATGCTGGGCCTGCTAGTATTAGGGAAAGACAGACGGGCTTCATTGACAGGAGCACAGCAGGCGTTCTGGGTTTTCTATGCAGGCCTGTAGTAGGCAGGAGCAGAATGAATGAGCCATAAAAGTGATAGCCACTCTCTCTTCTGTCATTTTGTTGATGTTTTATATTTTCTATGATTTCCTGTTACAACCAGTTTCTTGCTCATTGTCTGTGTATTATCTATCTGCCTGGCTAGATTCTAGTAGATAGTTTTGCTGTTATATTTTCCAGTAATGTTCTCAATAAATATCTTTTTTCTAGTTGTTCTATCCATATTTTAAATCCTAATTTCGGTCTTAGTTAACTGGAACAAATCTTCAAATACCTTTTTTTTTTTTTAAGTGTGATTGGTGTGCTTTCAAAGCCTCTTCATCTCAAAGATTATATCTGTTCCTTCGACTTCTGCAAGACAACTCAAGTAACTATAAAATTCTTACAGACCTTTTAGATTAATGCAGACACTTAAAACATATATCTTGGGAAAAGAAGATAGTGTGTATGTTTTCTCATTTGGTTAGTGACTTTAATTCTTTTAACCTGAGAATCAAACATTTTCAAATAAGATGTACCAGGATCTTTAAAATTCTACTGCTGTAATTTTACCTACCTTGAAATTTTGCCTTATGTCCCTAACACACCTTTACATTACATTCTCTTTTCCATTTGTCTCAGCCTTACTCTTGGGAATTCCTGTTCCTGATGGTTCTTCACTGATTAAGATCAATACATTTTCTAAATTTTATTTTGAAATTGGAAATTATTATTTCCTGGGAATTGCTTTCCCAGTGTCAAAGGATGCTTTCACGTCCTTGTTTGGGGCACTTTCATTTGCCTTTTTCATTTTTTCACTTCCTGGCCTCCACGGGATTCAAGGCAGTGTCCTTGGGGTTGCTGCTTTAGATATATAAACACATAGATGTAAGCAGTTTCCATTTCAGCTCCTAGGGTATACAAGGCTTTCATATAATACGTCAGAGCATTCCCTATACATTTGTCCCTGTGCTGACACCACGAAAGGCACAGTACATGGAAACCTCACCTCCTCAGCATGCACCACACACAGAGCCACTTCTTGGGCCGGAATGTGCTGCTTCAGTTTCCACATGCTTCTTGCCCAGGCGTTTTCTGGAAAGAAAAAGAGATGTTCGCGTGATGATCAGCCCTCTAACTGCCTACAAAACCTCCATCGTGCACCAGAAGGATGGCTGCCAAGTTTTCTGTTCAAAACAGGCCTCTCCTTATTCAAGAGCAGACAGTGGGAAAGGCATAATGCAAAGTGCATTTTACATGGCCAAGTTGTCTCTGATCTGATATAAAATGTGGGTGAATAACTGAATGACTATTTCCTTACTATTCAATCAAATTGTAAATCATTAAAAAAATTCTACATGTTCTGACAATAACGTCGTTTTCAGTGTAGTGAATTTGGAAGATGGGATCTTGAGGACACTGAGAAGAGAAGCTTGTAGTGTGACATGCCAGAGAGCATGAGGGTTTGGGTATGGCCATGGCTGCACACATTCCATCATCAAAGGTGGAAGCTAATGATTTAGATTTTCACACACAAACGATGAGGTCTTATGAGACCACCTGGAGAGGGTGTTTTTTAAGGCAGTTTGGTCCATGGGGCTGCACCAGAAGAAATGCTGACAATGAACTTGTGGAGTTGAAAGTCTTAGTAAATATATGTGACAGTTGAAGTGTTAGGGTGAAGGACAAAAGTCTTTGACATACACATCTTTAATTCATCAAGAAGTGATTGGAAAGAAAAACAAGAGTAAGTTGTATAATAAAATCTAAGAGAAAAGAGAACATCTGAAAGAACATATTCTCAACAAAGTCAAAAGCTGAACAAAGGTTAACTAAGATGAACTTAAGAGGCTTGACCTTTTAAAATCTCAGTAATTCTTTAGAGATGAGTCTAAGAGGAATCACACACTCTAAACCCATAATGCAATGAATTAATAAGTGAATAAAAAGGAGGTCACAATTATTAAATGTGCTTACAAGAAATCTGTCTTTGAAGGAAGGGGAAAATAGGATACAAGTTTTAAAAGGATACATGATGATTTCTGGAACAAAAATACACCTCATAGCACAGAAAGTCTCAGTCTACAGTTGAACTTACTCAAAAGGTTGAAATGTGAAAGATCTAAATGCATTATTCTCAAAAGCCAAAGTTCTTAGAAGAAACAAAGTCTGAGGTTGAATTGATTGGTTGCATTGAGTCTCGGCAGTGTTTCTGTTATTTAGTAATTTAAGCTAACAGATGCATAACTATGAAGGTGGACTTGGCAACATAGTGAAGTGGTGAAGAACATGGAGTCAGGTGCTACACTGACTTTTGAATTCTGGCTTGGCCACATGCAAGCATACTAGCCGTGTGACCTTGGGGAAAGTTACTTAGGCCTATCTTAACCTTTCCATGTTGCAATTCCTCATTTTTGAAATGAGAAAAATGATTATAACTAACTCATCTTTTTGTTATTCTAAAATGAATTAATATTACAAGTGTGGAGCAATAAAAAATTACACATGTGCATACTAAATCTATAAAAATCAAATATCAATCACACCTATTACTTAATCTATTAATCTAGCTTAAGAACACAATTGGCTTTAACAATTTTCACCAAATTCAAGATTTTCTAGATGATTATTTACTTCAATGGTCAAAAAAAAGGTATAGCCACGGATACTAAAACCATTAATTATGTTTGCCAAATCAAAAACTCTTGAAAGAATTTTGGAAAGCAAAGACAGTTTTCCTGTTGTCAGCATAGTATTTTAAAGGTTTTGTTTTGAAATCATTTCAAACTGACAAGAATGTAGGTTACAAAAAAGCACAAGTAATTTTTGTCCTGAATCTTTGACAGAAATTTGCCAATGTCATACGCAATTGACCTTGGGTACCTTGGTGCAGTTTTCCAATAAACAAGAACATTCTTTTACATAGACATCTATCAAAACAGAAAGATTGACACTGAAATAGTACATTTCTAATTCTACCATCCTTTCTACCTCTCTTAGTTGGGATTTGAAAGTGCTATTTCTTCTCATATATTTATTCACTTGTTTTATTTACCCCAGTATGAACTTGGGGGTTATACACAGTTGCTACTATTATATATTTTTATGCTCAAAATTTCCTTAATTTGGCCAGTGGAAGCTCCATCATTCTTAGATCACTATCTTACTTTCTAGCAGAATAGACTCTGGGATCATTTCATGCCACACATTTCTCCAGAAAGCTATTTCCCCAAGAAGCTCTAGTTTCTTTTAGTGAAGAAGGATATTTAGAAGCCAACATCTGACACTGTGTGTGCTTATTGTCATTGGGCCCTTTTACTTTTTAGTGGATCAAGCCAGGAACACACACACACACACACACACACACACACACACACACACACACACACTATTTTTTTCTGTATTTAAATACTGAAAATTATATTTTCCCCCAAAACCTCCAATTCCAATGCACCACAACAGGTTAATTATACTTTTTATCTTTCTATCTTTATAAACTAGCTCCCATGGTTCTGAATACATTTACTTATTTAATCAATATCTCCTATGTAACCAATCTCTTGACTGCACCAGGACACCACCCCAGGTGACAACTTTCCTCATTTGGCCACCTCCCTTGCTCAGGCTTTAAACTGACAGGAGGGCCACACACTGCTTCCTCTGGAGACCTAATCCTCATCCTCTGAATTTTAGACTAAATTGTTCAAAAGCTAAAAGGAAGAACTAAGAAGGATGAAAACAGAGCGGGAAGACAACTAGGAAGCACAATCAATATACTTTCAATGTGGGTTTCAAGTTCAACAAGTAAAATGCCAAGAATGTATCTACCATTAAGATATTACACATTAAAGCTAAACAGTGATTTTACTAGATGAAGCAGTCAAAATGCAGGGCAGAACAAAACTCAAAAGTGCACAACATAATAATATGCATTTGATCTTGCATAAAGAATCTATTGCCTGTATAATTCATAATGATAAGTACCTGCAGTCACACTACACTTGTTATGCTTGGCATTTTCACTCAAGTAACTGAATCAAATACCTGAATAATTAACAACTGTGAAGTTAATACATGTATTTATCTCAAGTGAAGAAGAGAATTTGCATGAGAGAATTGTTTCTAGCATTCTCTTAGTTTCATTTTCTAAATCATCCCAGGACTGTGAAAGAAATTTCTTTGATTGATCTTACCCAGCTCTGAACTCACTATAAATAAATTATTGAGTCTTCCCATCTCTATAAAGTACCAAAGAGCTCTTGGGCAAGATGCATTTTTAAAATTTCAAAAAAAATCAATTTCTTTTCATGACAGATTATTAATAACTCCCACCCTTCCTTTTCCGGTGTACACCCAGGAAGTGAGAAATGGGTTGACAGAATGGTGCCAGGTTAGTAGATATTTTTATGCTTAACTTGAGTTAGCAATTTCAAACACTGCACTTCCTCCTCTCTTCCCTTCTGTGTGACAAATATGTGGTAGCAACACACAGCGTCCCAGGAGACAACTTCAGAGACTTTTAGAAAGCTAACCCAGAAAGTGCTTCCTGAAGTAAGACTGACTTTGACTAATCTTATTTAGTATTAATTTCATTAAGCTTTGTGTTCTTTTTAAAAAAGATATTCTATTGATTTTTTTTTTTTTAAAGAGAAACATTGATCAGCTGCTTCCTGCACACCCGCCCCTGGGGATGTGCCTGCAACCAAGGTACATGCCCTTGACCAGAATCGAACCTGGGACACTTTAGTCTGCAGGCTGATGCTCTAGCCAACGAGCCAAACCGGTTTTGGCAAGCTTTGTATTCTTTAGTGTTCTAAAGCCAAGAATTCTTTGTTTATAGCATATCATTTGCTAATCTTAATAGCAAGTTTGTGTGTGTGTGTTTTAGTATAATTTTGTTAATTAGGTGTGTTTCCAAAAACTGGCAACATTTATTAAACATTTATATATGTTTAATTATACCATCTATCCAGCAATACTTCCATATAGACACTTTCAGCACTATGCTCAAAGTCATTATCAGAGACAGAAGTCGTTTTCCATAGGCACATGTTTCTAATACATGCTCACATGGCAACAGATGTGTTCTTCTGTCATTTTATGGTGATGCCCAAAAAGTGGTTTTTCTGACTCTAAGATGGAAATCTAAGAGAACACTGACAGATTATTTTTACTTGGGGAAAAAATATGTCATCTCAAAGAAAATGACATTAATAACCAAACACTGATTAAAGCAGAGAAAATTTTTTCATCTGTTTAAGGAGTTTTCATTAGAGTTTTCAAGCCCAATTGCAAGTTTTTGACAGCTCTAGAACTTAATACTGATTAAATAGATGTATTATAGCCTATCATCACTATTAATCAGGGCCTCGTCAGTTTTAAATACAAATTTAGCCTATTTTCTCTTAAAGCTCATTTTAAAGCAATGACTGAGGAAGATGGTCAGTATATTTTTCCTCATGTGGGGGCAGCAATACCCTGACTTTATAAAATGTGGAGGCCTGGTAACATATTCTAAACTCTGACCACCAGCTTGGTACCTGCTCCAGCTGTTCCACTGCTTCACTCAGGCTGCCTGATCTTGGACGATGCACAGACCTCAAATCCCTTGACCCCACTCTCAATATACCACCGGCCTCACTTCCTTCCCTATATCAGTCTAGGCCACATGATTGATCATGTAAGTAAGACTCCCTGTCTCCCCTGCACACTTACCTATTTGCCCTGATGGGGAAAAGTTCACATTTCCCTACCTAAGTCTGCTTAAGTGCGGCAGGACAAAAGGTCATGCAACCTCAGACTGGGGCAAGTACCAATGCATGTTTCCCAGCTTTATTTGGTCTCTCAACACCTTTATTTATTTTTCATTCTTTTAATTACACCATTCTCCTAAATCTTTCCAAAATATTAAGGTTGCCCTTATCGACATTAGGGAATTTTTTTCACCAAGAAAACAGGAACCAATTAAACAATGCTCTCAACTTCCAATGAACCTTCATCGTATATCCTACTGTTCTTCCATTTCTCCACTCTTAAGAGGTCAGTTGGGACTTTCTCCATTCAAAGCTCATCCCCTTTAAATCCATCCATGTAGAAAAAAAAAAAACCCTAGGAAAATTTTTCACCAATAGATTTGCACTAACTGAAGAAAAAAACAACAACCTGATACACAGAGGAAAATGCTTCTAAAAGGAAGGATGGAGGTACATAAAGAATTAAAGGGTAAAAGAGATTATATATGTGAACAAATTAAAAGAATGGGACTTTACAAAACAAGAATAATATTAGTATTTTATGAGGCTAAAATATATTTAGAAATAAAATATATAACAATGATATCATAAAAGGTATTGTTGGGAAGTGATAAAAAAAAAGTACTAACATATATTATAGACTTTGAGTCAAGAAAGTATGTTATAATCATTAGGGTTAGCCAGTAAATACACACACACACACACACACACACAAAATAAAAACAGTAAAAAATTATGCATTTAATAGCCTAATGGAGGAAAATTTAAAATAAAAATATTAATTCAAAATAAAAAATAAAGATAAATGTTTAAAATAATAAAAACAAATGTTTAAAATAATAAAAACAAATAAGATGACAAATTTAAACCTAAATAATCTTAAGCCTACTCATTCTTTTTTTTTAATTTTTTAAAATATTTTTTATTGACTTTTTACAGAGAGGAAGAGAGAGGGATAGAAAGTCAGAAACATCGATGAGAGAGAAACATCGATCAGCTGCCTCTTGCACACCCCCTACTGGAGATGTGCCCGCAGCCAAGGTACATGCCCTTGACCGGAATCGAACCTGGGACCCTTCAGTCCAAAGGCCGACGCTCTACCACTGAGCCAAACCGGTTTCGGCGAGCCTACTCATTCTAAATGTAAACAAAGTAATCCAATCAGCCAGGGGTGCCAGAGATAGGGTCTTTTAAACAACAGAAGTTTATTGGTCCACAGTTCTAGAAACTAGAGGATGAGGGAAGGAAGTTCCAGGAAATGAAGGCAGGATTCAGGAAGCCTGATGTGAGTTCTACAGGACAAATTAGAGCAGTAGGAAGGGTAAACAGAGAACAGAACTTCCACACAAATGAAACAGTGTGTTCAAAGGCCCAGGGGTGAGAGCAGATCAGAAGGTCTGCAGACATATGTACTTGCAGGTAAAGTTTACTTTAAATCCTTATCTCACAACAGCTGTGAATGAGAACTCCAGTCCTTCTTATCAGCCAGCTCCCTCCTGCCTGTATTCTCTGTTTACATCTGTGGTTTCTTTTTCTTCTGACATACAATGATGAAGGAGACAGCTTTATATTTTCCTCTTTTGTGTAAAAAAATTATTTTCTCTTTTGAACCTAAACTGAAAATATGACATAACTAGTGGCCTGGAGCATGGAGCACACTGAGAGGGAAATAATTAGAAGAAATATTTTAATATTGATATGTGCCTTTTCCCCTCGGCACCTGGGAGCTGGGCAGCAGCCCTGCCCTCCGCCACCACTACTGATCACTGTCTGCAGGACAATCAGCAGGGTGATGGGCCCATTCACACCCACCTTGGCCTGGTGCCGCCCACTCACCTGCTTCTCCATCCCCCCATGGCCCTGCTCTCCTCGAGACCCATCGGAACCAGCAATACCTCCACTGTCGCTCACTGCCAGCACCATGTCGCCAACGCTCACTACATCCCGTGCCACCCCCTAGTGGTCAGCGCACGTTATAGTGAGCGGTCAAACTCCCAGTCAAACCACCACCTGAGGGGACAATTTGCATATTAGGCTTTTATTATATAGGACTAGAGGCCCGGTGCACGAAATTCGTGCATGGGGAGGGGGGGAGTTGGCAGGGAATGTCCCTTAGCCCAGCCTGCACCCTCTGCAATCTGGGGCCCTTTGAGGGATGTCCGACTGCCCGTTTAGGCTTAAACGGGCAGTCGCACATCCTTCTCACAATCCAGGACTGCTGGCTCCAAACCGCTTCTGCCTACCAGCCTGATCACCCCCTAACTACTACCCTGCCAGCTTAATTGATGTCTAATTGCTCCCCTGCCAGCCTGTTTGCCCCCATCTTCCCTCCTCTGCTGGCCTGGTCACCCCTAACTGCCATCCCCTGCAGGCTTGATCACCCCCAACTGCCCTCCCTTGCAGGCCTGGTTCCTCCCAACTGCCCTCCCCTGCTGACCTGATTGCCCACAACTTCCCTCCCTTGCAGGGACTGGAACCTCCCAATGGCTGTCCCCTGCTGGCCATCTTGTGGTGGCCATCTTGTGTCCACCTGGGGGCAGGATCTTTGGCCACATGGGGGCAGCCCTCTTGTGTGTTAGAGTGATGGTCAATCTGCAAATTACTCTTTTATTAGATAGGATAGAGGCCTGGTGCATGGGTGAAAACCAGCTGGTTTGCCCTGAAGAGTGTGCCAGATCAGGGTGGGGGTTCCCTTGGGGTGAGGGGCGGCCTGAGCGAGGGGTCTGTAGAGGGTTGCAGGCTGGCCATGCCCCCCAGCGACCCAGGTGGAGGCATTGATATCTGGCATTAATCTATGTCTACAATTGAAACTTTGTAGCCTGGAGCGGAGCCAAACCTTCTGCTTGCTTCATGGCAGCAGCCATTTCTGTTTAAAACTTTGTTGCCTAGAGTGGAGGCCTATGCCAGTAATGGCAGGCTGAAACCTTGGCTTCCTCCATTTTCAGGGAAACCCAAGCCTCTTCTCTCTAGCTCAGTGGTTGCCACCATTTCTGTATCTTTTATAATTGAAACTTTGTAACATTGAGTGGTGGCCTAGGCAGGCAACAGCAGGCAGCTTGGCTTCCTCTGTTGCTGGGGAAACCCAAGGCTTCCTCCTGCTCTCAGTGGTGGCAGCTATCTTGGTTGGGGTTTATTTGCATAATCTGCTCCTGATTGGCTGTGGGCGTGGCCATGGGCATGGATTGTGGTGTGGCGAAGGTACGGTCAAATTTGCATATTACTCTTTTATTAGATAGGATAGCATCTCCTATTTATTAATCTGAAAATGTTCTTTTTTCATTCTCACCCCTCCACCATGTCCAAGTTTCTCCAAATTGAACTATTTAATGATGACAATCATATGGGGTACACAAGAATAATTCAGGTCTCTCATCTTCCTCTCTAGGAAAAGGTCCTTCTTAACTCACAGCTTTATATATTCACTAATTTACACAGCTGTTTTCTGACTCTCTCTTATGAGACAAACAGGATGTCTGTTTATCTGGAAGAACTTCACCCAATGGCCTTGAAAGCCTCACCCTGCCTTTCCCACCTCCAGCAGTGAATTGACTTTAGGAAGAGTGCCCAGGCAATTTAGTTAACGCATCAGTCAGTGTGGCTTTAGAGCATTTGCAATGTACAAAAAGACTATCAAGTTTTATAAAAACAAATAAAAAGGCAAAACTCATCATTTTGATGATTTTTACTGTCTCTGTTATAAAGTCTAGAATCTGCAAATGGAATTCTGTCATTGCTCTGCTTAGAATATGAGTGTATGTCTCTACTCCTGTTGACAAGTGGGCAAAACACATGGATGATATGCAAGCCTTTCTTGTAGTTTAATTGATTTTCAAATTTTGCTACATTGGCCTTGGTTTGCTAGTCAAAAAAATTACCTGAAACTTATAATTCCCTGCCAAATGTCAGATCTTCCAGGTGATCTAATGATATAATAGAGATTGACAATATTATAGCCCACATCTAAAAGTACAAATGAAATGGAAATCTGCCTGGGTTCCTCATACCACCATTAACTGAGAATACAGAGTTTGTTTCATTACAAGAAAGCTATTTGTCATGGCTTGTCATCCTGTGACAGAGTAATTCAGTGTATGATCAAATAAGCCTGGAAGTCATTTTTATTTATGTATAAAGTTGTAAAATATGGCTGTCTTAGTGGATGGAAGAATGACAAATCGCAAACCTTAGATGGTGGTCTTTAAGAAATCTAGTCTTGGGGGATTGGTAATGGGGGAATAAGGACACATATGTAACACCTTAATCAATAAAGAAACTTAAAAAAAGAAATCTATTTTTGCATGTACCCAATCCTTGATCTAATTCTTATCTCAAGATAATTTCAGTGTTTTGACTACCAGCCGGTAATTCTTCTGCCTTTCTTCTAAATCAGCTGCCTCTCTTTAAATCAGCCCTGATTGGAGAGTCCTTTCCTTATTTTCCTCTGTAAGTGCCTCTATAAAAAAATTGCATAGCCAAAAATGAACTCCAGACATATAGAGGAAAAAATACATGGCTTCTCAGGAGTGTCTTGCTTTTCTGTCAGTTTGATCACTGACATTTAGGTGAACTCTCAAAAGGAAATGAAATTTTCAACTTGATTATTAAAAATGCAGACAGGTTTATTATTAAATTTCCTTTTGGATACCACTAGTAGCCTAAGACTAAAAGAGGAAATAATATTTTGGCAAAAAATTATGTCAACAAACAAAGCAAGTTAAAAGTTTAAAAAAAATAAGCCTAAGATTTATATTTTCTTGTAGAAAGAATAGTGTTTCATTTCCTAAAAGCAATAACTGCAATAAAAGTAAATATTTAACAATATTTACCAAGAAATAAAATAGGAAAATATCCCAATCAAGCCTAAAGATTTTTCCATATAATATATTTTTTAAAATTTTCAAACACTGATTTCCACCACCACCCCCAGCATAAGTAATAAGCTTTTGAATGCTAAGCCAATATGATTTCTCTGATTCTGTTGCTAAGAATGCACATGATCAGTACATAGAATGATGCAGAGGCTCACTAGGCCTTGCTAAGCATTTACTTCTGACTGAGAAGAAAGAAAGTCTTTCCTTGGATTGCAGAAACAACTGTAAAAGGAGAAGGGGGAAGGTCATCAATGAAGAGTCCTGCTTAGGCAGCCTGCTGTAACCTCTGGCAGCGTCAATCGCTTCCCATTATACATAGTGTATGTTCACGTCGGACATCAGACAGAGGCTTTGGGAGCTCAGAAATGCGTGCAAAGAAAGAAATCATGCGCAGAAAATTGAGGTCTAGAGGGCGCAGATCAGCCTGATTTCAGAGGCTGGCAAATCCTTCACAGGCTTTCTCTTCTCGTGGCCGCCTGCTAAAATGTAGGCGATTCATATGCTACATAGGAAAACCTGGGCTGGCAGATGCCTGTGTCTGTCTGCCAAACCTTGAAATTGGGTCATGGCCACCAGGAAGAATTCCTTCTCAGATGGCAGGCTGAGCGAGTACGTTAACAGACCCAGACAGGAAGAAACACCTCGTGGAGCATTCTAACTGATGGCAATGATACACACTATAAAGATTACATCAACTCGTGCTTCCAAGACCTTTCACTATGGAACCAAGAGACTTAGCTCTGAACTTCACACCTCACACCACCTCACTTCCCACCCTTTCCTTGAAAGAAAACAAAGAGGAACAGACCTCTTTTAGGTTTTTCCAGTTGTTTACTCAACTGACTTGAATATTCAACATTCAAAGCACAGAATTTATTTTAATGAACACCACTCCTGATAGTGTTAGTATACACTAAATTGTAAGAGTCCATTTGTATGCACAAATGACTTTCCTGCAAGATGCATACATACATACATTCATAAGTGTATTTTTTTGTAAGGAACTGCTGGTAAAGCCACCAACAGGCATAAGGGAACATTCATAATGCCTGTGTTTTATTGTCTTCACGATAATGGTTACATTTTTAAGTAGTAAACCTAAAATTTCATAAACTTTAACGATTAAAGTAGGCCTTAGGTTTGTTCCTAAGTTAATACCAATAGGGAACTTGAGGTTGGTAAAAATCTTCGACTTTTTTTTAAAAAAAGGAATCAACCCTGGCTAGTGTTGCAAGGTGGTTAGAGCCTCAGCCCATGCATCAAAGGGTTGTGGATTCAATTCCAGGTCAAGGGCACAGGTGTGGGGTGCAGGTTCAATCCCCCTGGCCCCAGGCAGGGCACATGCAGGAAGCGACCAATTGCAACACGCAGCTCTGTGTTTGGTATACTCACAACTATAAACCTACTTTTGCGCATCGTTGTCATTTAATATGTCATATATGTATGTAAATATTACATGCACACATGCATATGTATATGTTCGCATATAAACATACACACACACATAAGGAATATAATATGTGATATATATGTATACACACACAGTACACGTATATACTCTGAGTGGCCAGGTTATTCTGACCACCCCATCAGTACTTTGTTGGACCACCTTTTGCCTTCAATACTGCAGCGATTCTTCTTGGCATTGACTCCACGAGATGTTGAAAGGTGATGTGAGGAATCTGACACCATGCCTGATGAATAGCACTGTCCAGTTCTTGAGATTTGGTGGTTGTGGAACCAGCATATGTTCACATCGAACATATGGCTCTTTTAACTTTGATCTAGTGATTGTGGGGGCCACCCTCCTGCACAATATGAACACCGTGGCATGGCCCATTGTCTTGTTGGAAGAAGCCATCGCCATTGGGATACGCCACCAACATGATAGGATGAACTTGATCAGCAACAATACTTAGGTATGTTGTGCTATGCAGACGTTGTTCCACATGAATTAAAGGGCCCAAATCATGCCAGGAAAACATACCCCAAACCATAACACTGCCCCCACCAGCTTAAAGGATTGTACTTAGGCATGTGGGGTGCATGCTTTCATGCTGTTTACACAAAATTCTCATTCTGCCATCTGCATGATGGAACTGGAAATGTGATTCATCAGACCACATGACTATTTTCCAATGCTCCACTGTCCAATCCTTGTGTTCCTGTGTGAATTGGAGACTTTTTATCTTGGTAACTGCAGACAGCAAAGGTGTTCAAACAGGCTTTCAGCTTCCATATCCCATATGATGCAGTGTATGCCTAACTTGCTTACAAACATTAGGTGGTCATAATACTCTGGCCACTCAGTGTATAGTATATATGACTTCTACATATGATACATATTTAGCATCATATATACAGGTACTTGACATTTCACACGTATATAATGTGATATACATAAACTTATACAGGAAGTTACCATTTATTAAGGGCTATGTTGTAGGCATTAACATATATAAAATGTTATTCAATCTTCTCTGTAATTTTATAAATTGCTCATTAATATTATTTCTACTTACATTAGAGGCAACTGAAATTTAAGGAAGCTAAGTGAGGCCCTAGCTGGTTTGGCTCAGTGGATAGAGCATTGGCCTGCAGACTGAAGAGTTCCGGATTTGATTCCAGCCAAGGGCACATGCTTGGTTTGCAGGCTTGATCCCCAGTTGGGGCGTGCAGAAGGCAGCTGACCAATGATTCTCTCTCATCATTGATGTTCCTATCTCTCTCTCCCTCTCCAAAATCAATAAAAATATATATATATTTTTTTTTAAAAAAGCTGAGTGAGTTTTATGTAACTTCACAGCTACCACTGAGTAGTGAAGGAATTAGAAACTCGGATCTAGGTTGTCTCAGGCAGGGAGGCCACATAAAACAGTAAGTTTCCTCTCCCTTGGACATTGCTTATACCACCCAGAATGCAACAAAGAGCATGGAGGATAAAGAGTGCTCCATAAGAGAGGGCAGAAGAGGCACATCTGAGAACTGTGTGTGCTGTGGGCCAACAAAGGGCCACAGTTTTGTTGTGAAGGTGGCAGTTTAGTGGCTCCTTGTTTTTCTCTACAGTGAAAGTGCCCTCGCGGTCAAGCCCAGGGGACAGGCTGCAGGGCCTCCCTACCCACACACTAGACTCTGCCTTTCACACATCAAAAGCCACTCAGTGTGTGGAGGTCAAGAACTAAAACACTTTTGGCTTCATGAATCAATTAAATATAGTGCTGTCAATTTTCTTTTTCAAATAAAGATGACAGAAAAAAAGACCTACCATAGAGTAGCATGATTATTTCATAAAACAATAGGTATTTTAATGCAAAAAATGAAGAGAACTTCATCTCAGAAAGAAAATGACTATATATATATATATATATATATATATATATATATACACACACACACACACACACACACACATACACACACACACACACACACACACACACACACACTAGAGGACAGATGTATGAAATTCTTGCAAAAGTAGGCTTTCCTTCCCCTGACTGCCCGCACCTGTTTCCCTCTAGCACCCAGGACCCGGGCTTCCCTTGCAACCCTGGCTTCATCTGGAAAGACGTCTAGTCTAATTGGCATATTACTGTTTATATATGTGTGTGTGCTTGTGCGCGCGTGCGTGCGTGCGTGCGTGCGTGTGTGTGTGTGTGTGTGTGTGTGTGTGTGTTTATTGATATGAGAAAGAGAGAAACATCAATGTGAGAAAGAATCATTCATCGGTTGTCTCTCATACATGCCCAACCAGGAAGGAACCCACAACCTAGGTATGTACCCTGATGAGAACCGAACCCACAACCTTTTCGGTGCATGAGATGATGCTCCAACAATTGAATCACCTGTCCAGGGCAGAAAGGACTATATTTTAAAGTGAGAGAATTTTAAATATTTTACAATTATTTCACTTTTCTCTATTTTTTAAATTTTTATTTAGCCTTGGGCTGAGAAGAATTTTAAAAACTGTTGTGAATTGGCACCACTCTTTAGCCGGTGTTAGGGCAGCACCATGCTAAGCCATGTGGATTCTGATAGCAGCAGGCCCAGAACAGAGCTCCCCCACATCACCTCCCAAAGTTCTGTGCTGCTTCTCACAGAGATGGGCTTGGAAATACAAGGCCTTACCTCACAACAGAATCTCCCCACTGGTAGCTGTTTCAGGCAGTCTATCAGGGATCACTTCTACTTTATTAATTAAACCAACATGTTCACGTTCCAGTCTTTATGCTTTAGATCAAGGCCCTCGCATGGGCACTTCTGCTTATAAAGAAGGCCAGTCCTGCCAAGAGAGCCCCTGGAAGCTCAAACACACACGCACATGCAAAGAAGTTTCTATTTCTAATATCTAATTGCACGTTTTGAATAAATTTAGTAACCACCTGTTTCACTTAAAAATTATATATATATATATAATTTTTTACTTTAAAATAGGTACCTTATTTAAGTAATAATCACCATTTACAAAGAACTTACATAAAATCATGAAAGGAGACATTTTTTGTGTTTTTATTGTTGCAAATACTGAGGCCTAAAGAGATTAAGAAATGAGGTTAGGGTTCCCATTATGCTTTATTGCTGCTAATACTGACTTTATAAAACACTAGAGGCCCAGTGCACAGATTCGTGCACCGGTAAGGTCCCTCAACCTGGCCTGCAGGGATTAGCAGAAACTGGCTCTCTGACATCCTCCAAGGGGTCCCGGATTGCAAGAGGGCAGTTCTCAGGTGATGCACCCAGAATTGGGCTTCCTCCTCTCCGCATCCAGGGTGCAGATGAAGCAGATTTGGGGCCAACAGTGTCCCAGCAGCAACCTAACCCATAGCCGATTCAGTGAGGAATCGGCTACCTCCTCTAGTTGGAGTCGTCTGCCCTCTAGCTACCAGGTGAACAGTAGAATGGTTGGACAGTTGCTTAGGCTTTTATATGCTAGTATATAGATTATCACCTGGTTATTTTCAAAAGTGAGTTTCCTTGACACCTCAGTAATTAAAAGAGGTATTTACCTCTAATGAACATTCAAACATCCTGCGATAATATAGGGGTGGGCAAAAGAAGGTTTACTGTTGTAATACAAATAATACAACAATTAAAATAATAATATAAGAATGAACTCTGTGTTTTGTATATTTACAACTGTAAACCTACTTTTGCCCCCCCCATTAGTTTTCTGCTATCAGGCAAATCTATTCTTCTGATTATTTGATATAAAAGTATGATGGTATGATTTGGACTAATGAATGAATTACTCAATATTATTAATGACACAAGAATATGAATTTGCCTTTGTAAATCAAAATAGTGTATGCATTAATAACCTTAGAAAATATAAACCATAAATATAGATACCTTCCTATCAAATTACAACTGTATAACTTACAAAAATTATTTAACTATATGTTGTCTATTAATTACTTTTTTGTCTTTTTTTCTTTATTGCTGAGATTATTACAGAGCTCCCCCACCCATATTTCCCTCATTGCCCACCTTTACCCAGCTCCACCCCACTCCAGGCCTTCACCACATTACTATCTGGATCCAGGGGCAATGCATATATGCATATAAGTTCTTTGATTAATCTCTTTCTGCTCCACTCTTCCTTCCTGCTGAGATTCATCACTCTGTTCCATGCTTCTATGCCTCTGGATCTATTTTATTCAACACCTCTCCTAGGGCAAGAAACACAAAGGAAAAAATAAATACATGGGACTACATCAAACTAAAAAGCATCTGTACAGCAAAAGGAACCATCCTCAGAATGAGGAGAGAACCCACTGTATAGGAGAATATATTTGCCAGTGATACATAGGCTAAGGCATTAATTTCCAAAATATATAAACAAATTATGTAACTTAATAAAAGGAATACAAACAGCCCAACTTAGAAACAAGCAAGAACCTAAATAGATACTTCTCCAAAGAGGACATACAAATGGCCAAGAGACATATGAAAAAATGTTCAATGTCAGTAATCATCAGATAGATCCAAATTAAAATTACAATCAGGTATCAACACCTCACACCTGCCAGAATGGCTAACATCAATAAATCAAAAACAACAAGTGTTGACGAGAAGAGAACCTGGAACACTGATGGTGGGAATGCAGACTGGCACAGCCACTTTGGCAAACAGTGATCCCCTTCTAGGAATATATCCTAAGAATCCTGAAACACCAATCATAAAGAATGTGTTCATAGAAGCATTATTTACAATAGTTAAGATGTGGAAACAGCCCAAGTGCCCATTAGTAGATGAGTGGATAATAAAGATGTAGCACCTTTATACCATACAGCAGTAAAAAAGAAAGATATCTTACTCTTAGAGACAGCATGGAGGGACTTGGAGATTATTATGCTAATTGAAATAAGACAGAGAAAGACAAGTATCACATGATCATGCTTATATTGTGGAATCTAATGACTAAAATAGATTGAAGGAATTGCTTCTCTAAGTAGGCATTGGCATATTACACTGTTAGTTTTAGTAAAAGAGTTTGGGAATGCCCTTTGCATGAATGACCAGAATATCTTTGCACAAGTCAATCTGAAAATCAACAGCACAGTTTGTTCATCCTTTCCATTCAATCATCTGGTGCAGAAGTCAACAGAGGAGCCAACCCAGGAGCCAAATCCAGCCCAAATTCTCTTTGTACAGAAGATGAGCTATCAGGTTTTTTAAATTCTTAAATGCTTGGAAAAAATAAAAGAAGAATATTTTATGGCACATGCAAATTAGACAAATTTCAGTGTCCATAAATAAAATTTTATTGAAAAACCAGGACGCTCATTTGTAAAGCATTGTACCTCATGGGAACAACGTAGGACATATTAACAACTTCCCTAAGTCACAGGGTTCTTCTGTGGAGAAATGACAAATGCCAACTAGATATAAAATTACTATGTAGGACATTTCTGATAAAAATAAAAAAATGTTTTTTGCACTGTAAAAAAATATTTCCACAAAACTTGTATTTGCCTGAGGAGAGGGAAAATATTAAGCATTCATGTATAATTTATTTTACTTAATTGAAGGTAAAATGATAAATTTATATTGTAGAGGGAAATTGAATCCACTAGGCTTTTCAACTCTTGCAAAGTCTTAGAAATCTTTATCTACAGACTAAATGTAATATGTCTGCTCCCTTATCCAGTTTGTGATCTCGGTAAGACTGAGGTGACATATTCTATAGGTCACTATGCAAAGTAGGCCAGAGAGAAAAGAAAGAGATAAAGAAAAAAATTAAAATTAATGATAAGGAAAGTATTCTTGATGAGTGAACTGAACCCTACTCCAGTGCTTGAAACTGTGGTCATAATAACTGATAAACTCAATCTGAGTCAGTGACACCAAATTGAAATTGTATCACTGTTGAGCTGAAATAAAATGCTAGGCTTGATGAGTCCCTTTGTCCCTTATATCTAATTGTTTATTTATAATTCACCGCAATAGCTGTTGTGTTGTAGGGTTCTTCCTGCATCATTGGTGTGCAAAAGGCTCCAGACCAAACAATTGCAAGGTGTTCGAAGTCTTACATAAGCATCTGGAATTTGTAAAGCATAATTTCTCAACTAATTTCCATAGTTTGTAACCCTTAGAAGATGCACAGGAGGATTAAAGCAAACATAGAAAGAAATGGATATTTTAAGTTTTCAGTTTCTTTGTATTGACACTTTATTCCCAGCTTAAGGGTTTGCTTATGTTTTAATAATGATAAATTTCTTTATTAGTGATTTCCCCCCAACCACAGTTATGCTTTTTAGATCCAGCACAGTGATAAATCATGACTGACTTTATTTTTTGCTCTTAATAGATTATTCTTAAACAGTTTTCAAATGTGTTAAAGTTCACACATTTGATAGATAGTAATACTTCCTTCCAGCTAATGTTTTTGTACTCTGTAAGCTCTGCACTGTTAAATACTTAATTTTCATGATCTCATTTATAACTTAACCTTATGATTTAGATGCTGCTATTATTTTCATGTTACACATGAGAAAACAGAATCATTCAGAGGCTACTTTAGTTTAATACTCTACTAGGTATTGGAGGCAAAGTAATTAATAGGTATTAATGTCAAGATTGAAATGTATGCATGCCTGACATCCAAAATTGTACTCTTACCCACCATTACACCATCCTATTTCCCATGCTTGGAGACAAACAGGTTAGAAAAAAGATTGCTCTCAGAGATTTATTCTATTATTTGTCTGTATATTAAGAGCCAACCACAGCTGTAAAGTGACACTTGCTCTCTTTATACCCACTCACTGGTCTGTAAAATAGAGGTGCTAATAACTGCCTTGAGAGTTTTTGTATTAAGTTAATGTATGTAAAGTAGGTAGCATGAAACAGATGCAAAGAAATTGTTTTTTCCCTGTCTGTATTGTTTTACCTGTGTCTAACTTCCTTTCCACAGACAAGCTAAACTACTGTCTCAATCTTAAAATGAGAAACCAGTGCTACCTTAAATTTTGACGTGGTGTTTTTTAAATAGTTATCACAGGTTCATCAAACATCACAGTAAAATTAAGATTGCATTTTTTAATCACAGGAGAAGCATTAACCTGAAAATCCTACGAAGTGATAGAGCACAGCCCAGGTGCTACTGGATGTTAATTACAAACACGAGTAACAATTCTTGTCCCAAGGGGCACCCTGAGGGAAAGAACCGGAGGATGCTGGGATTCCTGGTGTGCCAGGCAGTACACAGGTTGGGGGAGTCTCTCAATGCAATCCTCACAGGAGCCAGGCTCAGGACTCTTGTGTCTTTCTGACATTGATGTTGATGCATCTCTTGGCCCTGTATTTCTGTGCTATTCTCCTGGACCTCAGACAGATATGATTCTCTAAGAATACCCTGTTAACGTCTAATAAAAAACAAAATCTGAAACCTTTCACATCAAGTTCATCAATAGTTAACTATTTCACTGCCAAGTGTAACATTAAATCTGGACAATGCTAAGGCTTTCAACACAGGCAACAAACAGTAATGTTGGGATTAATTGATGGCTTTATGATTATTTTAAGCACTAAGAAAAGGTGTATATGTGAAAGTATACTAGTAACACCTAAAAAATGGAAATATCAATAATAACTGGTTATTTTAAAGTTTAAAATCTTTCATGTTAGCCTGGTTTATGTTGACAATTTTCAAATATTGGACTTTAACATTACATATCTCAACTCATGAAGATTTTTAAAGTTTTTTTTTTTAACATTTACCAAGAAACTTAAATACTTTAAGAATCAAAGTCAATATTATTTATTAAAAATGTTTTGGATTTCCTGAAATCTCCTTAGTTTTATATTAAGAATCCTTAGCTTTATACTATAAACTAGAGGCCCAGTGCATGAATTCATGCATGGGTGGGGTCCTTAGGCCAGGCCTGCGATCAGGGCCCATGGTGGTAGGCTGATCAGGGCAGGATGGATGGAGGTGGAGCCAATAGAGCCTACCAATGGGAAGAAGAGATGGGGGGGAGGGACCAAGGGAGGTTGGCCAGCCAGGTGGGAGGGGACCATAGGCAGTTGGCTGGCTGTAGGAGGTTTGCTGTGGGAGCACACTGACCACCAGCTCCTGTATTGACTATCTGCCCCCTGGTGGTCAGTTCACATCATAGCGCCTGGTTGGTCATTCCAGTTGTTCCAGTGGGTCAGTTGTTAAGTCACTTAGGCTTTTATATATATAGATACTTTATCTAAGGAGGAATTTAAAATAGGTATTTATGAATTGCTAACTTATTCAATTATAATTTTTAGAAAGGAGAGATGGCCAAAACCGGTTTGGCTCAGTGGATAGAGCATCGGCCTGCCGACTGAAGGGTCCTGGGTTCGATTCCGGTCGAGGGCATGTACCTTGGCTGCGGGCACATCCCCAGTGGGAGGTGTGCGGGAGGCAGCTGACCGATGTTTCTCTCCCATCGATGTTTCTGACTTTCTATCCCTCTCCCTTCCTCTCTGTGAAAAATCAATAAAAAATATTTTTAAAAAAGAAAAAAAAAGAAAGGAGAGATGAAAGAAAATATGCTCTAAATTTTATGTGTATTTACATAAAAATATTCATATATACAAATATACAGAATGAAAAGGGAAAGAACTCATTCTAAATTATTTGTATACTAGAGGCCCAGTGCACGGAATTTAGGCACAGTGAGAGTGGTGTCTCTCAGCCCAGCCTGCACTCTCTCCAATCTGGGACCCCTTGAGGGATGTCCAATTGCCCATTTAGGCCCAATCTCACTGACTGCCCCATTAGGAGCAATTCCACCGGAATCAGGCCTAAACAGGCAGTCAGACATCCCTCTCACAATCCAGGACTGCTGGCTCCCAACTGCTTGCCTACTGCCTGCCTGATTGCTCCTAACCACTTCTGTCTGCCAGTCTGAATACGCCCTAACCACTCCCCTACTAGCCTGGACATCCATAACTGCCCTCTCTTGCCAGCCTGGTCACCCTTAACTGCCCTCCCTTGCCAGCCTGGTCACCCCCAACTGCCCTCCTCTATAGGCCTGGTCCCCCCAACTGCCCTCCCCTGCAGGCCCAGTCACCCCTAACAGCCCTCCCCTGCAGGCCTGATCACTGCCAACTGCCCTTCTTTGCAGGCCTAGTCCCTCCCAACTGCCCTCCCCTGCTGGCCATCATGTGTCCACATGGGGGCAGCCATCTTTGATCACCTGAGGGCGGCCTACTTGTGTGTTAGAATGATGGTCAATTTGCATATTACTCTTTTATTAGATAGGATATCTATAATAATAAAAGCATAACCACCTTCTGGACATCATTCCGGCTATCCTTCTGGACAAAGCTGTGGTGGCAGGGGCTGAGGCAGGGGCAGTTAGGTGTGATCAGGCAAGCAGGCAGGCAAGCGGTTAGGATCCAGCAGTCCCAGATTGTGAGACGGTGCAGGCTAGGCTGAGGGTGCAGGATCAGGCCTAAACCAGCAGTCAGACATCCCCTGAGGAGTCCCGGATTGTGAGAGGGTGCAGGCTGGGCTGAGGGACCCTCCCATGCACAAATTTCATGCGTCGGGCCTCTAGTAGGTATATAAACATGTGTGTGTGTGTGTGTGCGCGCGCGCAGACACATAGGTTTCCTGATTGGAAAATTTTGTAAGATTATAATCAATATTATTAGAGAAATTGTCATTTGTAAGTGTAATTATAAAATCTATTAGCTTTGTGTATACTTTTTAGATTAAAAGGTGGATTTCAGCAGTCTAGTATCAAAAAAGGCACTGTGATGTTTGAAAATGCTTGATTTTGAACTCGGAACAAATTTTATCCTAGGCCCTCTCCAGTCTACTAAA
This sequence comes from Antrozous pallidus, assembly GCA_027563665.1. Taxonomy (NCBI): domain Eukaryota; kingdom Metazoa; phylum Chordata; class Mammalia; order Chiroptera; family Vespertilionidae; genus Antrozous; species Antrozous pallidus. Next base: position 17,172,694 of record CM050521.1, on the reverse strand, counting down.
TTCTTCTTCCTGCTTCTCTCTACCTTTTCCCCTCCCCTTAGCCCCCCTTCTCTCTCTCTCTCTCTCTCTCTCTCTCTCTCTCTCTCTCTCTCTCTCTCTCTTTCTCTCTCTCTCTCTCTCTCTCTCTCTCTCTCTCTCTCTCTCTCTCGATTTTTTTCAGGAGAAAATGAGATAAAGTATGTAAAATGCCTAGACATAAAAGCGTCTAAATATATGATCAAATGCTTATGAAATTATAATCAGGGGTGCTTTTGCCACAGGGTCCCTGATGGAAGTGAAATGGAGACTGAAAAGGCAAAGAAGCAGAGTGTATACAGGCACAGGAACTGGAGGAAGAGCTGGTGGAACACACATTGAGCAGAGTTAGATCATCAATGTCTGTCTCCAAACATCAGTAACTAGATGAGATATGAATGTGTGAAGTCCTCCAATGAAAGAAAACATTCTTTTCAGAAAGAAAAGAAAACATCAAGCAGATTAAAAGAATAAAATCCAGACACATGTCGCTTATAAGATGGTTAGCAAGGGTGCGTGACCATGGGGATTCTTATACACTGCTAGTAGGAGTATAAAAAAGAACAACCAATTTTGGAAAATGGCTTGGTGTTATGTTTTAAAATTAAACATAAGTCTACCCTTGTGCAGCAATCTCCATCTTTGGTACATACCAACAAGAATGTGAGTATACATTTATTCATAACAGGCAAATATTGGGTTAAACTAGTGTTAGAAATTAAAATCATGCTTATCTTGGGAGTGATTAAATGGGAACATTTTCTTTATTATGTATAATCATTGTATATTTTCTTTTCTGAATGCCTGTTATTCTTCAGTAAAACACTTTAAAAACAGAACACAATGAATAAATGAGTGGTTGTATAAAAAATGTAAAGGTAAAGTAAAACTGTTACTGATAAGCCAGGGCATGGATTTTGAGTTGCATGGTGAGAATGGCTGGTGGTCCTTTCTGGTTCTATTTCATTTTTGTTTGTTTCCACAATAGAAACCCTCTTGCCCAAAACAACAGGACATATTTGATCAAGAATTAGAAGGGGTTAAAGGTGAAAGAATAGCTCTATGCACCTATATTTTATTTGAAGGAATGAAACTATGGCTAGGTCTTCGTAGCACTCTGAAGCCAAAGGAGTAAACCAGGTTAGATTGTAATTACCAATGAGTGTACATCTGATTAGCAATTCTATACAAGTCATGTGTGTCTAGCATACAGAAAGACCACAAATACGGCTGAACACCCCTTCCCATATAGCCATGCATGACAAAAAGAAATACCTTCAAATGAACACTAAAAATGGAATCTCATGGATACTTAATTTTTTGACATTAGTAACTAAATATTTTAAATGGTTACATCATTTTATTTTATTTAAAAAAGTAATTTTTAAACTATCTCTTTTAAACACCTGATATTTTCCTTAAGAAAATATGTTAATTCCTCTTTTATAGGAATAAGCATGTCACTTGCATTTTAGATATGCATCTTTTGCATTGTATGGCCACAAAAAGCCTCAGGCTTGTAGATGCTGCCTGACAAAACTGAAATGACTATTCACTACTCAAAACAAACTAAAATGATTATTCTTTTTAAATTGTTTTTTAAAAGCTCTGTAATTATCTGTAACACTAGTAAAAATCGCTGGATCTCCCCAACAGTCATTGTATACTTAGCACCAGCCTTTGACTTAATAAGTCATGTTTGCTGGGTGGGCTGAGCTCCTGCAAGGTGCTCCTGGTTTGCTGTTTATCACATCACTAGTCAGGAAATACATTTGTCTGAAAAGCCTATAGGATTTGAATTTGATTCTCTGGGTTTCAATAATTAATCTAAAACTTATTTTTATGTGTCCTTGGAAAAAAATGTATTTAATCTTGTATCATTAGATACTTTGAACTGTAAAATAAAAATAAACACCTTCAGACTTTGATGAAGATTAAACAAAAGAATTTGTCAAAAATGCTTAATGCATAGTGAGGCATTTAGTAAATACTAAATAAATATTAACTATTATTAGTTTTTATTATCTTAATTTTTCATTCTCTAGGCATTCTGTTACTTGTGACAGTTTCAATTTATATTTTATTCTAATCTTGTAGATTAAGAAAATGTTTGTTTTTCTAAATTGGAGTAAGTGGCTCATTTAATCAATTAAAATATATCCCAATTGTTTGGATGAAAAACAAATAAATATTTCTTTCCACTATAAATTCTGATAAGACAACATTACTTAGATCACCTTCATTCATTCATTCATTCATTCATTATTAAGGAAGTGCCTATTATGAATTATAAGGAATCTAGGAATAAATACAGCATTAATTATATTCTAAAGTATCTTCTATCCAGTGTGAAAAGAAAAATGTATGAAACTAATAGAAGCAAAAATGTGTGAGATGATAGAAGTTAATTTGAAAAAGTAATATCTGATTTAGTCAGTCATTCAATGGATAGAGAAAGAGGTTACAAAACTAAATCCCATTGTTTTCCAAAGTCCCCCAGATATTCCTCTGCACTCCATGGCCCCTGCCTGTAGTTGACTGAACTCCAATTTCCTGATGTCTTTATAGCTTTTCCAGTTACTTCTACACTGCATCCTGCTTTGGAATCCTAGTATAGATAGCGTTTACTACTTTTGCTTACCCATTATCTATCCCACCTATTTACTGGTAATAATTTCCCTTATCCTATCTAATAAAAGAGTAATATGCAAATTGACCATACCTTCACTATACCCACAAGCCATGCCCACAAGCCATGACCACCAGCCAATCAGGAGCAAATAAACCCCAACCAAGATAGCTGCAACCACTGAGAGCAGGAGGGAGGCTTGGGTTTCCCCGGCAATAGAGGAAGCCAAGCTTTCTGCCTGTCCTTGCCAACCTAGACATCCACTCATTGCTGCAAAGTTTCAATTATAGAAGATATATCCCAACAGAAATGATGGCAGCCACGAAGCTGGAGAGAGCAGAGGCTAGGGTTGCCTGGGCAATGGAGGAAGCCAAGCTTCTACAGCCCTAGCACCTAGGCCTCCACTCTAGGCTACAAAGTTTCAATTATAGAATTTAAATAAACCCAAACAGAAATGGCTTTGGCCATGGAGTGAGCAGAAGATACATAAATCCCAGATCCTAGGGCCTCCGCATTGGGTCACCGGGGTGTGTGGCTGGCCTGCAAACTACCACAGGCCCCTCCCCCAGGCCATCCCACACCCCAAGGGAACCTCCACCCTGATCCGGGACACCCTTCAGGGCAAACCAGCTGGCCCACACCCATGTACCAGGCCTCTATCCTATCTAATAAAAGATTAATATGCAGATTGACCATCACTGCAACACACAAGAGGGCTGCCCCCATGTGGTCAAAGATCTTGCCCCCATATGGACCCAAGATGTCCACCACAGATGGCCAGCAGGGGAGGGCAGTAGCGAAGGACCAGGCCTGCAAGGAAGGGCAGTTGGGGGTGATCAAGCCTGTAGGGGAAGGCAGTTAGAGCTGACCAGGTCGGCAGAGGAGGAAAGTTTCGGGCAAACAGGCTGCCAGAGGAGCAATTAGACATCAATTAGTCTGGCAAGGTAGTGGTTAGGGAGTGATCAGGCTGGCAGGCAGAAGCAGTTAGGGGCAATCAGGGAAGCAGGCAGACAGGCGAGCCGTTTGGAGCCAGCAGTCCTGGATTGTGATAAAAATGTCTGACTGCCCGTTTAGGATTGGGCCTAAATGGGCAGTCGGACATCCCTCGAGAGGTCCCAGTTTGGAGAGGGTACAGACTGGGCTGAGGTACACCTCCCACCTCCCCATGCATGAATTTCATGCATGGGGCCTCTAGTAATAATAATAAAGAAAGAAACACAGATTGCCTCAAACTCTGGTCAGAACAAGAAGCCAATTGTAACGTTTCAGTTACCAAAGGAGAATAGTAGCTTCTATTTTAGTTATTTTTGTGTGAATAAAACATTGTGGTAAAATACATGTAACATAAAAGTAGCTTTTTAGCCCTGGCCAGTGTGGTTCAGTTGGTTGAAATGTGGTCTCATACACCGAAAGGTGGTGGGTTCAGTCCTCAATCAGGACACGTGCTGGAGGCAGGTCCTCTCTCTCTCTCTCTCTCTCTCTCTCTCTCTCTCAATATCAATATCAATGTTTTTTAAAGTACCTTTTTAACCATGTTTAAGTGTACAGTTCATTGGCATTTGTACATTCATACTGTTGTGCAACCATCATCTCTATCATCTATCTCCAGAATTTTTCAGCTTTCCCAACTAAAACTCTGTATCTATTAAATACCAACTCCCCATTTCCTCCTTTTCCCCAGCAACCACTATTCTGTTTCCTGTTTCTATAAATTTTATTTCTCTAGGCATCTCATATAAGTGAAATCACACAATATTTGTCTTTTTGTTATTGCTTATTTCACTGAGTAGAATGTCTTTAAAGTTCATCCATGTTATAGCAGGTGCTAAATTACCTTCCTTTTTAAGGCTGAATAATACTTCATTGTATGCATACACCACATTTTGTTTATCCATTCATCTGTCTGTGGACACCTGGGTTTTCTCCACCTTTGGTTATTGTGAATAATCCTGCTAGGAACGTGGGTGTACAAGTCCCAGTTTAAGTCCCACTTGCATTTATTTTGATCTATACCCAGAAACAGAATTGCTAGAGCATATGGTAATTCTAAGTTTAATTCTTTTTAGGAATAGCTGTACTATTTTATAAAGTGGCTGCACCAATTTACATTTCCATCAAGAATGCACAAAGGTTCCAATTTCTCCACATCCTCAGAAACACTTGTTATTTTCTTTTTTTTTAACTAGCCATCTTAGTGGATGAATAATAAAAAATTTTAATATAGGCAGAGACAGTGTAATCTTTATCTCAGGCATATAGATATGGAATATATTCACATAATGACACCTAAACAAATTTAACAAAGATCAGTAAATCTACTTGTTATTTTGTATATATTACATGCTAAATTTTTATAGTTTTGTAATTTGATATTAGGTTCATGCTGTTATTTTACACTAGAGGCCTGGTGCACAAAATTCTTGCACAGGTGTGGCCCCTGAGCCTGGCCGGTGATCAAAGCACAGGCGTCTGGCTGGAAAGACAGGTCCCAATGGACCTCTGGGCCCTGAGCAGCAGCTTAGCCCCTGGGCCCCCATGTGCCCTCCTTTGCCTCAGTCATGGCACTTGAGTCTCCATGTGGAGATGCAGTGAACACTGCAGGCAAGAATGCAGCGTGGGCCTCTGGGCCACCCAGCAGTGCCGCATGGGAGATAGGTGGACAGCATTCTCTCCCGGCCAGCTCCTATGCTAACCTATGGGGAGCGCGACCAGCCCCTGTCCCTGCAGCTGCAACCTGGCTCACCCAGAAGAGGTAGTGCAGGTGCAGGGTGGACTCCTCGTGGGCACCAGGCACCTGAGCATGGGGGCTTCCCTGGTGCACAAGCCATGGCATCCTGGGGGAAGATAGGGGAAGATAGCGGGGTTGGGGGGAAGGGGTTGTGAGAGTGAGCTCGGTGAAAACCCCTGTTCCCATCACCTCTGCCCCCAGGTAGCCAGCAAGAGGTCACAGTCCCCCACCCAGGATGTTCCGCACAGCCCCCTGGTGGTCAGCACACATCATAGCGACAGGTCGAACTCCTGGTCTCCCAGTAGCACTCCTGGTCTAATGACCACCTGAGGGGACAATTTGCATATTAGGCTTTTATCATATAGTATATTTGGTTTTGATTTTTATTGAAGAGTCTGGAATCAGCCTATAATGTTAGCACGAAATATAGTCATCACCCCTTTCTTATTTTATGAAATACTAGAACATGAAGGATCCTGAAGTTCATCTGTTGCTAAGTCCCCTGACTCCCCTTACAAATCTGTGGTTTTTAAATACTGGGGTAAAGGAAAGGAGGCAGCAAAACCAGGAGGCCCCTTATGCTTAGTCTTCCTGTGGGCTTTTTCTCTTCAGCATGGCTGCCTCCTAGCACTCATCACATAATAACTAGAGATAGAGGTACATGTGCTCAGGAAGAAAGACACAAATCTCATTTTGTTAACCTGTTCTTCAGCAAATATATCTATTGGCAGAAAGACAAGCTGAATGTATGCTTAGATCTCCACCTTCGTGGAACACATAGGCCTAAACCTGCCACTGGAAGGACCACAGATACATTCTATGTGGAAGTTCCTAGAACTCATCCATGATGCTGCAGTAAGACTCCTAAAATTCATTGCATTACAACATATATTTCAGTTCCTAAATCTCAGCTCTGTGTCAATACACTCCCCGCCCCCGCCCAAGGCTGTGTCCGTCCCTTCATCGAGAAATTCACTGAGTGACACTACACCAGCCACCCATCCATCTTTCACCTGTCTCGCGGCTGAGGTGATAAATCTTCATTTCGTTCTTGGGAGCATGACATTTGGTAGCGCTCCCCCTTCTGCAATTATAATTCTCCCAGCCTCTTGCAATTAGAATTTATGATGATGCCCAATCTGTGCAGCAAAACCCACATAACAACTCACTGACTTCTCTTCATCTCATTATAAGTGGGACTTCCTTTTAAAAAATTACTTTAATGTTCCTCATTCCAGAAAGGCGATGTACTCCATGTCCTAATAACGTTAACAAGACAGGTTTTACTTTTCCCAGTCATCCCCGTTTATATTCAAAGGTTGCTTAAATCTGGAGGTGGAACCTTTGCCTTTGGAGTGCTGTTTACCTTAATGTCCAAGAGACTTTGTAAAGCTTTCCTGAGGATATTCTACATTTACCTTGGTTCTACATAATGTGAGTATAGCAATCTACATGCAAATATATGGATTCGGTGGGAAAATATTTTTATAGGGAAATAATGTTGACTTAATATAGATTATTTATCTTGTATTAAAAATCAGTGGAGCTGGACAAGTTGTCTTAATGAGCCAACTAGTTAGGAGTCCTCTTTATTGTGCTCAGGTTCTGAGCAGATTACCTCTGTCAAATCCTGAACAAACACAGGAAGGAGTATTTCCGTTTTATATCCTCCTAGTTCTTTGTGTAAGTTATTTTTGTAAATAGCTTGTAACTTTGAGTACATATTATATCTACCAAGCACCTGTCATATGTACAAATACTTATAACATTGAGTATCATATCATATTTATACAAACACCTGTAACTTTGAGTATTATATGTATAAAGGCACCTGGCGTCGGTATCAGCATATCAGTCCTTTATGTTAGACTGGAGGCCCAATGCACGAAATTCATGCATAGGTAGGGGCACTAGGCCTGACCAGCAATCAGGACCATCTGTGGGCTGACCAGCAAAAGGGGTGATGGGGGGGGAGCCCAATGGCACTCACCTTGGCTGGCAGCCTATTGCCACCAGCTGGCTGACCCCACCCCTTGATCACTGCCTCCTCTGCTGCTAGTCACCTTTCTCTTAGGGGGCAGACGCTCAACGCAGGAACTGTCCCTGGTTGGGGGCAGCTCCTGCCTTGAGCGTCTGCGCCCTGGTGGTCAGTGCATGTCATTCTACCATTCAGTCAATTTGCATATTAGGCTTTTATTATATAAGATGGCTAGCTTGCAAGGTCGGACAATTAAGTTTATCTTTTCTATTCACGCAAAAAAACAGTTATTTTACAGCCTAAAAATAACAGAGGGACCAGCAAAAATAGCAGAATTCTAAAATAGCAGTTTTTTTCAAAGGAGGGATTATTATTATGCTTCAATCTCTTATACATTATAAGAAAACAAAAATCACTTAAGTCTTGCCGAGACCGGTTTGGCTCAGTGGACAGAGTGTTGGCCGGTGAACTGAAAGGTCCCAGGTTCGATTCCGGTCAAGGGCATGTGCCTTGGCTGTGGGCACATCCTCATTGGGGGGGGGGGTGCAGGAGGCGGCTGATCGATGTTTCTCTCTCATCGATGTTTCTGACTTTCTATCCCTCTCCCTTCCCCTCTGTAAAAATCAATAAAATATATTTTTTAAAAAATCACTTAGGTCTTGAGGACTTGAGTGCACATGATATTCACAGGATTGATAAAAGGATACAGTGTCCCACAGATATAGTTTTTCTCAAATACTTTGTTTTATGATTAATTTTTATTGGTTTTCACAGTTTATTTGCATGATTGATTGATACTCCATTATACTTTTAAAGAAATATTTTGTCTCCCTGGCCAATGTCACTCAGTGGTTAGAACATCGGTCTGTTTACAAAGGGGTTGAGGGCTCCATTCCTGGTCAAGGGCACTTACTTGTGTTGCAAGTTTGATTCCCAAGCCTGGTCAGGACACATGCAAGAGGCAATCAATAATGTGTCTCTCTCACATCAATGTTTCTCACTCCCCCCTCTTCCAGCCCTCCCTTCCACTCTCTCTCAAAAGCAATGGAAAAAATATCCTCGGGTAAAAATTAACAAAAGCCCTAACCAGTTTGGCTCAGTGGATAGAACATCAGCCTGCAGACTAAAGGGTCCTAAGTTCGAGTCCAGTCAAGGGCATGTGCCTTGGTTGCAGGCGCATCCCCAGTGGGGTGTGTGCAGGAGGCAGCTGATCAATGATTCTTTCTCATTGATGTTTCTAACTATCCCTCTCCCTTCCTCTCTGTAAAAAATCAATAAAATATATTTTTTAAAAGAATTAACAAAAAATTATAGCTCAGCCGTCATAGCTGAGTGGTTAAGCATAGGTGAGTAGTTCAATTCCCGATCAGGGCACATGCCTGGCTTGTGGGCTCAGTCCCCAGTGGGGGGCTAGCAGGAGGCAGTTGATCAATGATTTTCTTTCATCATTGGTGTTTCTATATCTTTCTCCCTCTCCCTTGTCTCTGAAATCAATAAAAATATTTTAAATTATATATATACCTATATATTATATGATGTATAAGCATACTAGTACATATTATTTCTCTTAACTAATGAAAATAGATTAGAAGAAAATGATAAAGCCAGTGTGCAAAATGCCAGAATTCTAAAAAGCACATTTGTTACTATTTAAACAAATATTTACAATGAATATAGATATACAAGATGACTTGAGTATAACATATTTGTATTAAGAAATTGTTTTTAGTATGATAATATTAAATCAAAGATAATAAAAAGGAAACATTTTCAGTTTCTTGAAAAGATCAAGTTGCTTTACTTAAACAAGATAATTTTTCTGGCCCAAGTGGAAAAGAACTCTGTTATTTGAAATTTATATATTTTGTAGAAAAGATTATCTCTCTAGCCTTCAACTCTTGGCATTATCTAACAACCAACTTCTTGAAAAATATTGATTCTTAGTATATGAGAACGGATCCCTGACTAATTTCTCTCATTATTTCTATAGCAATCAATGGTAGGTGAAGAAAAAAGACAAAGCTCACTTACTCCCTCCAAATGCCCAGAATGTAAATGCACATTAAGAGTGTTCTCATACATACAGGATAATGTTAACTGCAGAACACTACCAGTGGAATGTCCTTGCTCATCACAGCAGGGCTGGCTTTCACAGACAGGTGAGAGAGAATGGAAGTGTAAGTCTAGACCTGGGCGCCTAAGCCTGCTGCCAGACATTAGGGTACCAAAGTCAACGACATAGTCTCCTCTCTCATGGAACTTATAGTCTTGCAGAGCTTCATTGGCTTTTCAAACTTTACTGTATTTGGGGATATTTGTACCTAACGCCATGATTGTGGATTGGAAACACCATTACACAAGTACCATGTCCCCCATGTTGATCTCTCTTGAGCCAGAGGGAATCTGTATCATGCTCAGAGGCACATACACATTTGCATCTCCATATTTTCATACATGTTTTCCCATAGGTTATATTGCTTTTATCACTTTTTATCCACCTTGTTATTCCTTAAGGACAGTTTATTGTATGCACAGCACTTGTGTATACTAGGTGTACTGGTTAATAATGCGGATTTTTTTCAATAGATGGAGTTACATATATGTTAATATATATGCGATTTGATATGTATGCTATTTTGTTGTATTGACAACAAGCTTCAAAACTTCATATGTCAAATTTGCTGAAGGTGTTAACATCATAGATATTTTTACATTTAAAAAATGTCTGATTTTGTGCCCCCAAAAAAGAGCATTTCTGGGAAGTTTTAATTCATTACTTTTTTTTTTTTTTTAAGAAAAGTGCTGCTGCTGAAACCGGTTTGGCTCAGTGGATAGAACATCGGCCTTCGGACTGAAGGGTCCCAGGTTCAATTCTGGTCAAGGGCATGTACCGTGGCTGCGGGCACATCCTCAGCAGGGGGTGTGCAAGAAGCAGGTGATCGATGTTTCTCTCTCATCGATGTTTCTGATTTTCTATCCCTCTCCCTTCCTCTGTGAAAAATCAATAAAATATATTGTAAAAAAAGAAAAGTGCTGCTGAATACTTCAGGAAGCTTATGGTGAACATGTTCCATCTCAAGATACTTGTTAACACTGGTTTAAACACTTTAAAGGTGATGGTTTCTATGTGAAAGTCAAAGAACATCCAGGTCAACCAAAAAAGTTTGAAGACCAACAATTACAAGCATTATTGGATGAAGATGCGTGTCAAACTCAAAAACAACTTGCTGAGAGATAAATGTTGCTTAGCAAACAATTTCCATCATTTATAAGCAATGGGAAATATTTTAAAGGAAGGAAAATTGGTACCATATTAACTGAATGAAAGACAAATGGGAAACCGAAAAGTCATAAGTAAAATGTTGCTTCAATGGCACAAAAGAAAGTCTTTTTTGCATTGAATTGTGACTGGCAATGAAAAGTGGATTTATTTTGAGAATCCCAAATGTAAAAGATCATAGGTTGATCCAGGTCAACCATCAACATAGACTGCAAGAAGATGTTGAAATTGCTTTGAAAAGAAGATAATGATCTGCGTTTAGTCAGATCAGAAAGGGATGGTGTACTATGAGCTTCTAAAACCAGGCAAAACTCTTAATACTGATCACTACCGACAACAAATAATTAATTTGATTCACACTTTGATCATGAAATGGCCAGAATCTTTCAAAAGACACAGCAAAGTAATTTTGCTTCATGATGACACACCATCACACACTTCAAAATCAGTTAAAGACACGTTAAAAGATCTTGCCTGAGAAGTATTAATTCACCTGCTGTATTCACCAGACCTTGCTCCTTCAAATTACCACTTGTTCTGATCGATGGCACACACACTTTCTGAGCAGCACTTCAAAACATACAAAGAAGTGGAAAATTGGTTCTCTAAATGGTTTGCCTCAAAACAAGAAAAGTTCTATTGAGACAGTATCCACAAATTACCTGAAAGATGGGGGAAACGTGTAGCTAGCAATGGACATTATTTTGAATAAATCACTTTTAATGTTTCTCTTGAAAGTATCATGTTTTCTCAGATTACAAGATCCGCCGTTATTAACCGGTACACCTAGTAACTTCATAATTGCAATCATCATATTATATTCTGATTACAAGTAATAATTTAATCAGAGGTCCTTTATTTTTAATGTATATGCTTCAAGTATATGCTTAACCCCTCACACGCATATACATGACTCTAAGCACCCTGTAGGAAAGAATCTTCACTGTCTTGTTCTCCCTCACAGACCATTGCCTTTTGCAATGCCTGGCAGCACAGAGGAGCACATTATTATTTTCTTTCATTGGTTTCTGAGGAGGCAAAGTTTGCTATCCTATATAATAAAACCCTAATATGCAAATCTACCAAACAGTGAAACAACCAGCCGCTATGATGCACAATGACGACCAGGGGGCAGATGCTCAATGCAGGAGCTTCCCATGATGGTTAGTGAATTCCTACAGGGGGATTTTCACTCAACCAGAAGCCAGGCTCATGCAGCCACAGTGGTGCTGCCTCTCCTGCCTCCACTGAAGGCAGGTGGTAAGGAGCGAGGAGTCCCAGACTGTAAGAGCCCTGGACTGCGAGAGGGATATCCAACTGCTGGCTTAGGCCCAATCCCCTGGGAATTGGGCCTAAGCCAGCAGTCGGGCATCCCCCAAGGTTCCTGGACTGTGAGAGAGCACAGGCCATACTGAGGGACCCCCTCCTCACACACCCCAAGTGCACAAATCTTGTGCATTAGGCTTCTAGTTAATTCAATAAAGTACAACAAGAGCCTGCTATAAGCTAGTTATTCTTAAGGAAGCCAGACTAATGGGGCAAAAAATATATAAGATACTAATTATAATATTAGACAGTTATTCATGACTTCCAATGGTAAAGATCCTGAAGAAGACTAAAAAAGGTAGAAATATATATTAAAAGGTGTCAAGTTAAAGAGGAGTGGTAGAATCAGTCAGTCCTGTCAGTGAAATTTGGAAGCATCCTAGGACTTCCCTGGTGCTCTGTTAGCTTCCTCAACTGAATCCTCTTCATAAAGATTTCCTTCCACATTCTTTCTCTTCTCATACCCATTGATCATATATTCTTACCCCTGACTACCCTCATCAGACTATCCATAAACAGTGAAAGGTAGAAGGAACACAAACTGAGTTATCAAAACCAGGATACTACTGAGCAATGGATTTATTCTTTTATTTTTTAACATATGATGAGAATCATTGATCGGCTGCCTTCAGCACTCCCTCTACTCAGGGTGGAGCCTGCAACCCCAGCATCTGCCCTGAGCTCTTGGTTCATAGTTCGATGCTCAACCACTGAGCCACACTGACTAGGCTATGCATTTATTCTTTTAAAAATATTCTTTTAGGGGAAATAAAAATGAAGTCAATGTGAAATGAGTTAATATACATTCTGCTGCCAAGACACAAGCAGGAAATGGAGGAAAGTACATGAGGAAATATGTGTGAAAGCCTGGAAGAATAATTGTGACTAAATCTCTAGGAAGTAATTTATGATGGTTGGACAGAACACAAAGGGAAATATTAGTACATAAGGCCGGAAGTGCAAGACAATGATGCAAAAGTTGTTTGAGTCTCATTCGATTGCCAATGGGAGCCATTAAAAGATGTGGCTAGGACAGTGATATAATCTGATTGATGTTTCCAAAGAATATCTGTGGTGATGTGGAGCGTGGATAAGAAGAAGCACTTGCTGGAGGCAGGAAAAGAGTTCACAAGGTTTTTGCAGGAATTCACATACAAAAACAATTAATTCTCTATCTACTTTGTGTATCCTGGCATATGGTAGGTATAAATTAGAAATGTAGTTTTCCCTCAATAAAAACCTATGCACTGCATTTATACAATTTAAAATCCTAAAAAGCAATAAGGGTTATTCTTTGATAAAGTGGGAGTTAGAACTTTATTTCTGTTTATTTTTACACAACCCCTGTGCAGATGAATATTAAATTACTGACAACAACCCTCTTCTTAATCTATTTTGGATTCCCTTAGCATAACATTTCACCTGACCTTTAGAATTATCTATCAGTTCAGAATGCTGTGAGAATTCTTAAGCAATCTTGATAGTCCAGGTTTCTATAATTTTCATGAAGTCTCAATAAAAATGTATCTGCAAAATATCATACAATAAGTGTCATCATTCATATGCCATTGTTCTGCATCTGTTAAATTGGAATATGGGGATTAACCAAATTAAAATTGATATAAACAGTGAGTGTAATTATCAGAATATTATAAAGTAAATAGATATTATAATTATAATACTTAATAAGATGCTTTGAGCCAAATATTATTAAAATATAATTAAACATGTTTACGTACTTCACTGTTATGTATTTAATTTTACTCTGAATTTTCTACCAATCGGTTGAGAAATTTGATAAATAGTAGGAATAGGAAGTCCTCTTATGCCTTCCAACTACATTTCTGATGCAGAAATCTCTTCTTCCTCCCTGACAATGTCAGCTGTACTCTGCTTGGAAGGAAGAACTAGAGAATCACTTTTTCATGAGGCTGCCTGATGTTGAGCTCAGTTTTCTATTGAGTAGCTTGGATGTTCAGCCTTTCAATTGCCCTCTGAAGCAACACAGTCTGCAGCTGCTACTCCATAGCTCTTCAGATATTTAAATATAGCAATTGTGTCCCATAGTCTGGAAGCCACTGTAGTAATTCAGTGGTGAGTTAATGAGGCTGTAAGCTAGAGTGACTCCTGAAAGAATGAAAATTAACCACCATTTTGTTCCCTTTGAGCACAAGGAGGTTCATTCCTGAGGGAGAAAGAAAAAAAGAATCTGCCATTGATATGGATAGAAAGTCTGGAGGGAGAGGAGTTTCAGGAGCAGGTGAATCTTGCTCTCACCTCTTCCCAGAACCAATGGGCCCCATTCCAATGGACAGCAGCCAAGGTTGTGTAGGGATAGCTCAGAAGTGGGAGGATCCCACACACTGGAGCACCAGAGCTAAGAGCAGGTGCTCACATAGCTGTGAGGAGGTGGGATTTCTGTCCACCAAGGAGAAATGGTGTCCACTGGAGAAAAAGGCACCCTCTTGGAGGGCCAATGTCCAAAGTTTTGTTTGCAACCACTGATTTTGGACTTCAGTAGAAGGAGGGCAGGGCAGACTGGAGTCGGGGTTTGTGGATTAGATAGAGATAAGATATGGAATAGCAGCTGCCAGGATCCCATGCTGTGTTGGCCTCCAAAACCTCATTAGCAATCTTGGGTGAGTCAGTCCTCTTCAAGCATCATCAGACTAGGAAACCCACTCTACATCCTAAGCTCTGATGAGGAGTCAATGGCATAGACCAGTGCATAAAAGTCTGAGCAGATTCTGAGGTGTGTCAGTAATTGGCTTTGGGGTGTGCCATTCACCCCACATTCCTGTGAACTCCCCTCCAGTCCAGGCCTTCACCATCCTATTATTGTTTGTGTCCATAGGTTATGCGTGTATGCATACAAAGTCTTTGACAGCCTTTAACTTTTAAGACCCTCTTTCACCTATACTTTCTTTTGTTTAACTCAGTGTTTTAATAGGCAGAAGTCCAATTTTTGCATGATTTTCTTGCAAAATGTGGGTTATTGTGGCTCTTATAGAGTATACAAAAATAATTATTTCCTAAATTTTGATATAAGGTTTCAATGATCTTATAGGCCATCTAATCTGGTTATTATCCAGCAATATTAACTAAAACCTCAACTGCATCAGTATTAGGATTGCCAAAGGGACTGGATGAGAGATGTCTAGTGAAAGATCTAAGATAATGCAGGAGAGAATGTCATGTAAGTCATAAGTCACTGTAATTTAAACATATATATTCCTTCATTCTTAAACTATTCCAAAAGAGCATAGTCTATTTATTGAGATCTTTCCAACATAAAAATATCCGAGAGTTTGAAATAATTAAGACTTGGTTATTGATAGAGATAAAGAATAAATTACAATATTAGGTGGAGGGAAATGATCAATGGGGGAAAGTAGGTTAAGGAAACAAGAGATCAAGATATTAGCAGGATGCTCTATTTGGACTTGACTTCCATTAAGGATTCTGACAGATAAACTTGGGAAGCAAGCCCATGAACCTGGTACTAAGTACAAGAGAGGGGTGGCCTAGGAATCAGTGACATAACTCAGAGAAGTGAACGGTATAGTTGTTAGAAAGAAGTAACTTTTTTAAAGTACTTACATTTTTTAAACATAACACATTTACGTAAATGTAAAAAGTAATTCAGAGAAACATGTCTATGAAAATAGTGTCTGGTACGCGCTTTGGAGTTCATGGGGGGTCTATTTCCAACAGGTAAGAAATGACTATAGCATATCAAGCTCAATTTGATATTCCTATGGAATTATTTAAAGAGACCACTGAAAGTATCTCAAATTTTGGCACATTTGAATTGATCCTTGAATAATAAGACTTTTTCTTTCTAGGCTCTTTCTTTCTTTCATAATTTATAGGTATTCTGCTAAAATCTGAGTAGGAAAAATTTCTTGTTCCTTTGGTTTCTTTAATAACTCTCTCTCTCTCTCTCTCTCTCTCTCTCTCTCTCTCTCTCTTCCTTAACTGTAATTATTTCAAGAGTATGATTAGAATTTTAATTTTTAATGATGTTTCAATCTCTATTCTCATCCAAAAGTCGCATTTACAAGTATTGTCTTTGCATATCCCAGAATTTTTGGTTGTTTATTTAGTTAATTTCTTCTCATCTTTCAAAATATACCTTGCTCAAAATATACCTTCTCTGATCTCCCGTTTCCAGCTACATCAGACACCTCATTAAATGCCCTTTCAGCATGTGCCTCTCCTCCTAGCACTTATCAGTACTAGAATTAAATGTTTAATGGGTAATTTTGGATAATATTCTGTCCTGACCACTATTGTCTTTCCAGCACCAAACATAATAGTTGACATAGAGTTGGTGCTCAATAGATAACTGCTGTTTTTGTGAACAGATGCAAGCATGAAGGGACCCAAAATGGGATACACTATTCATCCATTAAGAATCCTCTCATTAAGTAAAAAGATCACAAATGAGATTTAGAAAATTGCACCATTATGTTAATAAAAGCAAAAATTACATGTCAAGCTCTAGCTGGTTTGGCTCAGGGGTTAGAGTGTCAACCTGTAGACCGAAGGGTCCAGGTTCAGTTCTGGTCAAGGGCACATACCTCCATTGCAGGCTCCATCCCTGGCCATTGTGGATCCAGCACATGTGGGAGGCAACCAATCGATGTGTCTCTCTCACATCGATGTTTCTCTCTATATATCTCTCCCCTTCCCTTCCACTCTCTCTAAAATGAATGGAAAAATGGTGCGAATGAGAAAAAAAATCTACATGAAAAAATATCTGCAAAATGTTGGTGAAGGAAAAAAATTGAAAAATGCTCATTTGAATGGTTTTAACAATAATTTTTGATGCTCTTACAAACATAACTTTCCAAAGAAACAAAATTAGATATTCATATATTTGAGTATTCATTTAACTAGATCAGATATATATAAGTGACATATTTTACACACCAGCTAACAGAATATTCACTTTGCCTGTGGACTGTGGCATGCTTATCATCAATATGATGCATTAAGAATATTTTCGGACTCCAAAACAATATTAGGCTAAGCAAGAGCAAGGCAGATTTTTTTTAATCTTTATTGTTCAGTTTTTTAATTACATTGTTCCCCCTTTTTTATCCCCCTACAGCTCCCCTCCACCCTATACCCATCCCACCCACCGCCCTCACCTCGCCCTCCCCACTGTCCTTTCCCATTGTTGCAAGATTTTTGTCCAGTCTCTTGCTGTACTTCCCACAACCCTTTTCTCCCCAAGAATTATCACTCCATTCCCTCTCTATGTCCATGATTCTGTTATATTCACCAGTTTATCCTGTTCATCAGATTATTAATTCACTTGATTTTTAGATTCATTTGTTGATAGATGTGTATTTGTTGTTCATAATTTACACTTTTATCTTTTTCTTCTTCCTCTTCTTAAAGAATATCTTTCAGCATTTCATATAATATTGGTTTGGCGGTGATGAACTCCTTTAGCTTTTTCTTATCTGCGAAGCACTTTATCTGATCTTCAATTCTGAATGATAGCTTTGCTGGATAGAGTAATCTTGGTTATAGATTCTTGCTATTCGTTACTTTGAATATTTCTTGCCACTCCCGTCTGGCCTGCATCGTTTTTGTTGAGAAATCTGCTGACAATCGTATGGGTGCTCCCCTGTAAGTAACCACCTGTTTTTCTCTTGCTGCTTTTAATATTCTCTCTTTATCTTTTGCTCTTGGCATTTTAATTATGATATGTCTTGGTGTGGTCCTCTTTAGATTCCTATATTTTGGGGTTCTGTGTACTTCTTGGGCTTTTAAGTCAGTTTCTTTCACCAGGTGGGGGAAGTTTTCAGTCACTATTTCTTCAAGTATGTTTTCATTACCTTGCTCTCTCTCTTTTTCTGGCACCCAATAATTCGGATGTTGGCATGCTTGAGGTTGTCCCAGAGGCCCCTTACGCTATCTTCAATTATCTGAATTCTTTTTGTTTCTTCCTTTTCCAACCAAGTGGATTTTGCTTCTTTGTATTTCAAATCTTTGACTTGGTTCTTGTGACACTCTGGACTGTTTTTAGGACTTTGTGCAATATTTTTTATTTCAGTCTGTGTATGCTTGATTTCTAGTTGGTCCTTTTTCATATCCGTGAGGGTCTCGTTCATTTCCTCAAAGGTCTTGTTCATTTCCTTGTAGGTCTCATTCGTTTCCTTGTAAGTCTCATTCATTTTCTTGTAGGTCTCATTCATTTCCTGGTTGGTCTTGTTTATTTCCTCATTGGTCTTGTTTATTTCCTCGTAGTTCTCATTAACTTCATCAGCCTTTTCTAGAACCCTCTTGAAAAGCCTTATAACTGTGGTTTTGAACTCTATGTCTAGTCGTCTTTTTTCCTTCATTTCTTTCACACCTGCTTTCTTTCCATGTCTCTGCATGGTGGCTGCTTTATGTGGTAGATGTCCTCTAAGAGACAATGGCTCAGCCTCCCCAGTTACCTGAGGTGGATACTCTTTCTGCAATCCTTTATGGGTTGTGCAGTATTTTTTAATTTAAGCCCAGTTTGTTGTTATTAGCCCTAGGAGGGTTTGACTTCCAGGCCAATTGACTGTGAAGGGAGACTGTGTTCAGGTTGGATGGGCGGAGTCTTTGAGCTGAGCAGGCAGCCTCAGCATCAGCTACGTCCTATGTGGTGCTCGCACATGTGGGTCTCTGTTGGATGGGAATGGTTGCAGGCACCTCCAAGAGAAAGCTGCTAGTCTCTAGCCCTTGCCAGACAACTCTGCCTCTCCCCAAATAAGTCTGAACACCCAAAGTCTCGCCCAGGGTTGTAAAACAAAGCAGTCCGATGGTTTCCAGGAACAGGGAGCAAGTCGCCAGGGAGCAGTTTACCGTGCAAACTGCTGTTCCAAACAACCTGAGATTCTCAAACTAGGAGACCTCTGCCGTGCCCGGCCCTCGCCTGGCGCTGGGGAATCCGTGGAGTGGGACATCTCTGCCCTCCCCGTTGGCGAAATCCAGCCGGGGTTGCAGCTGCCAGCCCTATAGCCTGCGCGCGCGGCCACAGCTCCTAACCTCTGATTCCACACGTATCTTCAAGGCTGCGCTCCGCAGCTCTTCTGAGTCTCAGTGTCCCACCTTTACTTTTATTTGTGGAGTTTTCACTCAGCCAGCTGTCTGGTGATTCTGGATGATGTTTCTTTTGTTGTTATGTTGTAGTTTTTGAATTGTTGCGCAGGGCAGAACAATAGGTGTTTACCTATGCCGCCATCTTGGTTCCTCCAGCAAGGCAGATTTTGATAACTCAGAGAATATATTTAATATTGCTGCTTATATTAAAGAGTGTCTTCGCAACACTCTTTAATACAAAATGAGTACATAACAAAGACCATACTGCATTGTGAGTATTTATATCCAAAACACATGAGATATTCTTAACACATTTATTTATTCTTTAATCAATTTTATCTAAGCCTCCTTAGTATTGATGAGTCTATTTTAGATGCACTTTTAGAAGTTTCTAATGCTCTGTGATACATAACTTCAACATAAAAAAGACTCTTTCCACAAATCTTTCAAAAATATCATATACACCACTTGGTTACAGTTATCTAAATTAATTGTATAAGGCAGGAGTGTAGAACCTTTTATCTGCCAAGGGCCATTTGGATATTTGAAACATCATTCATGGGTCATACAAAATTATCAACTTAAAAATTACCTGCTATATTAGGTCACACTTTTAATTAGCTCACCCTTAATGCCTTGGCAGGGCCAGATCAAATGATTTCATGGGCCTTATATAGCCTGTGGACCAGAATTTCCTGTCCCCAGATAATAACTGAAGCCTGAATTTCCTCACTTATGAAACTAAAATATATCTATTTTTAAATGATTTTCTACTAGACCTTGTTTGCTTAAGGAAATGTTGGTGTGGCCACATCAGTCTTCTTGATAATATCTGATTTACCTTCGATCATCAATAGTCTGTTTTTAGAAATGACCTCATTCCAGTTACTTCACATGCAGCTCCAGGGTAATTAAGCTTTTTCTGAGGACAGCGAATCCAAGAACGTTCACACATGGTCAAATCTGAGGGAAATCTCCAGAGCCCAGGACTTGTGCCCCACCAGGCCACTGCACTCCAGGGACAGGGCTTCACTTTACTTTTTTTTTTCTGATTATGAGTATTTCTGCTTAATGACAGTAGCTTATTTGCATATGCTAGAAGGCCATCCTATATGCACATCCTATCTAGTAAAAGGGTAACATACAAATTGACAGTATTTCCAATCAAGTCATGCCCACAGCCACGCCCACTAGCCAATCAGGAGCAAATTATGCAAATAAACCCCAACTAAGATGGCTGCCACCACTGAGAGCAAGAAGGAGGCTTGGGTTTCCCCAGCAACAGAGGAAGCCAAGCTTTCTGCCTGCCTTGCCAGCCTAAGCTCCCACTCAATGCTACAAAGTTTCAGTTATAGAAGATACATAAATCCCAACAGAAATGGCGACAGCCCCAGAGCTGGAGAGAGAAGAGGCTAGGGTTGCCAGGGGGACGGAGGAAGCCAAACTTCTGTAGCCCTAGCCTAGGCCTCCACTCTAAGCTATAAAGTTTCAAACAGAAATGGCTATCATCACGGAGCGAGCAGAAGGCTTGGCTCAGCTCCAGGCTACAAAGTGTCAATTGTAGACATAAATTAATCCCAGATCCCAGGGCCTTGGCTTGGGTGGCTTGGGGGGGTGGTGGCAGGCCTGCAAGCACCACAGGCCCCTTGCCCAGGCTTCCCCATACCCCAAGGGAACCCCCACCCTGATCCAGGACACCCTTCAGGGCAAACCAGCTAGTCCCCACCCATGCACCAGGCCTCTATCCTTTCTAATAAAAGAGTAATACACAGATTGACCATCACTCCAACACACAAGAGGGCTGCCCCCATCTGGTCAAATATCCTGTCCCCATGTGGACAAAAGATGGCCACCACAAGATGGCCAACAGGGAGGACAGTGGGAAGTTCCAGGCCTGCAAGGGAGGGCAGTTGTGGGCCATCAGGCCAGTAGGGAAGGGCAGTTGGGAAGGGCCAGGCCTGTAAGGGAGGGCAGTTGGGGGTGATCAAGCCTGCAGGGGAAGAAAGTTAGGGGTGACCAGGCCAG
Source organism: Antrozous pallidus (assembly GCA_027563665.1). Lineage (NCBI taxonomy): Eukaryota > Metazoa > Chordata > Mammalia > Chiroptera > Vespertilionidae > Antrozous > Antrozous pallidus. The sequence goes on along the minus strand of CM050521.1, from coordinate 17,151,627 downwards.
CAGAGGAGGGAAATTGGGGGTAATCAGGCTGGCAGGGGAGCAGTTAGACATCAATTAGGCTGGCAGGGTAGTGTTTAGGGGGTGATCAGCCTGGCAGGCAGAAGTGGTTAGGAGCAATCAGGGAGGAAGTCAGGTGAGCAGTTTGGAGCTAGCCGTCCTGGATTGTGAGAAGGATATCTGACTGCCTATTTAACGGGCAGTCGGACATCCCTCAAGGGGTCCCAGATTGGGGAGGGTGCAGGCTGGGCTGAGATACACCCCCAGTTCTCTTCCCCCTCACCCTTGTGCATGAATTTCATGCACCAAGCCTTTAGTCTATACTAATAAAAGAGTAATATGCTAACTAGACCAGGCGACCTTCCAGACAAAGCTGGGGGTTTGGTCAGCCTGCAAACCACTCCAAAGAGCCCTCAATCCTTTGCCTAGGCCCACCCCACCCCCAGGGGGACCCTCACCCTGATGGGGATGTGGCCAGCTGAAAATGGCCCTAAGCCCCTCACCCAGGCTGGCCACACCTCCCAGTAGGGACTCCCACCCCAATGGGGATGTGGTTGACCTGAAAATCACCTCAGCCCCTCACCTAGCCTGGCACCACCCCCCAATATGACCCCACCCTGATCCAGGACCCCTTTCAGGACAGACCAGCCAGCCCCCACCCATGCACCAGGCCTCTATTCTATACTAATAAGAGGGTAATATGCTAATTAGAGCAGGAGACCTTCCAGACATCCTTCCAGACAAAGCTATGGTGGTGGGGCAGAGGCAGAGGAGGTTACAGGTGATCAGGCCAGGATGAGAGGGCAGTTGGGGGTGATCAGGCTGGTAGGGGGGACAATTAGGGGTGAACAGGCCAGCGAGGGAGCAGTGAGGGGCAAGCAGGCTGGGTGGGCAGTTGGAGAAAAGAAGGCTGGCAGGGGAGGCAGTTGGGGGTGAGCAGGCTGGCAGACAGAGTGATTAGGGTAATCAGGCAGGCAGGCAGGTGAGTGGTTAGGAGCCAGCAGTCCCAAATTGCAAGAGGGATGCCCCAGATTGGAGGAGGTGCAGGCTGGGCTGAGGGACATCTCCCCCACCCATGCACAAATTTTGTGCACCAGGCCACTAGAGTATCAATAATGGTAAACTTTTAATAATCCTATACTTCCTAATATGCTACTTTTTCATCCTTAATTCAGGGAAGCCAAGCATTCCCAGCAACTATGGAGACAGTGATCAGGCCTTAAATTAAGGGTCTGTTTAGCATCATTTTGCCATCTGAGTCTGGTATTTTAACTAATAAGACATTTTCTCATGTTAGCTATGCAGACCAAAACCTTAGATCATTAGCCTACTTGGTTCAGTTGATTTGAGAACACATTTCTAATGTAAAGCCATTAAGCCCCCTAGGAGCCAGTGACCTTTGTTCGAAGGGCATAGTCTACAGTGATATAATAGCAAGTTTTCTTAAAATGTGTTCCTTTAGCCAGAAGGCAAATGAGTTGAGAAAATGAGGAAGACAGAGCTCAAACCTGTCAGCACAAGCAAAAAGGTAATGAAGTTCAAACCACCTTCTAACAATATATAGGAATACTATCTTCATATAGGAAAAAAGGAGCCTTATTGTTGGTATCATAGCCTCTTATAATTAGATCAATTAATCTTCAGTTGTTTCTGCTGTATAATTGTATATCAATAAAAATATGTTCGTAGGAAAGAACAATATAAAAATGAGAAGGGGATGGTAGGGAAGGGTTATTGTGAAGTTGAAATAGAAGGGAACTTAGAAATCATCTCTTCTTATTTTACTTAAGAGAACACAGAGGGCTGAAAAGAATGAGTGACTTATTCACTGTCACTAGGATTATAGGGAAAAACACAGAGTGCCTGGTGGTTAATCTTCTGTCAACTTGGCTGAGCCACCATACCCAGATATGTGGTCAAACATTCTTCTGATATTCTGTGAGGGTGTTTTCAGATAAGATTAATATTTAAACCAGTGGATTTTGAGAAAAGCAATTGCCCTCCCTAATGTGGGTAGGCCTCGTCCAATTAGTTGAAGGCTTGAAGGAAGAATGAATTCCGCAGGAGATGGTCTTTAGACTTGAACTGCAACATCAGCTCATCCTGGGGCATTCAACCTGCCAGCCCATATTTTGGGCTTGCTGGCCTCGGTAATAGCGTGACCCCATTCCTTAAAATAAATCTCTCCTTACCTGAGAGATGTAATATATTACACATCCTGTTGGTTCTGCTTCCCTGGAAAACCCAAACTAATAAGAGTGTCATAAAGTACACGTATCTACAAGTGAAAAGAATGGGTAAAATCATCAACTGTCTTCCTTCTAAACTTTTCTTTTTAACTCTTTGGAAGGAACTTTGAAATACCACTGCGATAAGCATTGTACAAAACGATGGAATTTTCTTTTAAATTAGTATCTTGAGTCATGAAATAACTTGTTTATCTTCTCTTACTCTTAAGTTTTTTTACTAAGTAGTTTAAACAAATTGCATAATCTAAAAGCTATTAATTTTCTAAGGACAACCTCAAAAAATATTTTATTGCAAGGAGGAAGAATCGGTATTTTTAGCCTATAATTGGGTACCTGAATTATATAGATGTATATATTTATCCATTGCCCCTGCCTGTCCCTATACTATTCTCATTCAGCTTCTCTCCCTTTGAGGCATCTCAAGGCTCATCTTGGCCATGACATTTTCCTATTGACTACAGCTCATGTTGAGCTCTCTTCTCAAATCCCTTTTTCACTTTAGCACTTTATTTCCCATCATTTTTAAACTGTCTGAACTATCCAATATAGTGCTTAACCTTCTTGGCTTATCCTTTAAGATAAAAAAGAGGCATTGAGCCTTAGAGAGTATGCCTGAGTGAGCTAATCCCCTGGAAATTAATCATACAAGTAATGTCACTGTAAGACTCAGAGGAAGGTAAGAAGGAAGCACGGTTATAGAAACTTAAATCTGGACTCTTCTTCTTGAGAATTTAAACAATTATAGTGTAAGCTATGGGTTGTAAGAAGCCAAATTAGAGAAAATATATAAACTCAGACAAAGTGGGAGTGGAGAAGTGTTGTGAAATTTATGGGATGGTCCAGTGCAACAAGCAGCGCTCTGGGGGAGGGGAGACAGCCCAAAGAGTCTTGTGCTACGGTTCTTCTCTAACTTTAATCTTTCCTGTTCTTAAAAATGCTCCTCTCTGAAAGGCAAAACTCTTTTAAAGCCTAGCACTACCCTTGAGCTCTGGGATTCCAGAGGTTTCTATGGCAGTATTAGATAAGAGGCAGCAAAATGTTCATTTACCCAAGGCTTCATTTTAGGAAAAGATAGCTTTCTGTGTTTGCTGCTGTCTACTTCTCCCAGAGAAAATGAGGCATGATTACTGAAGTGCTTCTGAGAGCATTCCAATGCCTTGCATTTAGATTCCTCTGGGTGGAATTCAGCAAGATATGCAAGAGAAAGCTCACTTTTCAAAATGTGCCTTGTTTGTATGATGTTCGTGTAGACATCATAAGTTATATATCAGTTATCCTATTACCTACAGCTGTTCATTCCACTTTCCTAAACTCCATACCATCATGTAATTCATGCTTCCTGGCTTTGCTGTTTTCAGAATAATTTGTTCTGAAATGACAAGTATCTCTAACGATGGTTCTAAATCTCCATTACTCTATGATGATGGGGCTCAATATTTTGGCAGGAGTAAAAGCATGCGTTATACCTCACACAGAAATGTGATTAATCTTAAGCACATCAAGATTTGTTGAGATTTGTCTGGAGACATCATCATATCTCCAATTAGCTCGCTGTTTCTCCTCCTCAAAACACACACTTGAGCTCATGAAATAGTCCATAAAACTTAGATATGGGAAATGCAGCATCAAAAAAATAAATGCTAATGCTCATTAGGTTTCTGTAGAAAAAGATTAAGAAACATTCTAAAAGGCTTTTAAAGAACATACAACACCTGATTCAGGCCTTTGCTGGTTTAGCTCAGTGGCTGGAGTGTCAGCCTGTGGACTGGAAGGTCCCGATTCTCGTCAAGGGCACGTGCCTGGGTGGCAGACTCCATCCCCAGGAGCGGGTGTGTAGGAGGCAGCCACGCAATGATTCTCTCTCATCATTGATGCTTCCATCTCTCTCTCCCTCTCCCTTCCTCCCTGCAATCAATAAAAATACGTTTTAAATAATAAATAAATAAATAAATAAATAAATAAATACACTTGATTCAGTCTAACTAGCAAAACATTTCTCAGGTTTAAGAGCTAAATAATATTGATTATGGTCTTTGAGACTGTGACTTCCATCTCCTTCTTACTCCTTTGCCATATAAAGATAAACAAGTTAGCTCATGACTTGTTCTGACGAAGTCAACTGCTGTGTTCTGAGCTGCCCAAAGGGCATACGTGGTGAGCAACTGAGGGCGACCTCTAGCCCACAGCAAGGGAGGAATTCAAGTTCTTTGTCTGAGCCTGCCATAAACTAATTCTATCAAAATCACTGAGAAAACCTGTAAGCAGAGTCTGCACCAGGACTGTAGGCCTAGCCTATAGCTTGCAGCTTATCAAAGACCTCGACCAAGGGACCCAATTAATTTTTGCTCACATTCCTAACCCATATAAACTGGAAGATAATAACTGTTGTTTTAAGCCTCTAAGCTTTGGGATAATTTGCTATAATATATAGTCATAGATAACTTTCACACACTCCATAAAGTATTCTTAGTGGATATTAATCTCTTTCATCCTTGAATGATGTCATTCATTTTGAAAGGTAATCACAAATTATCTTGCATTGTTTACTTAGTGCTAATTGGCCATTTTTCAATGGTGTTCTGCAGATATCTAATGAGGGCATGTGTATGTGTGTGTGTGAATTTGTGTGTGTTCTATATATGCAGTGATTGTGTGCGTAGGGGAAAGTTTGAGTGAGGAAGTTAAGTGGGCAGGGCTCTGGGTCCCTTTCCCCTGCCCTAACTAGAACAATTCCTCTTTTACCTTCTAGATGTATTAGGCTATGATATAATGTTTAATTACAGAAGAAGGGCGCTGTATTTTAAAGTTTAAAATTGTCAACTTAAATGTTTATGATTTAAGTCTTGCCAACCACTGAACTATATGCAATGTAAATTTTTTAAACCTGGAGCTAGAAAATACTTTTAGCCAATCGGGATATTTCTTTCAGGTATCCAAATCTAAAATTTCCAACCTAGTACTTCTAAATCCCACTTCATAAAATATAGTCAATCAAGTACAAAGCTAGGTAGTCTGTAAATCAGGCAACATCATTTAAATCTTTATTGTTGAAAGAATTACATATGTCACCTTTCTTCCTCCCATTGACACCCTTCAGCATCCTATTGTCTGTACTTATGGGTTATGCATATATGTATACCTCCCACTTACCCATCCTCCTTTGTCTTCCATCCGAGATTCCATATTCTGTTCCATGCTTCCATGTCTCTGGATCCGCTCCATTCATCAGTTTACTTTGTTAATTAGATTCCATATATAAGTGAGATCACAACTGCAAACCTCAGGCTGAAAAGCAGATCTAGTTAAGATGATGAGAATCAATATGTGAAACTTAGACTTTAAACAGAAGCTCTAGCTATTCATTAAGTCAATGTTTAGGTGTGAAGTTGTGAATCAACATGTGTGTCACTGAAGATTCCAGTGTGATAGTACAGAACATCAGAGAAAGTGAGACTGAAGCAAAACTCATTATTGCATGCCATTCCGATCTATGACCCAGGTCCCTGGTGAAGTTCAAGTAGGAAGCTAGATAGACATGAGCCGGATAGATGGCTAAGATGAAGGGGAAGACGACAAGTGGGAGACATGAAAAGCAAGAACTAATCAAGAGTTAGCAGACCCAAGGGTGAGGGGGGGAGACTTGAAACCACTTCCAGGATGTGGTGTAACAGATAGCTTAATATCTAGGTGAGGCAGTCTTGACACATGAGGACATATATACATATATATATATATTTGTTTACACAACCCCAACTCCAGGGTATAAAATTTCAAATGACCAACAAGCAGGACACTTAATTTGGTTTCACCAGCTAAGCTGCCTGCTCAGACTATATCTGGGTATGTTTCCTTTTCTGGCAAATAAATTCTTGCATGCTTTGCTGCTATTTAGTACTGTCTCTTGTTTTAATTCCTTTCCACCAGCAAAACAAGAACTAGGGCACAGAGACCCCCTCTAACAAAGGGACTGTGGAATAAGAAGCAGTGAGAGAGACATGAAGGGAGATGTTGTGATTTAAAGAGCTTAGATTCAACTACAATTCTTGAATGCCAAAAACTGAAGAAAAAGCGATCCACACCCAGCAAAAGAAATATAAACTTAAAGAAATAATGACAGAAAACCTCCCCCACCTGGTGAAAGAAACAGAATTCATGTGTGTGTTCTGAGAAGAAGCTGTGTGATGACCAGATTATTCATCTCTCTCCCACCTTAAAACTATGCAGTTTAATTGCCGGCAGGTCCTAATGAGAAATATTTTAATTATAATAAAAATAAATAGCTCTACTTCAAGGCTGGCATCAAACTCAATGGTCAGACACTCAAAACAAATCCATTAAAAACAGAAAAGAGAAACCATGACCATCATCTCCACTGTTATTTAATATCTTCTTGGAAGTAATAGCACATTCAGAGAAGCTAAACTATTTAAAGATGTAAAAGTTGTAAAAAAGAAAGTAAAATTATTTTACTAGAGAACTTAAAAGAACCAATGGGGGAAAAAATTACCGAGGGACACTGAGACCCAGGGGCCTCATAGGGCAGCGCTGATGAGAAACCATCGCTGTTTGCTCCACCCTGAGACTTCGCGCCATCCAAGCTGAGGGCAGAGGCTTTTGCAAGTCTTGTCTCATAAGGGTGTCTCCAGCATAGAAGTTCTCCCAGCATAGACACAGCTGATCCTCACAGCTAATTGGCATGGAGGTCAATTCCTCCCAGTGATACCAACAACAATCAACACATAACTGCAGTAAGGCTGTACACACAGTCCACAAAGGGGTGCACCAAGAGTGTACACCTCAGGTAACTGGAGAGGCTGAGCCACTGGGCACAATAGGACACCCAGAACATAAAACTACTCTGTCAACTCAGGGAAGCAGTCAAAATGTGGAGACAAAGAAAAAGGTCACAAATGAAAGAAATGGAGGAAAACAAATGACTGGATATAGAGTTCAAAACCACAGTTATAAGGTTGTTCAAGAATTTTCTAGAAAAGGCTAATAAATTTAGCAAGACCCTCAAGGACATGAAAAAGGACCAACTAGAAATTAAGCATACACTGACTGAAATAAAGAATAATGTACAAAGATCCAACAGCAGACTAGAGGACTGCAAGAATCAAGTCAAAGATTTGAAATACAAAGAAGCAAAAAACACCCAACCAGAAAAGCAAAAAGAAAAAAGAATCCAAAAATATGAAGATAGTGTAAGGAGTCTCTGGGACAACTTCAAGTGTAACAACATCAGAATTATGAGGGATCCAGAAGAAGAGATACAGCAAGATACTAAAAACTTATTTAAATAAATAATGACAGAAAATTTCCCCCACCTGGTGAAAGAAACAGACCTGCAAGTCCAGGAAGTGTATCGAACCCCAAACAAAAGGAATCCAAAGAGGACCACACCAAGATACATCATAATTAAAGTGCCAAGAGCAAAAGACAGAGAATATTAAAAGCATCAAGAGAAAAACAGGTAGTTACCTTAAAGGGAGCACCCATACAATTGTCAGCTGATTTGTCAACAGAAACTATGTAGGCAAGATGGGAATGGCAAGAAATAATCAAAGTGATGAATAGCAAGAACCTACAACCAAGATTACTCTACCCAGGAAAGCTATCATTCAGAATTGAAGGTCAGAATAAAGAGCTTCAAAGATAAGAAAAAGCTAAAGGAGTTTATCACCACCAAACCAATATTATATAAAACGCTGAAAGATGTTCTTTAAGAAAAGGAGGAAGAAGAAAAAGGTAAATATAAAAATTATGAACAACAAATACATATCTATCAAGAAGTGAATCTAAAAATCAAGTGAATTAAAAATCTGATGAACAGAATAAACTGGTGAATATAATAGAATCAGGGGCATAGAAGAAGAGTGGTCTGACAATTCTCAGGGGGAAAGAGTTATAGGGATGCAGGAAGAGACTGGACAATAATCATACACCTATGGATGAGAATAGTGGGGAGGTGAGGTAAGGGCAGAGGATGGGGTGGGAACCAGGTGGAGGGGAGCTACTAGGGAGATGACAAGAAACAATTGTAATAATCTGAGCAATAAATATTTATTTAAAAAAGAAATGATAAAATAATTTGGTGGAATGGCTAATAAATAGTAGCTATTGTTTGATTGAATAATTGGAATTAATTGAAAGTACACAAACACACACACTTGTCACTATTGTTGCCTTCTATCTATTTTCCCCAATCCATGGTACCTGAACAGTGAGTTCTTGTCATATAAGTGTTCGGTTCCATAAGTATCTGTGGCATGAATTGCTCTCCTGTAACTGAAAATATGATTCAAAGATTTGGCATGTGGATCCACAGGCCCTTTCTTACATTGTTTTCCCTTTGTTCTTTGTTTAGGATTCGCAGCTGCTGCCTTCTGGCTTCTTCCTATTTATGGTCTTATCTCTTCAGCACAGATGTATTTGGATAAATATGAAAGTATAAATGTGACTTTCTATTATATATCCTTTAAAGGACTCTCTTCAGAATTCCTCGTGTATAACTTTTTAAAGATGTGATCATTTAGACCCAGGCAGAAAGCTGCCTCTGCTTCTCAAAGAAATGACTTATTCTTAAAATTATTTTTAAAGAACCATCTTTATGTAAGTTATTTAAGAGCGAGTGAGACTACAGTTTATAAAAAAAAAAAACTGGATATGATAGCTCAGGTTTGAACAAGACTCATTATCAATAAACTGCTCCAAAACCATAGTATTTGCTATGTGCACAAATAAGTACTTACCACTCCTTGTTAAGAAATAGGTCCCAGAAGTCAGTAATATACATGAGAACAATTAAGTAAACAGTATGTGAATTTCTGTCTTTACTTACAAACCAATTTCAAAGAAAGAAGAAATCAAGATGAACTTTGCTCAGGGAAGCTGCATGAAAGACATAGAACTGGCCTGATATTTGAAAGGGCCTAGTCTGAGTCAAGATGTTGATACAGCAGACGACGGGAAAGGAGGGCCTCTCCCAACTGTCTGCAGTGAGACTAGGTGACTGGAGGAAAAGCTGAGTGAGGCATGTAAGAGACAGGAATAGGATGACTCGACTTGGACAGGTGTGCGGTCGTGTGTGGAAGGGCGGCCTGGGGCTGGGAGTAAATGGAGTTGATAGATAGGGTGGAAACAAGGAATAGACAAACTTGAAAATCAGACAGAAACATTAAACACATAGGCAAAACTGCCTGAAGAGGGTGCCTTCAAAAGATCTATTCTACCTCCTAATGGATTGAAAGTAGGAGAGGCTTAAAGCCGGTAGACATGTCGGCTAAGTCTGAAAGATACTTCAAAGGCTTCTACAGTATAGGAGAGGAAAACAGAAAGAAGGAATACGTAATTTCTGGCTTGTGAAATAAGACATTTCAATGGACAACGTGAAATAATGAAGATGTTTCTTTGTGAGGCTTTTTTGCTTGTTTTATTGTGTTGTATTTTGCCATTGTTTTGGAAAGGGGAACATACACATCCAGTTTTAGACAAACATTAGAATGATGATAGAATTAGGAACTAAAAAGCCCCAGGAGACAGGAATAAGAGGTACAATTAAGGGTAGAAACAGGAGATTCGGATTTGGAAACTTCGTGCCCAGATGAGGGCCTATAGCTTACTCCATGACAGTAAGTGGGAGATGAGAGAGGTGCTCTTCATTTCGAAAGGGACACCTGAAACATCAGGTTATGTAAGCTGACCTTGCCATTGGTTCCTAACCTCAAATTACCACTAGTAGGTAGTCCTATGCAAAGGGATAGACTCTCAAAGTGACTAGTATTTAAAGCAGACATGTGAGTGGCCAGAGTTGAGTGGAGATGCATTTCCTGCTTTCTATCCCTTTAAAAATACCAGGGAAGTGGTGGGCCCTCAGAACCCAAGGGGATGCAATTAGTAAGAAAACAGTCAAGAAAATCCACCACCACACAATCAAGTCAAAACCAAGTTTAATAGTCATGACTCTTAAAAAAAAACAAGAAAATCCTCCAGAAGTGCCTTTGATGTTGTAAATTAAATGCAAATCAGTTGCATATGTATATCACTACCACAGTTCTTCAATGAATATGGCATGGTTTTCTTTTTAATAAAATAGATTCAAAGCATGCGTTTTGGATCCATTTTAATGTCTATGGACTTCATTGCTCGGTACAGAAAAAAACTCCATGGCATAATGGCAACTTATCTTTTGAAACTTTTCAATAATATGACTGAGAAGAGCTGAATGTTTAAAACATTGTTAGTTATTCATGTTGTGCCAATATTTAGCATAAGAATAAATGCTGATCATTTTATTTTTTAAGGGTAAGACCTCTATGTTCAGATCCACTGATCATTCTTCAATATCCCATCTGCCTCTGCTTCATTCCACTCTCCTACTTCCATCCTTCAAGGTTTAGCAAGAACCCCAACCAATCAATTAAGCTTTTTCTAAATACCTATACTTCTGTGGCATTATCTCTCCCTCATTTAAACCTATACAACTTATCTAGTTTTATCGTATTATCATTTAATATGTCATATATGTGTGTATATTTTATATGCACACATACATATGTATATATTTCCATATAAACATAGACATATATATAGAATATAATATGCACTGTATACATCTATACACAGTACATGTATACAGTATATAGCATATATGTAGTGTGTATGTATGACTTCTATATATGACATATACACATATGATTCATGTGTAGTGTCATATTTGACATTATACACATATAATGTCATATATATAAACTTATATAGAAAGTTACTATTCATTAAGGGGTGACTATGTTCCATATATATTTGCACATATATGTATATATATGTGTATATATATATATACACATATATACATATATGTGTATATGTAAGTGTATATATATATACATATATATGGAGAGAGAGAGAGGGGTAATATGCAAATTAGGCCAGGATGCCATAACAGGTTGACCTGAGAGGAGGAGGTTGCGCATGCAGCATCGAGGGTAGGATAACAGGGGTCTCCCCGCGCCTGTGCTGGGGGAAGGCCTGATCAGCAGGGGCCATGGATGTTCAAGGGTGGGAGAGGAAGGCAGGGCCAGACCAGTAGTGGCCATGGCTGTTGTGAGGCCCGGGGAGTAAGGCAGGGTGGGACTGACAGGCTGTGGGGTCCAGGGAGTAAGGCAGGGCAGGACTGGCAGTGGCCGCAGGGACTGCTGCTCTGTGGACCCAGGTCAGGGCTTATGCAGGAGACAACCAATTGATGTGTCCCTCTCACATTTATGTTTCTCTTTGTCTTTCCCTCCCTCATCTAAAAATCAATGGGAAAATATATCCAGATGACTCAAGGGTGGGTGAAGCCATGTGATTTCAAATCCCACTGGGCTCCTAGTATATAATGTTATTCAGTCTTCTCCAAAATGCTGTAAGTTGGTCATTAATATTATTTCCATTATTATTATTTAATATATTATTTACATTAAAAGCAACTGAGATTTGAAGAAGCTGAGAGAGAATCCAAGATGGTGGCATAGGTAAACACCTAAACTGCTGTCTCACACAACAATTTCAAAAACACAATTAAAAGACAAAATGGACATCATCCAGAACCACAGGAAAGCTGGCTGTCTGAAAATTCTACAACAAGAAGGAAAAAGGAATGTACACAGAGAATCAGAGGAGCTGAAAAGCCTGAGGTAGGGAGACAGAGAGGATAGGGCAGCTGAGTGCCTGGCTGGCATGCTCTAGCGGGAAGGAGACAAAAGCTCCAGACTGTGCTGAACCCCAGTTCTGACTGCACTGAACCCCAGTTCTATGCAATACTCTGAGGACCCAGGCTCATATGGTGGGGTGAGGGAAGAGAGTCTGGACTGTAAGGTGGAATCTCAGGGGAGCAGCCAAGGGCAGAGGTCTGGAGGCACATGCGCAAGTGCACGCAGAAAGGACTGACAAATCTCCACGCTGCACTGAACCCCAGTTCCAACTGCACTGAATCCCAGCCCCCTACGAGACCCTGGGGACCCAGGCCCATATGGGAGGAATCTGGACTGTAAGGCAGAAACTCAGGGGAACACGAAAGGCAGAGGTTCAGAGGCATGCGCGCAAGTGCGCACAGATAGACTGTTAAGTGTGTTGCTGGCTTGATCTAGCAGGAAGGAGACAAGGGTTCCAGACAGCCCTGAACCCCAGTTCTAACTGCACTGAACCCCAATACCTGCTGAGAAGCTGGGAGTCCTGATTCATTGGGGGAGAGACTGGACTGTTTGGCAACAGGCAAAACTCGAAGGCACCTTCCTCTCCAGAGTGCTTGCAGCAATTGCCTATGGACACAGAGACCCAGGAACCTCATGGGATGGGGCTGACTGGAAGCCAAGGCTGTCGGCTCCACCCTGAAACTCTGCCCCATCCACGCTGAGCACAGAGGCTTGTGCAATTTTGCAAGTCTTGTCTCATAAGGCTGTCTCCCAGCATATACACAGCCACCCAAGCAGAGACCCTGGGATATGGGATTAATTTATATTCTATAATTGAAACTCTGTAGCCTGGAGTGTAGTCAAGCCTTCTGCTCGCTCTGTTGTGACAGCCATTTCTGTTTGAAACTTTGTAGCCTAGAGTGGAGGCCCAGGCTAGGGCTGCAGAAGTTTGGCTTCCTTCATCGCCCTGGCAACCCAAGCATTCTGTTCTCTCCAGCTCCATGGCTGCCACCATTTCTGTTGGGATTTATGTATCTTCTATAATTGAAACTTTGTAGCATTGAATGGAGGCCTAGGCTGGCAACGGCAGGCGGAAAGCTTGGCTTCCTTTACTGCCAGGGAAACCCAAGCCTCCCTCCTGCTCTCAGTGATGGCAGCCATCTTGGTTGGGTTTATTTGCATAATTTGCTCCTGATTGGCTGGTGGGGGTGGCTGTGGCTATGGCTTGATTGGAGGTATGGTCAATTTGCATACCACTCTTTTATTAGATACGATATATATATATATCCTCACCCAAGGATATGTTTTTATTGATTTGAGAGAGAGAAACATCAATGTGAGAGAGAAGCATTGATTGGTTGCCTCTCATACACACCCAACCAAGATGGAACCCACAACCTGGATATGTGCGCTGATGAGAATTGAACTCATAACCTTTTTGGTGTATGGGATGATGCCAACCAACTGACCTACCTGTCCAGGGCAGAAAGGACTATATTTTAAAGTGAGAGAATTTTAAATATTTTACAATTATTTCACTTTTCTCTATTTTTTGAAATTTTTATTTAGCCTTGGGCTGAGAAGAATTTTAAAAACTGTTGTGAACTGGCACCATTCTTTAGCCGGTGTTAGGGCAGCACCACGCTAAGCCATGTGGATTCTGATAGCAGCAGGCCCAGAACAGAGCTCCCCCACATCACCTCCCAATGTTCTGTGCTGCTTCTCACAGAGATGTGCTTGGAAATACAAGGCCTTTCCTCACAGCAGAATCTCCCCACTGGTAGCTGTTTCAGGCAGTCCATCAGGGATCACTTCTGCTTTATTAATCCAATCAACAGGTGCACGTTCCAGTCTTTATGCTTTAGACCAAGGCCCTCGCATGGGCACTTCTGCTTATAAAGAAGGCCAGTCCTGCCAAGAGAGCCCCTGGGAGCCACTCAAGCTATCCCCTTGCTCAGTTTATGGTTCCAAACACACTGAAGTTATGAGCATGACTGAGAAATTCTCACTAGAGGCTCTCTTTCTTTCTTTCTTTCTTTTTTTTACTTTGCAGTTATAAAATAATGGACCAGAACTAGATTATATCCAAGGACTGTGGCAATTCTTTTTTCTGTGTTCTATAAATACACAAGGCATCATAACTTGATATTTATGATCACCGTTTGATTTGTCTCAGTGTGCACAGCAGCCAAGTTATAAAACAATACTTTCAGTCATTAACTATCCAACTTGAGAATTTGTGATAGGGTTCACACGCGAAAATATAAGGCAGAAAATGTGGAATCATAAAAAATTGTGGCCCAAGCTGGTTGGGCTCAGCGGATAGAATGTCGGCCTGCAGACTGAAGGACCCAGGGTTAGATTTCAGTCAAGGGCACATGCCTGGGTTGCAGGCCCAATCCCCAATGCAGGAGGCAGCCGATCAATGATTCTCTCATCATTGATGTCCCTATCTTTCTCTTCCTTGTCCTTCCTTTCTGAAATCAATAAAAACACATTTAAAAAAAAGAGAGAGAGAGAGAAATTGGGAAGCTTGAAGACAATATAAATCGTACACTGGTGTTGGGGGCGGGGCTTGCTCCCATGTGTTTCATTTTCCCCCAACTTAGGGAAGTCCCATTTTTCTGTTTGCCTGCCTTATTTGTTTAAAGAGGTAGCCTCCCGCCTTTAATTGAGTTTGCTATTGGTGGCCAACTTTTTCCAGTAAAAGGGCACACATAAAAAACGACGTGTTCCTAAAGAAGCATAAATGCCCCACAAATGGATTTAAAAGCCGCAGTCCTCATTTGGAAGGCAGAGCATTGTCTTTTTGACAAGCCTTCCTCTGGAGCCTGGGAACACCATTAGAATGTGCTCCCTTCTTCCCAGTAAAGGCACTGAGGGCACAGTGGCAACTGTCAGCATCTCGCAATTGTGCCTGAGAGAATCAGAAGATGTCCCTCATCCCCAGTTGTGTTTCATCTTTACTATGGCCTGCAATTAAGCACAGAAATAAAAGCAGCTTTGAGACAAATTCTATTTTCCTCTTCAGCCCTTTAGTGTCCTGTATTGTGAGAAAATAGAAACATTTCTTCTCTTTTAATATAGGCCAAAGTCTGATGAACTGGAAACAGAGGATGAGCACACAGCAAGGATCTGATCCGGAGTGTGGGCCTTTGTGTCTGACCCTGTATGTTTTTCACTTGACTACATTAGGGCAATAGCTGTGATCTGCTTTGCTGCTTGGAAGGGTTGGCGAGGGGGGATGGGGCAAGAAGGGGGAGATGGGAGAAAAAAATGCCCCAGCAATGTTTTTTGTTGTTGTTTAGTGTGTGTGTGTGTGTTATTTTATTTTATTTTATTTTTCTATAGCAAAGCAGGAGATTTATTGAAGAACGAGTACAGACGCCCACATGGGGAGAGGGAAGAGTGACACAAAATGGACTCCCATGTGGGAGGGGGAGAAGGGTCCCCGCCCCTGCAATGTTTTTAAATAGAGAGAATGGAAAAGAAATGGAGAATAATTTAAAAGATACCAGATTCTTCAGAGAGAAAAAGATTTCTTGCATGTCGGTGCAGAACTAAATATGGAAAATAGCATTTGTCTGATATCTACCAGTTCATTCATTTATAAGAAACACCACAGAGTTACAGTGTATGTTAAATGTCAAAATTCTGATTAGCATAGATGCTTTGTATAACCCTTAATCAACTGACTTACCCAAATAGGCAAGAACCTAATCAAATATATTTCTTAAAGATGCTGAATTTCGAAAAGATGGTTCCTGCAGCACAAAGCATTCTATTTCTAATGAATCAAAGACACTGTCTTTGTTAAGGTTCTGTTATTTCAAATTGTAGCCGTGACTCTTCTGTTTTGAAGTCATGGACAGGATAGCAGGCACTTATGTGAAACATTTAGGGGGATATGTTGAGGTGTATTAGAAATGATGACCGGCAGAAGATAATGATGTCACAGCACTGTGAGTTTCTGGGAAGTTCTCTGCCATTTTTTAAAAAGCATGCCAAGAGTTACTACCTGAACTGACAACACCCAGACGAGAAAGAAATCCAAGTTCTCAAAGTAGCCACATTTAACAGGAATTTTAGTACTCAAGCTAGAATGTGTACTGAATTTTCTTGATTATGTGCAACTGTCCAACCAGGGATTAAATTTTAAAACATCATCACCAAAAAAAAAAAAAAAAAGTTGAGTCATACTGATGCATAATCAAATCTGTAGGTATTATATTTAGATTCTAGTGAATTGGGTGCATAGGCTGAGGATAAGGCATATTTTGCAACTTCTTGCAATAGTTATGAATAGTTATAACTATTAGTTTAAAAGAGAGTACCTCCTCACATAATAAATTGTTAGTGATTGTGATTTAAGAAGTAAAGTAGCTGCCATTCTGACAAGTAATGTGTCTTGCAGTGTGTTTTTAAAGAACAATATAATTACATCCACATGTAACAAAGCAGTGATGGATTGAGAAGCCTTGTCATTTTTCTTACACAAAAGTGGTCTGAGCCTTTCTCTACTTATTTATAACTAGAGCCCCAGTGCATGAAATTCATGTATGAGAGGGTGTGTCCCTCAGCCCAGTCTGGATCCTCTTCAATCTGGGACCTGGTAGGATCAGGCCTAAATGGGCCCTTTTCACAATCCAGGACTGCTGGCTCCCAACTGCTCACCTGCCTTCCTAATTGCCCCTAACCGCTTCTGTCTGCCAGCCTGATTACCCCTTAATCACTTCCCTGCCACCCTGACTGATGCCTAACTGCTCCCCTGCTAGCCTGCTTGCCCCTATCTGCCCTCCCCTGGAGGCCTGATCACCTCTAACTGCTCTCCCCTGAAGGTCTGGGTCCCCCCAACTGCCTTTCCCTTCAGGCCTCGTCACCTCCAACTTCCCTCCTCTGCCAGCCTGGTCACCCCTAACTGCCCTCCCCTGCAGGCTTGATCACCCCCACCTGCCTTCCTTTGCATGCCTGGTCCATACCAACTACCCTCCTCTGCTGGCCATCTTGTGGTGGCCATCTTGCGTCCACATGGGGGCAGCCATCTTTGACCACAAGGGGATAGCCATCTTGTGTGTTGGAGTGATGGTGAATTTGCATATTACTTTTTATTAGATAGGATAGTGGCCTAGTGCATGGGTGGGGGCCAGCTGATTTGCCGTTATGGGTGTCCCGGATCATGGTGAGGATTCCTTTGGGGTATGGAGCGGCATGGGCAAGGGGCCTGTGGTGGTTTGCAGGCTGGCCATGCCCCTTGGCAACCTAAGGGGAGACCCTAGTATCTGGAATTTATTTATCTTCTATAATTGAAATTTTATAGCCTTGAGCAGAGCCAAGCCTCCTGCTCTCTCTATGGTTGCCGCCATTTTTGTTGGGATTTATTTATCTTCTACGATTGAAACTTTGTAGCCTTGAGTGGAGGCCTGGGCCCATGAGGGTGTGTGGAAAGCTTGTCCTCCACCATTGCTGGGGAAACCCAAGCCTCCTGCTCGCTCTGTGGCCACAGTCATATTGGTTGGATTAATTTGCATACTAACTCCTGATTGGCTGGAGGACATGACTTGTGGGTGTAGCAGAGTGATGGTTAATTTGCATATTGATCTTTTATTAGATAGGGTCACCTTGGTTTGCTCAGGTGTATTTCAAGCCCACCAGTCCTCGCTGCCTTACATTCTTTTGCGAACAAAATTATTCTGAAGCAATTAACTAGAATCCGCCCCTCCTACACACACACACACCTCCTTTATTCATTTTCCAAACAAACTAAGGTCACTGCTCATTTTCTCCTTGCTTTATACATCCTCCAGCCCCACTACATCCTGAATACATTTAAATATTCTTCCTGAGATATACCTCTGCTTCCTGTATCACAAGTAAAGTGAGATTCATGAACCTACAGGTAAATGCATATCATCTCAAATTTCTAACTATGGCTACTTTCTGAAATATGAGAAAGTTGTCTAGGAGAATTTAGTATAGCCTAGGCATGCTGATCTTGCAAAGTGCTTAGTCCTTTCAATTTGACACCAGAGTCACCGCCAGCTTAGTAAGGTGTAATGCATCACTTATGATATGGGCCTGCCAATGAAAACTTCTGGAACATTAAAATCCCCTGGATAGATTTTTAAATAGTAATTTCGGCACCCACCCCAAACAAATTGAATCAGTATCTTTAGGGTGGAGGGATACAAAATATTAGTTCTCTTAGAAAGCTTTCTAGGTGACATAAATGTGCAGTTAAGAGCCACCCTTCTAGGGTAGACAAGGTTACTTGGTACAGCAACAATGCTTACTTTCAAAGAAAGAAGTAACAATGTACATTGCTGTTACTGTGGTTATCATTAGCTAGAACATCATATTTGGTGTATTGGAAGAAAATGTCATCACTGTAAGGGCAAGGGTCATTATGTCATGAATTCTTTTAATATATCTATGAAGAATTATGTTTATCCCCTATCTAGAAGGCAAGCTTCCAAAGATGAAGGGGAAATGCAGAATTCCCTTGTCAGGTCATGAGCTCCATCCTTTCAGGCTTAACCAGAGTACCTTTAACTAAGTCACATTTGTTAATGGACATCCTAATTAGACATTGTTATAGGCAGAATAAGGCCCCCATCAAAGATGTCCATGTCTTAATCCCCAGAATCCACGGATGTATTACCTTACATAGCAAGGGGGAATTTGAAGGTGATTAAGTTAGGGACCTTGAAATGGGAAGATTATCTAGGTGACCCTGACATAATCACAGAGGTCCTTATGAGTGGTAGAAGGAGGCCAGAATCAGAGAGATTTACCACTATGCTGCTGGCTTTGAAGATGGAAGAAGGGGCCACAAGCACAAATGCAGGCAGCCTAGAATGTGAAAGAGGCAAAGCAATAGATTCTTCTCTTGAGAATCTGTAAGAAATGCAGAATCTCCAGAATTATCTACCTATATAAAAGCCTAAGTGACCATCACAACTGAACAGACAACCGAACAGACTGCGTAGGGCAACCAGGCTGGCAGGGAGGTTAATGAAGGATGACCAGTCGACCAAGCAGCAGTCTGTGTGGGGAGACCAGGCCAACGGGGGGCAGGAGGGTGGAGGGTAGTCAGAGATGACCAGACTACCAAACAGCAGGCTGCATGGGGCAACCAGTCCGGCAGGGAGTGGGGGGCAATTGGGGGCAACCAGGCCAGCAGCCGGGGCAGTTAGGGGTGACCAGGCTGGCGGGGTCGGGGGGACAGTGAGGGGCAATTAGACTGGCAGGCAGAGGCAATTAGGGGTGATCAGGCTGGTGTGCGGGGGGGGGGGCAGTTAGGGGTGATTAGGCAGGCAGGCAGGCAGGCAGGTGAGCAGTTAGGAGCCAGCAGACCAGGATTGTGAGATGAATGTCCAACTGCCAGTTCAGGCCCAGGATTGGGCATAAACCGGCAGTCAGACATCCCTCGAGGGGTCCTGGATTGGAGAGGGTGCAGGCTGGGCTGAGGGGACCTTCCCTCCCCATCCCCACCTCTGTGCACTAATTCCATTCACCAGGCCTCTAGTAAAATCATTAGCCACTAGTTTGTGGTAATTTGTTATAACATCCGTAGGAACCTAATACAGACATGTTGAATTACCACCAAAATTGCCCACCCTGGATACTGCCTTCCACTTTTCTCTAATCTAGAGAACTGAATTAGACATTGAGCAAACACTTATGAAAACAAGGAACTCTCAAGGAGTTCACAGTTCATTGAGGGTGTAGAAACCACCATAAAACAATCTGGCAATGGACATGAAAGATGTTTCAGATTGCTAGGGTGCAGCTCATCCAGACTCCTGAAGTTGTAAAGTTTTCTTGGAAAGAAAGCTGGCCTGTTTCTTAAGGATCAGCAGTGGAAACATTAGCAGGAGGTGAATGAGGTGGGAAAGTTGGAATGTTACAGGTAAAAAAAAAAGGCCATTAGTAAAGAATTAATTATATATAGCAAAGAGTTAAGTTAGTGAGCAGGGCTGTAGTATACCAGTAGACAAATCTGAGATACAAATTAGGCAGTGTAGAAATATGAGACATTCAAGCTACACATATTCATTCAATCATCATTCAGCACCTCCTCACAAGTACACAGCCTACACATCTTGCTAAAGGAGTGACTCATGCCAAAATAAAAAAATCATTCCAGGAACACCCTAGTTTGGTTCTCTCCTGGTACATTGATCCTCATACAAATTAGGCTTCTTATAGACCCAATTTTCTAGCTTTCATACATGTTCAGGTAGAACTGGTTCTACAGTTTTCCAAGATGAGAAAACTGAAAGAAAAAAAACTCTTCCATTATACAAATGCCCAGTCTGGTCTCCTCTATTGTTTTATGGGTGATGTGAAGAGTGAATGCATTTGAATCATTTGGGCCAGAGTGGAACTACCCCGAGTCCCACTCCACCCTTGCCAGATAAAGAGTAATGGGAGTAGTACTGAGGACAGAATTCTGCAACAGTCACCAATGAAGCATTTCAAATAGGAAGAGAAAGAAGATACAGATTGCATGTATTTGTGTGAGTGTGAGTGTATGTGTGTGTGTGTGTGTGTGTGTGTGTGTGTGTGATATTTCTCCCACCTCCTCTAAGCAGGTAAAAGCTCTCAGGAACATTCTTCCTTATTTTTTCCCATTTTTTTCTTTCCTTCAGTTTATTTGTCTCCTGCCTCTAGACCCAGGTAGAAATCTACCATCAAACATGCTACTGGAATAGGAGTTAAAAGTGATCCACATTCAAGTGTAACAGTCTCAGTCTGAAACCCTAAAGGTGTTTATTTGTATAACCAGCCATTATCAGCATGTCACACCTTCCTTTCTTTCATTATTATTACTTATACTTCTGATATAAATGTCTCTTCTGGGGGATAATAAACTATGTGAAAGGAAAACATGGTTTTACACTTTCACCCAGCTGCATTCCGTGATAATGATGTATTTTGTAAGTCTTCATAAAAAAATTGCTCATGTAATAAATCCCAATTCCTTAGAGGTGAAGGTTAAAATGGTTCTTGGTGTAAGGGCATTAGACATAGAAGGGAATTTCAATTTCTCTCCAGCAAATGAAAACTTAAGGCAGTTGTGGGTTTTGTGCTCTAACCTTTGTTCAAACTTTTAAGACATAAATGTATTTGGTACCTGATTCCTTTGTCACAAAGATTCTCATCACAGTTTCATTCTAGATTGGCCCATCCTTCATGGATTTTCATGAATTTTTCCTGACTCAGTAAAATATCTTCCCATCCCCTGGCTGCCATCCTGACATAGCCAAACATTTCTCAATGAGAAGCTATGAAACAGTCCAGACATTTTCGGTGGCATTCATAACTTCCTTATTGCCTTCTCTCCTGTTCATGGTGGCACAGAGGAGCCTAAGTGAATTAAGAAGTGGAGGCAACCAGGCACTACAATTATTAATTCCAGTTTATTAACTCACTAGAGGCCTGATGCACAAAATGTGTGCAAGGATAGGTCTTCCTTGCCCCGGCTGCCAGCACCTGGGCTTCTCCTGGCTGCTGGCTGCCAGCCCCCAGCCCCACCCTCTACCCACACCCATCTTGGCCTGGTACTGCCCACATCTGCCACCATTCCCCTCACTGCTCCCCCTACTCCCTGATTCATTGCCCTGCCAACTGGTGGTCTGGGCCTCCCTCTGCTGGGTGATCATGGAGCAATGGCGGGCCCCCTGACCAATCACATCGCACCCACCTTGGCTGGCCTGGCGCCAGGGCATGTCACAGCATGGCTGTCGGGACAGTCATTCTGCTGTTCAGCCATTCCGTCAATTTGCATTTTACATTTTTATTATTATAGATGGGATTTTAGACCTCCGCAAAACTTTAAAAATCATTTTGCACCCCTCATTCATTTTCCAGATGATAAAACAAACCCCCAAGTGGTTAACTAACTTGTCCAAAGTGCACAAGACTTTCCAGGGATAGATACTGGCTCTCCTGATCCCCTGAAATTTTCTACTTCATAAAAACAATAGAGTAAAAGGATGTTTTATGTTCCCGCTATGAAGTTGGTAAGTTGACTATGGACTGATTCTTTTTTATCATAACCTGAATGTTCTAATTGCTTGCTTACTACTGTACAATAAACTACTTCCAAGTTTGGTAGCTTCATTTTTTTATCATTCGTGGTTCTATGGGTTGATGGGTTTGGCTCAGGGTCCCTCAGAAAGTTGCAGCTGAGACTGGAGTTGAGTTACCTGAAGGATTGTACACTCACATCTGCTACCTGGGCTGAAACAGATGAAAAGCTGGAGGCTGGTCAGGCCTCTGCCTCTCTCTCTTCACAAGGCTGGACCGGGCTTCCTCACAACCTTGGGGCAGAGATGGCTGGATTAAAAAAAAAAAAAAAAGGTTTTGTGAAGAATGTAACCTTCAAATAATATATTTTTATTGATTTCAGAGAGGAAGGGAGCGATAGAAACATTAATGATGAGCGGGAATCATTGATTGGCTGCCTCCTGCACTCCCCAACCTGGGGATTGAGCCCGCAACCCTGGCATGTGCCCCTGACCGGAATTGAACCCAGGACCCTTCCGTCTGCAGGCCCACGCTCTACTTAGTGAGCCAAACCGGCTGGGGCAGAAGAGGGATTCCTAAAGTTTGCATCCTAAGACTGGAGTTGTCAGTGAGCGGTCAGTACTATACTCTCTGGGAAGGGAAGGGGAGCATCACAGAGATGATTTGGAGGAGGAAGCACCAGTGGTAAAACAGTATAACTTCCTTCTTCACAGTGAAAAACGATGCATGGACCTTAACTTAATGTCTGCAGTTGCTTTTTTCATAAGGAATTTAGTTGCACTGTCTTAATAAAAACGGACAAGCATGTGCAATGCCACTTTTTTTGGGGGGAGGGGTCACAGTTGATTTTCTTCACAAGTGCAATTTTAATATTTTTATCAGTGTCACAAAATAGAATTAATAACAAAACCAAATTTCAAAGAGAACAAAACTACTCAGAAAGCAGAATGCCAGTGCTAGAGAACTCTGCTGATGTCTTTATGCCCTGTGGATAATAGCCTTTCTGCGCTATAAACATGGTAGGAAATATAGGTTTCTTTGCTTTTTAAATGACCATACAGATCATCTGTTGAGTGCTGTTGACTTGTGTGACACTACTCCATTGCATAATTACATGTGTAATGTTATAAAATCATACAAAGTTTTAGCTTTCTAGGCCATCCTCCATCTGTCTATGCTTTGATGGTAGAGAAAATAAACATTGCCTTAGTTTAATAGTTTAAAGCATTCCATTTTGCACTATCTTAATAAAACCAACAATTAGGGGGCTGCTAAATGAAGTTCCACCATATTCCAAATAAATAAATAAAAAGATGCTAACAGATAAAGTGTAACACTCTCTATATAATGTTGTCAAGCTGAATTAACTTATCATCTTTGGTCTTTAACCATAGTTTCAGTATTTAGGTGGTGAAATGCACTGTATTCTTTGATGGAGGACCGGGGATTAGTGTGCCTAACTTGAACTGCATGCCATTTGTAGGTATTTTTTATTTGGAGGACAGCAGAGCTTACAGGAAGGGGCACAACAAAATTCAAGAAATTCTGTTTCCTAAAAGTAGTTCCTAGGCTATTAGCTCAGTGAGGATTTTGTTTTAATTAATAATGTGGCATTAATTTTTGAAGCGTTTACAAGTGATTATCACAAAAATAGCTGGAAATCATCTGCTCTGTTAGGATTAAAGATCTTGTGGTCTTATTTCCATCACTTACTTGCCATACACAAATTCTGTGTAAAGTGGAACCAATTCAGTCAGAGCTTTCCTAACAGTGAGAGATAATACCACAGACTCTCTCTTTTTGGAATTTTAATTGCAAAGATAAACTGTGTTAGATGTCTTAATGGATTTTACTTAATCCCTCCAGGAAGGGCATGTCTTTAGCATCTGAAGGCACTGTGAGAAAAGCCCACGTACCATTTCATCATCTGAAGATGCATATTTTCATTATCTCACGCACAAGAGCCTGTGCTGCAGAAAGTTCCAAAGTATGAAACCCAAATTAAATATCAATAACTTCCCACTGTTCTATCTTCCTTAGGTTCTCTTTTAAGATAAGGGATCATGTATTCAGAGGATGATTATTTTGATTTGGGAAAGAATCAGGTCAGATTCTCAACATACTGCCAGAGAAGACATTTAGCTGAACTGAACTGGGAAAGAAAATAGTTTTACTTACGAGTTGACAATCTTTGTCTCATTTCTAGAAGCTATGGTAAGAAGATGAATTACCTTACAGGGATAAGGCAAATTAAAAGAAAGGAATTTAGAAAGAGTCTCAGTGCTACCTAGGATTCTCTGAGCTCCGCAAGGAAGCAAACCTGATACAGAGAAAATGACATTTCAAGATAGAAGACAAGTATTTCTTTCTTGGTGGTTATTTTTCTTCCTTAGTGATTTTTTTTTCAGACTATCAAATTTCTAAGAGTAGTGTAATGGATAGACTATCTTGCATAATGTAGTGAATGGACCTGAGGCTCATGAAGTAGCAAAGCTAGACATGTGGTTGCCCATTTCCTGATAATTCTGACTACACCAATAGAAAATTGGTCTCTCAGGTAAAGTGATTTTTATTTTAATTACATATAAAAATCCACATGAGAGATTTTGAGCCACTATTTGAACTGCAGGAAATTCTAAAACCTAAAAAATTTAAAACTTTAGTTTCTTCATGTAAAATAGGAATGTTCCATGAAAATATTAATCTTCTATTTCTCTTACAAACATTATCTTTGGGTGCTTTATGAATTATTGAAGATCAAAAATTATCAAGGCTTGTAGTGAATAAATCTTGATGGTTAAATTCAAGACAGAATAAAAGACACTACAAATTTCCCCCTGGAAAAATAATTGAACACTAGTTTTACTTACAGCAGCTAAACACCTAAGATTATAGTCCACAAAAATGAATGGATTAATAAGAATGAATGAATGAAATTTCTCATACTGAATAAAATATACTCAAACATTTAAAAACTGCTTGATGACCAGAACACAAAAAGATAAAAATTACAGGTAAATCCAGAGCTTTTTTTTACCCAGAGTTTTGAACTTTATCCATGTTTGTCTTTGACCTTGGGCTGTTATGATCAGTAATGACAGAGTGTAAAAAACAGTTTGTGACCAGAATTTATCCCCATCCATACATTTCACAGTGGAAATTCAGATATTGTAGTCCATAATCCCAGCATGCCATCAGGGGAAATTTACATAGACTAGATTGGACAGATGACAAAAGCTTAAGGCTAATGGTTTTATAAGGACAATATATTCTTCATTGTGACTCCTTCTCTCTACCTGACAAAGATAAAAGTAACCAGGGCTGGCCCTAGCCAGTTTGGCTCAGTGGATAGAGAGTTAGTATGCAGATTGAAAGGTCCCAGGTTTGATCTCAGTCAAGGGCACATGCCTGGGTTGCTAGCTCAGTCCGCAGCAGGGGGTGTGCAGGAGACAGCCCATCAATGATTCTCCCTCATCATTGATGTTTCTCTCCCTCTCTCTCTCTCTCTCTCTCTCTCTCTCTCTCTCTCTCTCTCCCTCTCCCTTCCTCTCTGAAATCAATTTTAATAATATATATTTTTTAAATGAGCAAAGGACCTAAAAAGACACCTCTCCAAAGTGGACACACAGATGTCCAAGAGACATATGAAAAAATGATCAGAGTCACTAATGGTCTGACAGATGCAAATCAAAATGATAATGAGATATCACCTCACACCTGTCAGAATGGCTACCATCAACAAATCAACAAATGACAAGTGCTGGCAAGAATGTGAAGAAAAGGACACCCTAGTACACTGCTGGTGGGAATGCAGACTGGTGCAGCCACTATGTAAAACAGTATGGAGTTTCCTCAAAAAATTAAAAATGGTACTGCCATTTGACCCAGTGATCCCACTTTTAGGAGTATATCCTAAGAAACCCAAACAGCAATCAGAAAGAATGTATGCACCTCTATGTTCACAGCAGAGCAATTTACAATAGCTAAGATGTGGAAACAGCTCTAGTTCCCTCAGTATATAAGTGGGGAAAAAAAACTGTGGTACATTTACATCATGGAATACTATGCAGTAGTGAAAAAGAAGGATCTCTTACCCTTTGAGACAGCATGGAGAGACCTAGAGAATATTGTGCTAAGTGAAATAAGCCAGTCAGAGAAAGATAAGTATCACATGATCTCACTCATATGTGGAATCTAATGAACAAAATAAACTAATGAACAAAAACAGACCCAGAGACATAAAAACATGGAATACACTTTTGAATTTTGGAGGGAAGGCAGTAGTAGTTGAGTAGGTGAGACAAGTTCAACCAAAGAACTTGCATGCATATATGTATAACCCATGGACACAGACAATAGGGTGGTGAAGGCCTGTGATGGTGGGAGAGGGTAGGCTAGAAGGGGTCAATGAGGGGGAGTAAGGGGAAGGTATGTAATACTTTCAACAATAAAGATGTTTTAAAAAATATTATTGCCTGAAGACATGTATACATAGTAAAAATGTCCCTGACCAGTTGACTGGGATATATGAGTAGGACTCAAAACTGCCTGTTATATGTCCATAATGTTCATGAGACAAGCAGTCAGAAAGGAATACCTGCATTTCTAAGGAAGCAACATGTGGTTAGAGGAATGTGACAAGTCCAAAGCATGGCATACAAGAAGGGCAAAGGAGGTGGCACAGCCTAGTTGAAACTGTTAAAGGCTAGGTAGCCTTTTGTGGAGTAAGAGTGTAAGTATAACTATGACCCCTTCTAGCCTACCCTCTCCCAAGATTTTCTAGGGAGCAAACCAAGTCAAAAGATTTTAATAGACATTATTGAGGACTTTTTTGGGGGGAACCATTTGAATCATGAAGCAGAGATAACTACAAACTGGAGTTTCTGGTTGGATTATGTTTTTCCAAATGAGATATCTTCCTAGGAATATGTAACATGGTCCATGGACTTACATAATATATAGATAGTGAGAGCAAGTTGGTTACCTATAAGGGAGCACCCATACGACTGTCAGCGGATTTTCTCACAGAAACGATGCAGGCCAGACGGGAGTGACAAGAAATATTCAAAGTGATGAACAACAAGAATCTACAACCAAGATTACTCTATCCAGCAAAGATATCATTCAGAATTGAAGGTCAGATGAAGTGCTTCACAGATAAGAAAAAGCTAAAGGAGTTCATCACCACCAAACCAACATTATATGAAATGCTGAAAGATATTCTTTAAGAAGAGGAAGAAGAAAAAGGTAAAGATGAAAATTATGAACAACAAATACACATCTATCAACAAATGAACATAAAAATCAAGTGAATTGATGGGCTGTTCAACAGGATAGACTGGTGAATATAACAGAGACATGGACATAGAGAGGGAATGGACTGACAATTCTTGGGGAGAAAAGGGTTGTGGGAAGTGCAGCAAGAGACTGGACAAAAATCTAGCAACAATGGGAGAGGACAGTGGGGAGGGGGAGGTGAGGGTGGAGGGTGGGATAGGTACAGGGTGGAGGGGAGCTATAGGGGGATAAAAAGGGGAAACAATGTAATTAATAAACTGAACAATAAAGATTAAAAAAAAACAGGTTTTTGTAAGATGGAAACCAGGACATATCACAACCCTGCTTGAAATTCTCCAATGTCACCTCAAGAACTTTAGGATAAAATTTGTAATTCCCTTAGATTCAAGGCCCTGTATGATCTGGATTCATCTTGATCTTTTAGCTCATATCTGGCACCTCTTTCATCCACTCTACATCCAGTCATGTTGGAGAATTTTCAGTAAGTTTTTCTGGCTTCTAGGCCTTTGTATATGAAATCTCTTTTGTCCCTTTTCTTTTTCTAGAGGACATATTTTTTAAATATGTTTTTATTGACTTCAGAGAGGAAGAAAGAGATAGAAACATCAATGATGAGAGAGAATCATTGATCAACTGCCTCCTGCAAGTCCCACACTGGAGACTGAGCCTGCAACCTGGGCATGTACCCTGACCAGGAATCCAACCTGTAACCTTCTGATCCATAGGTGACACTCAACCATTGAGCCACACCAGCTGGACTAGAGGACATTTTTATTCATTCTTCAAACTCCATTTCATCATTAGTCATAACAGGAATGGTGATGGTAATCATTTATTAAGTACTTCAATGTGTTTAGTACTTACATAATTTTTTTGTGTGTGTAGAGCAGATTCATGGGGAACTATATTAGAGGACAATTTAAATCGAGAGAAGTGAGGTTAAATGAAGTGAGGTCATTTATTTTAAATCTGTGCCTCTTAGCCAGCATCTTTCTGGTCCACCAGCACCTGGGTTGGGTCTCTACTGGTGCTCTCCATATCACCCGTATGGTCCCCAGTTGTGGCACTTCTCACTGCTATCTCTAGTTTCCTGTTTGCTGTTTCTTCTCTGTTTCCTTTGCTGGAATTCCCTTACATTCAATAAACCAATCTTATTCCATACTTGACTCCCAACAACATCACCTATCACAATGGCTGACACAGAAGGCATTAAAATATATATATTTATTGAGTTGATAAAATAATAAATGTGGCCTTAAGTGGTGTGGCTCAGTGGATTGGCCTCAGAGCATTGGTCTGTGGACTAAAAGGTCCCATGTTCGATTCTGGTCAAGGACGTGTATCTTGGTTGCGGACACATCCCTGGTAGGAGGTGTGCAGCAGGTAGCTGATCAATGTTGATGTTTCTATATCTCCCTTCCTTTCTGTAAAAAAATCAATAAAATATATTTAAAATAATAATAATAATAATAAATAATAATTTAAAAATGTGCTTTTCTTTGAAGTTCCCTCTGATTCTAAGAGGGGGAAAACAATACAATTTTATTATTTATTAACTTTCACCTGTGTTCCTAAACCCAATATCTCAATGCTTTGTTGAATGGAAAAACAAAACAAAAGTTTCTCTTCCCAAAACTGTTGGAAATGCCCCAGTTTTTGCTTCCTTCTTTAATTCAAAAGGTTAAAAATTGAATTTGACTCAGAAAGATCCCAAGTGTGCAAAAAAGAGGAACATATTGAAATCAAAACTACAATTTCGAATGTGTTTAAATTACAAAAGAGCCGAATTCTGCATAAACTATGCTGGTAAAACAAAAGCTCCTTGTTTTCTGTGTCACCAGCAGCTCTTGCATTATTTAGTGAAAAAGAATCCTCTCACAGGCATGAGCCAAGTAACTCACACTCATTGAGCAAAACCAAAAAAGACAGGGAGTGATATTTCATCCATAATTTCAGCATCTTTTATAGTTAAAAAAAAAAAAAAGACCTGCACAATCTGATCAGATAAAGAAAGCCCGGATATCTGTTCATAGTGTTGCAAGCTTTTCACTGTTTAATATGGAAATTAAAGTCACTTAGCTTCTTGGGGTTGTTTTTTTATAAAATATAGAATGTAATACACTATTCCTATTTGCCTTTTATGGTATTAAGATTATAAATAAAATAATAACATGGTAGTATTTTTTAAACTATATAACAATGATAAAAAATTATAAATGTTTTAGTGCCAATACTTGCATTAGCACTAGATTAGTTTCAGTCGAATCATACAAAATGTGCCATATTTTATATTATCAAGGTTCTAGTAATCATTTGTTGGCTATTTTTATGTGTTCCTTACTTGGTTAAAAGATCTCACTGATTTATCTCTCAAACAGAGAAAAAAATTGAGTGATTTGGACAAATTTAAATTAAAAACTCATGAAGTAAATTCTTTATACTAAGACAAGTTTTAAACTTAGTACATAAAAGCAAACTTTTTAAAAATATATCTTTATTTTTTGTTTGCTACTCAAATAAATAAATAATCTCTTTCTTCCTAAAATGTAATGATTACTTAGGTCAGTATTTATGTTTTTTAAACACAATTTTCAAAATAGTAAGTCATGACTCATACAAATGTAAAATGAGCATTCGTCAAAGATTTTATTTAATTTATTAATCAGTGAGAAAATCAGTAAGATGTTAAAACCAATTTAAAAAAGAATTAGAGGATTAGACAAATATAGGCAATTATAAATGCTGAAATATACTTGCAAATAAATGCAGGTATTAGTGGAATTGGGGCTAGAGATCCCTTTGGACCTCTAGACTCTGTCCTCATCACTATCTCTTAAGGTTCAAGGCATGTGGGTAATACTCTTAACCATGTTTTGTCATTGCTGGTAAATTTTCTATTTTCACTATTTTCGGGTGTTTATTATTTCATTAGATATTGGTAAACATATGTATGCACAGTGAAACCTCAATATAATTAAATAATTAAATAATTAAATAATTAAAATCAGAAGATGTTGGTTAAATCTGAAAGTCTATGTATACTAAAGTAGGTTTTATCTACTAAAGTAGGTTTTATATACTAAAGTAGGTTTTCCAAATGCATAGGTAAAAAAATTAACCAATTAGTTAGTTCACCTGTTTTTACTTACATAGACACGTTTGTGTAATTAAAATTAAGTATGTATGAAAAGTTTAATTTCACAGAAATGTTTGCCATATGTATTACTGTAATTTTAAATTAATATTGAATAGATCTAGTACTAGTAAATGCATGCATTCACTAGTCATAGCAAGTAAACAAATGCACTCAGCTGGGGCGAAGCTTGGTGCACGTGGGAACATGGGCCCGTAGTCCTTAACGCTGCAGCAGACAGTCAAGCCACACAGAACAGAACCAATTATCACGTGCGATGAGATGTGATCATGTGCTAATCATTTGCTGAACATTGTTTACAAGCAGTGACTCTTGGATTTAAATATGTAAACTATTTCTGTCAGTGAAATAACAATGTTCAATGAATGATTAGTACATAATCACATCGCATCGCACGTGGTAATTGGTTCTGTTCTGTGTGGTGTGACTGTCTGCTGCAGCACTAAGGACTACTGGCCCATGGCCTATTCAATAAACTTGTTAAAAATAGCAGTGAATTAATAAAAAAATATAACTTGGTAATTTAATTATAAGCAAATCTTGGTTAAAAGCATTTTAAAATTAACTGAATGTTAATTTCATACATGACATATGGACCAGAAATTTTGTCTGTAAAATCCGAAGCCCAATAAGGTCCACAATAGTCAAAATTACTGTATTTTTGTATTCACATATAGTTATATCTATTTGAAGTTTTATAAATATACTAGTGACCTGGTGCATGAAATTCGTGCACATTAAAAGGGTATTAATTAGAGGAAATATTTTAATAGTGCTATTTGCCCTTTCTCTATAATAAAAGTGTGACAGATAGAAGGTAATGAGTACAATGTATATGAAAATAATATATAACTTCATTAATAAATAAATAATAACAAAATGATATAACAGTAACAAACTCATGATATAAAAACAACATTGATGCAAATAATGACTGATAAAGTGATTAAACTTATTCTAATATCTCCCTGTATACCACATGAACAGTGAAAACACTTTCAGAGTGCTTGACTTATTTCCCTTGGGATAAAGTATTTACAACTTTAACTTTAACATCACATGCTCTTCAAATTCGAAAGATAGCAACATAATAACTGATCATGTGTGAAAACGGGTTCAGGTAGGAATATTCCTACTCTGTCTAGGGTTTTTTCTTGTGATTTATTAATAGTCATTGCAAATGCTGGCATCATGGGAAACTATCGTCGAATTAATTTAAATGGAAGGCCAGTATCAGATGGGGACAAATTAATTCTTGGAATCAGAACAACCTCTCCCTCTGCAGATCCTGTTAATACTTCAGCTTCGATAATGTTAGGTAGTAATCTTTTGAGAATAAATCTGGTACCATGACAAAGACCCCATTTACAATTAAGATTTCTCAATAGCATGATGATTGCACCCACTTTCAATTTTAATTTATGACACGGCATTCCTGAAGGAGTAATACTATTAAGAAATTCAATGGGAAAATTTTCCTTCTCAGCATCATCTGTTGAGTCAATGGAACCATCACTCAAATAGGTGTTAAAATCTCCATCGAGTATATCCAAAATTTCTTCATTTAATTTTTGAACATGCTCATTTTTTGGGTAAAGAATTGTACGTTTAGATATATTTTTAATATTATCTATAGAGGATATACTATTTCCAAAGGTGGCTTCAATAATAGATCCATTACAAATCATTTCAAGGAGAATTTCAATAATATCCATTCCTAAATGAAAATTGCTAGTTAAGTTTGCCATCTCCAAGGTTTTTTTGTTTTGTTTTTTAATTTTTCTTTACTTTAAAAACAAACTCTTGTGTCGAGGTCTGACTTTCAATAGATCACAGCAATGGAGCTGCTCTGCTGTGGGCGTGGGGGCAGGCCCCTTTCTGGCAGTGCCCAGTCTCCCAAGACGCAGGACTCTCCGCACCAGACCTCGATCCCAACACACATGCTGACCCGCCTCCGTGAAGCAGTTGAGTGAGGTTGGCCACCTTTCCGGCTGCGTCCCAAATCCCAGGATGCTGGGCTCTCCACACCGGACCCTGGTCCCAATGTGCGCGGTGAAGCTGCTGCTGCGGCAAAGCAGTTGGGCGAGGCCCCAGCCCGGTGGAGATGGCGGGGGACTGGCTATCCGAGGCCAACCAACGCGCGCTGTGGTATCATTCCACCTGGGTGGGATTCTGACTTGCCATCTCCAAGTTTTATTAACCATTCTCTATAAGCACAATCCTCTGATCTCATATTTGTTTTAAGAGACAACTTTCTGAAACATCTCCAAACATCACAGTACTTCAAACTCTCTCCTACAGTGGGTCTGCCACCAGAACTACATTTCCCAGCATTCTTGGTGCTCCCAATACCCAGCATAAACCAAGAGCACTGTGAACTTTCTCCACCCAGTGGTGGCCACCAGGGTCTCCACACACCCCAGAGACTGGCAGCCAGCCCTCCAACTCCCATCATGGGTGCTGAGCTGGGGGGCATGCAGGGACCCTGGGCACTCATTTCCATGTGATTCAGTCACCATAACTCTAAGGAGGGCTGGCCCTTAAGGACTGTACGGGCAGATGTTACAGCATGGTGGTTGCTTTCACTGCGTTGTGGCCATGCCCCTGCTGGCCTTGCCCCCTGGGTGCTGGCCATGCTTGCTGGCCGTGCCCCCTAGCCATGCCCCCTGCTTCTGATTGGCTGGTAGTGTAGCAGAGGTAAGGTCAGTTTGCATGTTAATCTTTTATTAGATAGGATATATATACATTTGAAGAAAGAAGATTCAAAGCCAAGATCCCCTGCAAGTTAAAAAAAAAAAATCCATTGTCTATTTCCCATCCACCTATCTCTAACAATGCTAGGTTTTTTGCTTTTATCCTATATAATAAAGAAGTAATATGCAAATTGACAATCACTCCAACACCCAAGATGGCCACCCCCATGTGGACACAAGATGGCTGGCAGGGGAGGGCAGTTGGAGGCAACCAGGTCAGGAGGGAAAGGCAGTTAGGACCAAAAAGGCCTGCATCGGAGGGCAGTTGGGATAACCAGGCCTTCAGGAAAGGGCAGTTAGGGGCAACCAAACCTGCAGGGGAGGACAGTTGGGGGTGACCAGGCCATCAGGGGAGGGCTGTTGAGGGTGACTGGCTGGCAAGGGAGGGCAATTAGGGGTGACCAGGCCTGCAGGGGAGGGCAGTTAGGGTGAGTAGGCTGATAAGAGAGGGCAGTTAGGGGCAATCAGGCGGGCAGGGGAAAAGTTAGGTGTCAATCAAGCTGGCAAGGGAGTGGTTAGAAAGTGATCAGGCTAGCAGGCAGAAGCAGTTAGGGGCAATTAAGAAGGCAGGCAGGCGAGCAGTTGGGAGCCAGCAGTCCTGAGTTGTAAGAGGGATGTGCAACTGCCCCTTTACACCCAATCCCACTGATGGGGTGTAAAGGGGCAGTTGCACATGCCTCAAGGGTTCCCAAATTAGAGAGGGTGCAGGCTGGACTGAGGGACACATACACATACAGACACCCAGGCATGAATTCCATGCACCAGGCCTCTAGTTTATACTAATAAAAGGGTAATATGCTAATTAGACTGGGAGACCAGACATCTTCCTACCATCTGACCTCCTTCCAAAAAAAGCCATGGTGGTGGAGGCCAAGGCAGAGGTGGTTAGGGGCAATCAGGCCAGCAGGAGGCCATGAGGCAGGCAGGGGAGGGTAGTCGGGGACCATGAGGCTGACAAGGGAGAGGAGTTAGAGGCCATGAGGCCAGCAGGGGAGTGATTAGGAGCCAACATCCTGGATTGTGAGAGGGATCCCGGATTGGAGAGGGTGCAGGCCGGGCTGAGGGCCTCTAGTCAAATATAAAGATGAAGAATTACTCTCACAAATTTTGTGCACTGGGCCTCTAGTCAAATATAAAGATGAAGAATTATTCTCACTAAAGTTTGGGAGAGTTCCTAGGAGGGGAGAGAGCAGAGAGAGAGCAAGGGGCGTGGTGGGGAGGGGCTGGGACTCCTTTTGAATGGGTTGTTCAGGCACTTCACACAGAGGAAAAACTTTACAAATAAATATTTTCTGATTTAGGAAAGTTCAAAGCTTAAATTCATGTCACTTCATAGAGCCTAAAACTCAAAATATCTAATCATATTTTTCAAGCCACTGAAAAATATTTAAGTTGCAAATAATCTTGTTTGCATGTGGCATAGAAACCATCTACCCAATTACTATTGAAATTTTTCTGTGGCCATGGGCAGGTTTGTCACTTCTATTTGTCACAGCAACCAATAATAAACCTGTTCCCTGCAGTTTATCGGAGAAGCGGTGCCTATGTTCAGGAGTGAGAGACTAAGAGAAGCCGGTGATGGTGGTTATTAATAACAATAAATTATTTATATAGTGCTGACACTGATGGAGAAGGTGCAGAATCAAAGCTAGACACCTCGCTGCCTTGAGGACTGAATTCTCAGAAAAGCAATTGAGACGTAAAATACGCCTTGTAAAGCTGAGGCTGCAGCTTACAATTTCTTTGGCATAAATTTCATTCTAAAAAGTTATTGAGAGTATAATCTATACTGGTGACAAACAGCCTTCCAATATCACACAAGATCTTTGCCTTTACATCAATTTTGTCAAAGCATCAATGTGAATAGCTAACTAAACTACACAAGAATGTTAAAGATGTAGTTCGATTACAATATTTTTTTCTTACTCACTTGACTTTATTTTTACCTGAAATGAAGGTAGTTTTCATTAAACACAGTTTGTAAGAGCAGTGTAAATGCTAGACTTCCATCAGCTGGAAATAATATTCCAGCGTGTTTTTAATCACGATGTTCACCGCACTGATGTCTAATGGGAAACCTAGATCTATAGCCTTCCCAGAGCCTTAGAGGACATCAGGGCTCTCCTGAGAAAGCCGGGAAGGGACCAGAGCATTGATATTTCTTAGGAAACCATCTTTAGATCTAAAACTATTGCCCCAGTTTAGTTACTCCTGAAAAAAAATCATTCTCAGAGACATTAGGATTGGGGGATTGGGGTATTATAGAGGATATAGAAAACATGCACCTGGTTCATTGTCCTAATGTAGCTTAGAAATGTGCAAAGAGGCCTTTAAATGCTGCCATTCAGTCTCCCAAAGTGAAACTAAGATCCTACTCCATAGTTACTCTTTTAAGCTTCTTGGTACAAATATATCCCTTCATATTTTCCTAATTTGTGTTATTGTGGCAAAAGACATAAAATGTGCTATCTTAACCATTTTTAAGAGTACACTTCAATGGTATTAAAAACATTCATAACATTGCGCGAACAACATCACCATCTACATCAAGTACTTTTTTGTTGTATAAAACTGAAATTCTAAGTCCATCAGACAATAAATGACTCCTCATTCTTCCCTCTCCTTAGCCCTTGGCATTTAGTATTCTATCCCTATGAGTTTGACTATTCTAAGTAGCTCACATAAATGGATCATCTATTTGTCTTTTTGTGATTGGTTTATTTCACCTAGCAAATTTTCTCATTGTTCAACCATGTTGTAACAAAAGCAAGAATTGCCTTTTTAGACTGAATAACATTTCATTTTAAGTGTATACTGCGTTGTACTTATCCATTCATCCATTGATGAAGACTTGGGTTGTTTTCATGTTTTAGCTATTGTGAATAATGTTGCTTATAATTATGAGTGTACAAATATCTTTCAATTCTTTTGAGTATACTCTCAGAAGAGAAATATCTGGATAATATGGTAATTCTATTCTTGTTTTTTGAGCAACTGCCATACTGTTTTCCACAGAAGCTACACCATTTACTTTACTACCAACAAGGCACAAAAGATTATTTTCTATACATCTCCCAACACTTGTTATTTCTTATCTTTCATATTTTGACTAGAGATTTTGTCTTATTTTTTTAATATTTCCACCAATACCTAGATTATAAATATAGTCATTTCTTTAAATTTACCTTTATTGACAACCTTTCTTCAAAAGCTTTCAAGTCTTGCTTTTGATACTTAAGTTTTTGCTATAGTTTGTGTTAGGATATCGAATAAATCGAAACAAGAACCAAATTCATTTTTTTCCACAGAGATAACCAAGTTTTCTGTTCTATTTATTGAACAGTCTCTCCTTTTCCCAGTGATTTACCATGACACTTCTATTGTATATCAAAATTTCATATATACATATGGTTTCATATATACATATGGTTTTCTTTTCTTAAAAGCTGGTCAGTTTCTTGGCCCCTTCACTGATTCCCTACTATCTTTGTCCCATACTAGTACTATAGTAATTAATCTTTATATCTATCAGGAGAAGTCCCACCTCCTCCTCCTTCTTCTTTTTGGAGTTAGACACTAAAATTATTATCTGTCAAATGATCATTTCCCTGAAGGATGGACACAGTGCTAATGAAGCCAAGGTTGTGTTATCACAATTGTAAAAAGGACAAAAGGTTGCAGGATCACAGTTACTACATCCAGAAAGATCTTCTTACTGGTTGTCGGCTGTCAAACAGTGTGGAAGAGGGGGGCTACTTAACTATAACCTAGATTCCATTATTCAAAATATTGAATGGCACTGTCAGCAGTGATGTCTCTATGCTAGACATTGACGCATCATCACAGCACGAGCTGATGTGGGAGGGGTTGGGTTATGAGCACAGGGCAGGCCTGGGAGAAGAGAGTCTGTATGGGCTCCGGGGCACAGTTTCCCAGCAAATGCCAGAGTCTCCGAAAAAATCTGATTGGCTGTCAGTAGGTGAACAATAAGTACAATGTAAATAATTTTTAAGAAAAAAACACACACATAATTTTGTTCTCCATTACAGCTTCTAAATATATTTACAACCCTAAAAAGGAAACGAAGAGGGAAAAAATGTTCGTTTTCTCAGAGTCTGATTTCTTCCAGGCGTGGAGCCTATAGACCTGCAACAATTTACAACTGAACTGACATCTCTAATGTGTGAACTTTGAAGCATCTAAAGACATCACACATGCTCCAGATAAATGTCCTCAGAAACAAGCATGTCACTTGGAAGACTTTCCCCATGAATAACATTACTGACACATGCCCTGACAAAGTCTGTCAGATGTTTCCATTTTCAAGTGGGAGAGAAAACCATCTGGTACTCAGAGCAAATAGTCTCAGCTCACTAAGAGAGAAACCCAGTATTTTATTCCAACAGAAATTTCCTCTAGAAAAATTCAAGGAAAAATAAATCCTTGATCACTAGACTAATTTTCCAACCAAGTTAACAGACATAATTTTGGTGAACATCCATGTCCTCTGACATGAAATGCTCAGTTGATCTGGGGTAACTAAAGGCAGTCAAGCATTTCTAGTAGTCTATTGAATCCATAACACAGAAGCCCACCTTCATCTGAGGCAGGTTATTAAAGTGAATGTGGAGACTTAGGCATGCGATGATTCATTCAAGAGCTATGAGCCAGGTATGAGGTTAAGTGTTAAGGACAAAAAGACCATGGTCCTTCTTCTCTCAAAGATTATGGTTCTTCCCTAGAGGAAATATATCAAGAACATTAAGAGCAATGTTGAAGAAATGGAAAGATCTACACACAAAAAGAACAAAGGGCAGAAACAATTCACCTAGCTGGACATGCACAGATGGCCTCTGGAACCAGAGAGCCATGCCACACAATTACTTATCAGTAATTTTTCTTAATAACAACTCTTAAAAAGCTATACCATTTTCAGATGATTCATGATTGTTGTTTTTTCATCCAAAAATACGCTTATTAAATAATTATCTTCTAAGAAGTAATAGTTCAAAATTACTAGTTTCAGGCAAAGACATACTTGTTTACTCAACATAAATTCTGTAGTCAAAGACCAGTATATGAAACAAATTTGAATTGTGTGCAAGTTTAGAATAACTCGAAACACTTTTCTTTGGATATGCAAGTCAAGTGAGTGGGATAAGAAGTTCAGACTGTCTAGGACTTTTCATGAAAAAATATGCATATGCACTTTTTCCATGTGCTTCAAAGTACTCCTGTGTGTTGACTTTATTTTGCCCTAAAAGTGATTTTCTGTGCTACAACTTTGTTTTTAAATGTGATTTTCTGTGCTACAACTTTGCTTTTAAATGTAGTTTGAGTGCAAAATAACCATAAGCATCATTAACTTCGAAAACCTTATGAGGAAAACAGTGCAGAAAAAAAGAATCTACAATCAAAAAGTGATTGTCACATAACCTCCCATCCCCAAAACTCACCTTTAGTCTCCTCTTCCTCATTTAGTACAATCAATTCTCAGTACATTTCATTTGATAGACCCAGTACATTTTTTTATCTGCAAGCTTACATTTTGCTTACATAAGCTTGCTTTTATTGTTTTATCGTTAAATGTTTTTAATTATGGAAATTGTTTTCAATATATTATGTTCAGATGGAATATATCATGATCTTTCTCACTCAAAATAAAGATCTTTTTCAATTTAACAACTTTTCACTTAGTAGCAGGGTTTTCAGGAAAAAGTTAAAGTTGTCAAGTAAAGAATAAGTGTACAAGTCCGAATTAGATCTTCGAAAATTCTTTGGAGTTAGCTAGAAAAATAGAGAACTCAGATGTGAGTGGAGAAGTAAATGAGTGGGGAGAAAATTTAAGCAAGTCATGTAAGCGCCAGTAAATATATAAAGAATAAATGATTTTATAACAAAGAGAAAGATAGACTTGATCATTTTTCTTGAGGGAAATTTCCCAGTTTCAAACATTGACTATCACTAAAAAAATCTGACTTCTAAAGATCATTTTTTATAAATAATACTGTAAGCCATTGCATTATAACTTTTTAAAAAATATATACATATAGGGTGACAGAGTGGAATATTGCCCTAATGCTCAATTATGGCACCCTCATGTTCAGAATAACATTAAGAGGAACAAATCATACATAGATTCTACTTTTAGGCTAATATCACAAACAACTTAGTTGGAATTAAAAATGATTTGTCCTAGGTCAATATTAGTCGACTCTAATAATATCCTACAAATTATGAAGTCACTGATGTTGAACATGCATATAAATAGTTTGAATAATACTATTTCAAGAAAATGTGAGTGTAAACTACTGATCCAGGGATTTAGCCATATATGTCTCCATCCTATTTCTAGTTTATCTTTATTCTAGTTTATTTGATTCACTGTTTGGTCTGTTTTTTTTTTTCTATTCAAGACTTTAAGTTTCTTCAGAATATGTACTATATTATCAAGCTAAACCTCTTGCCTGGAACATTAATTTTTATCAAATTAAATTGCGTTGGCATATAATGAAATCATGAACTCAGAGGAGAAAGAATAGATTAGACTTGATGACCTTTTTGCTATTCATGTCCGAGATCATAATTGACATGCCATCAATAGAGTATGACTTCAGTTAGGTTCCTGCTTACAAATGATTGACAGAGCAGAAGACAGCAGAGCGGACTTGACTATATTGGACTTCAACCCATAACTCGGGCTTTTTAACACAATGATCCAACCAACTGATCTCACCCAGCCATGTATCCATCTTTACACTTGGCAGGAGAAACAGCACCCAGAAGTGTCTTAGTTCTTGTGCAATTACAATTAATAGGCCATATGGTTTTTCACACTTCTAGCAAACAATGAAAGTTAATTACTAGCTGCAAATAATAGGGATGCCAACTAAAGTCTCAGTACTGGAACTATATTTCTGCAGTTTGGTGAGAGTATTACCGTTTATATGCCCGTGTGAAAAAATCCTCAACAAAGCCCATTCTTTCTCACCTTTGGAAGAAATGAGAAACACTATAAATATACTCAAAAGTTGAAGAATAGCTACTCTTTTCATTTAGATTTTGCTTGCAAATAAAGCAAGGGGCCAGAAAGCTATTAACAGCAAAAGAAACAAAGATTATTTAATATATTCATATACTCAAATTGGTCATCTTTTTTCCCACTTAGATAACTTTCTGGCTATGCTTTTAAAGGGAAAGGGCAAGTGGAAATAGCACTATTAATCAGCTTCATAAACTGGTTTTCTTAGGATTCATTGCTGAAAAGGACCCTAAAGATAATTAAGTCCAACCCTCTAACTTTATGGTAAGAATTCTGAGGTTCAAGGTCACAAAAATAGTACGTGGCAGAGTGGTTGAGCTCAGTGGTTGAGCATCAATCTACAAACCAGAAGGTCACAGTTTGATTCCCGGCAAGGGCACATGCCTCGGTTGCTAGCTCAGTCCCCAGGGTAGGGTATGCAGGAGGCAGCCAATCAATGATTCTCTCTCATCATTAATATTTCTATCTCAGCTCAATGATGATAAGTGGGTCAACACCCTGATATTTTTACAGATCTCTCTGTTCATATTTATGAACTGAACTTAAAGTTACAAGGTTTAGGCAAAAGTATTGATGTTGTGTTTGGATACATAAAATCTTTTGAAAGTGAACTTAAAATTTCCAAGCAAGATGTAGAAACTAAAACTTAATAAGTATTTTCCTCGAGTAACAAAGTATTTTGAGAAGGTCAGTGCAGCTGTACAAAATGAAATGGAACCCTTACATATAAAACACCAGCATGTTTTAGACTCATTACTTGTCCAGTTCAGTGATAGATTTAATCAATTTAGAAGCCTAGAACAGATCATAAAACTAATTAAGTATCCTGATGTAGACATCTACAGTAGTTTGAAATTAAATGGTTTCCAATGGATGCAAATTAATAATTTGGAGATACAACTTGCACAATTTCAAGACAGCAACTGGGCTCAGGTGTTTGTGGACTTGAGTTCAAAGCTTGAGAACCTGGAAAAGTGCCACTTGGAGAATCAAGAGGAGCGCCACTAGGAACAGGAAATTTGGAGTGCCTGGAAGCGATTACTAGACACTTTTAGCACCCTGAAAAATATAGCAATGGCTTTACTCACAATTTTTCCTTCTATGTATTTTTGTGAGACCTTATTCTCAGTGTTAAATAATATCAAAACCAATGAAAGAAACAGATTGACAGATGACGTTAGTAGCACTTGGTTGGGCTTGAAGTGTACAAAATACCAACCTTCAATTGAAGGTTTAGCCAATTAAATTCAGCAACAAAAAAGTCACTAATAGGCAAGTTGGCCCCCTTACTTATCTTAGTTCATGGCCCCCTACACAAGTTAAATAATATCAAGACCAACAAAAGAAACCAACTGACAGATGAACAAAGAGTCACTAATAATTAAATAATAGTTAAATAATTAGTTTTGGTTTGTTAAATATAATTATCTATAACAATTGTACATTTTTGTTATTTAAACTATAAATATTGCAAAATTATGGTTTTTTTCTCGAAGTGACACCCCACCCAAGTGTCACTTTTTGGCAAATTTTGTCACACCAACCTCAAAAGTTTGCCCATCACTGTCCTAGAGGAATATTTTCTAGTCAGAGTGAACAAATTGTACAAAGAAGAACATCTTTTTTTTCTTTTTTTTATCTTTATTGTTCAATTTATTAATTACATTGTTCCTCCTTTTTCCTCCCCTATAGCTCCCCTCTACCCGGTACCCATCCCACCCTCTGGCCTCACCTCCCCCTCACTGTCCACTCCCGTATGATTGATTTTTGTCAGTTGCATGATTTTTTCCAGTCTCTTGCTGCACCTCCCACACCCCTTTTCTCTCCAAGAATTGTCAGTCCATTCCCTCTCTATGTCCATGATTCTGTTACATTCACCAGTTTATCCTGTTCATCAGCTTATTAATTCACTTGATTTTTAGATTCATTTGTTGATAGATGTGTATTTGTTGTTCATAATTTATGTTTTTACTTTTTCTTCTTCCTCTTCTTATAGAATATCTTTCAGCAATTCATGTAATATTGGGTTGGCGGTGATGAACTCCTTTAGCTTTTTCTTGTCTGCGAAAGCACTTTATCTAACCTTCAATTCTGAATGATAGAGTAATCTTGGTTGTAGATTCTTGCTATTCATCACTTTGAGTATTTCTTTCCACTCCTGTCTGGCCTGCATTGTTTCTGTTGAGAAACCTGCTGACAATCTTATGGGTGCTCCCTTATAGGTAACTGACTGTTTCTCTTGCAGCTTTTAATATTCTCTCTTTATCTTTTGCTCTTGGCATTTTAATTATGATGTGTCTTGGTGTCGTCCTCTTTAGATTCCTATATTTTGAGGTTCTGTGTACTTCTTGGGCTTTTAAGTCAATTTCTTTCACCCGGTGGGGGAAGTTTTCGGTCACTATTTCTTCAAATAGGTTTTCTTTATCTTGCTCTCTCTCTCTTTTTCTGGCACCCTTATAATTCGGATGTTGGTATGTTGGAGGTATTTTCTAGTCAGAGTGAACAAATTGTACAAAGAAGAACTTCTTTTTTTTCTTTTTTTTAATCTTTATTGTTCAATTTATTAATTACAAATTGATAATTTGTAATTATCCCAGAGGCCCCTTACACTAACTTCAATTATTTGGATTCTTTTTGCTTCTTGCTTTTCGGGCTGAGTAGATTTTACTTCTTTGTATTTCAAATCTTTGACTTGGTTCTTGCGGTCCTCTGGACTGCTTTTAGGTCTTTGTGTAATATTTTTTTATTTCAGTCAGTGTATACTTAATTTCTAGTTGGTCCTTTTTCATATCCTCGTAGGTCTTGTTCATTTCCTCATAGGTCTTGTTCATTTCCTTGAAGTTCTCATTAAGTTCATCGGCCTTTTCTAGAAATGAGCCTCTTGAATAACCTTATCGTGGTTTGAACTCTATGTCTAGTCATCTTTTTTCCTCCATTTCTTTCACACCTGATTTCTTTCCATTTCTCTGCATTGTGGATGCTTTCCTGGGTTGGTCCATTAGCTTTGTGTGGTAGATGTCCTCTAAGGGACACTGGCTCAGCCTCCCCACTTACCTGAGGTGGATACTCTTACTGCAATCCTTTATGGGTTGTACATTTTGTTGAAGTTAAACCCAGATTATTATTGTTAGACTAGGAGGGTTTGACCTCCAGGCCAATTGACTGTGAGGGTAAGCTGTGTTCAGGTTGGATGGGTGTAGTCTTCTGGGTGAGCAGGCGGCGTCAGCTCTACCCTATGTGGCCCATGGGTCTCTGTGCCGGGTGGTAAGGGCTGCATGCACCTCCGAGAGAAAGCCGCTGCCGGTCTCCACCTGCTGCCAGACAACTCTGCCTCTCCCCAAATGAGTCTGCACACCCAAAGTCTCACCCAGGGTAAAACAAAGCAGTCCGGTGGTCTCCCGAACAAGGGAGCAAGTCATGAGTCCTCTCTGCATGGTCGCGCACTTCTGTTTCCAAGTTTACTTGCAAACTGCTGTTTCCAAGTTTACTCGCAAACTGCTGTTTCCAAGTTTACTCGCAAACTGCTGTTTCCAAGTTTACGTGCTC
This sequence comes from Antrozous pallidus, assembly GCA_027563665.1. NCBI lineage: Eukaryota > Metazoa > Chordata > Mammalia > Chiroptera > Vespertilionidae > Antrozous > Antrozous pallidus. The sequence goes on along the minus strand of CM050521.1, from coordinate 17,107,885 downwards.
TCTCCACAAGCTCGTCCTATCCACAGGCTCGCAGACCTCTGCCGTGTCTGGGTTTCAGCGTGTCTTCCCTGGACCTCACCTGGAACTAGGGAATCAGTGCAGTGGGACATCTTTTCCCTCCCCATTGGAGAAAACCAGCTGGGTTTGCAGCCGCCCGCCCTTTCTGCTCGCATGCGGACACAGCTCTGAACCTCTGACTTCGCTCCGCCGCTCCTCTGAGTCACAGTGTCCTATCTTTACTTTTATTTGTGAAACTTTCACTCTGCCAGCTTTCCAGTGATTCTGGATGATGTTTGTTCTGTTGTTAAGTTGTAGTTTTGGAATTGTTGTGTGGGGCAGCAAGATAGGTGTTTACCTATGCCGCCATCTTGGTTCTTCTCCTACAAAGAAGAAGTTAAAATATGAACTCCAGGGACTTCTGCTTCTGGCCTTGCTCCTTGAAACAACCCACAAAAGCAAAATATCCTAAACCACTATTTTCAAAACACTAGAAAAATCAGAAATGAAAGGACAATGCTCCTAGGGGGGGTGAGGGGGGGAGGTGCAGGGGGGGCACACAGGGAGGAAACTAGATTAAGTAAATGCTACAATTGCCCAGGTTTTAGCTTGAAAAAAATTCCAAGTCCTGGATGAAAAAAAGGGAAGCCAGGCAGATCCTCAGATATAACCTGAGTTGGGGAGATAGCTGAATGTCCCAGAGACCATGGCAGATGAGGCTGCAAGACAAAAATCTGCCTGGAGAGAGAGATGCATATATCTGCAAAGGAATTCAGCAAAGTACCGGTCAGCATATGTTTGTGAGGCAGCCTCCCGAAGCTGGTCATGCTTTTCCACGGGTAGCCTACATGGTGAGTGATATGAGTCAGGAGTCCAAACCTGGTACCCATCTGATGGACATTGTTCACCCCAGAGCTACCCCCAGCATCACTTTGAACAGGTTTGATCCTTAATAATCATCTTAAATGCCAAACTTCATCTGGGATATGCTTTCAGAGAAGCCCACCCATTTCAGGAGGAGACAACTATAAGAAGACAGCTAGTTCAAATGTGGTTTGATGGTGGTACAATTTACTGAGATGAAAATTTCTTTGAGTAAAATAGGATACAAGTGTGAATATGTGAAGTGGACAGAGTCTGTTTCATTGCATTGTGTTTAAGATACCTATTAGATATCCAAATAGGGATGGGAAGATGGCTAGCTATGTGATTCTGGACCTCAAGTGAGAAATCAGAGCCTGGGGATAAAAATATAAATATCATCAACACTCAGACCTGGAACTGGGTTAAAAGTTTCCCAGAATGCTTGAAAGCACAATAGACACCCCCCAGGTATTATCACAAATCAGCTGGGGCAAAATAAGTTTAGGGTTGTTTGTAAGGAACATAATCACAATCAAAAGAGATAAACCAAGATGGCAGCATAGGTAAACATCTAAACTGCTGCCTTGCACAATTTCAAAACTACAACTAAAAGGTAAAAAAGACGTCATCCAGAACCACAGGAAGGCTGGCTGAGTGGAAATTCTACGACTAGAAGGAAAGAGAAAAGCACACTGAGACTCACAGGAGCTGCAGAACCAGAGGTACAGATGCACATGTATGGAGAGGGAGGCACATGCACGGAGAGGGCTAGCAACTGAGTACATGGCTGGCTTTCTCAGTTGGGAGGGAGACAAAAGCTCCTGACTGCTCTGAACTCCAGTTCCGAGCTAGACTCTGGGGACCCAGACCCACCCAGGGGAAAACTGGTCTATCTGACAGTGGGCGAAACTAGAGGCTGGCTTTCTCTCAGAGGTGCTTGCAGCAATTACTGCAGGACACTGAGGGCCAGGGGCCTCTTAGCGCAGAGCTGATGGGAAGCCATTGCTGTATGCCCTGCCCTGAGATCCTGCCTATGAAGCCATTGTTGTTCACCCCGCCCTGAGACTCGGCCCATTCAAGCTGAGTGCAAAGGCTTTTGAATATGAATAGCCTGGTCATTTGAATTCTCATCTTACCTAACAAACTTCAGCTGAGTCAGTGAGACCCACGACACCCAAAAGAAGATCCAAGACCCCACAGCAGCTTGCACTGCTTCACAGCTGGGCCTCATCTGGGCACCTCCAAAACCCAAACAAAGAAGAAGAATCTCCAGATCTCTCCATAGTTCCTTCTGGGTGGCCTTAGGAGCACCTCCTTGGAGATCCAAGACCCAGTGTATCCAGGGATCAGAGTGGGATCATCCAGATACAACTCCTCAGATCCATAAGGGATACACTCTTGTCTCATAAGGATGTCTCCAGCACAGAAGTTTTCACAGCTGAACCCCACAGCCAGCTGGTCTGGAGATCAATTCCTCCCAGTGATATCAATAACAATTAAGGCTTAACTACAACAAGACTGTGCACACAACCCACAAAAGGGTACACCAACAGTGTCCACCTCAGGTAACTGGGGAGGCTGAGCCACGTAGCCCCAAAGGACACCTAGCACACAAATCACTCTTTCAACACAGGGAAGCAGCCAAAATGCAGAGACAAAGAAACAGGTCACAAATGAAAGAAATGGAGGAAAGCAAATGACTGAATATAGAGTTCAAAACCACGTTATAAGGTTGTTCAAGAATTTTCTAGAAAAGGCAAATAAATTTAGTGAGACCCTCGAGGATAAGAAAAAAGGACCAACTAGAAATTAAACATACACTGACTAAAATAATAATAAAAAAATAGTATACATAGATCCAACAGCAGACTAGAGGATCACAAGAATCAAGCCAAAGATTTGAAATACGAAGAAGCAAAAAACACCCAACCAGAAAATCAAAAAGGAAAAAGAACCCAAAAATATGAAGATAGTGTAAGAAGCCTCTGGGACAACTTCAAGCATACCAGCATCAGAATTATGGGGATGCCAGAAGAAGAGAGAGAGCAAGATACTAAAAACCTATTTGAAAAAATAATGACCAAAAACTTCCCCCACCTGGTGAAAAAAATAGATTTACAAGTCCAGTAAGTGCACAGAACCCCCCAAAAAAAGGAATCCAAAGAGATTCCAAGACACCAAGACACATCATAATTATGATTAAAATGCCAAGAGCAAAAGACAAAGAGAAAATATTAAAAGCAGGAAGAGAAAAACACATAATTACCTACAAGGGAGCACCAATACGATTGTCAGCTAATTTCTCAATTTATGCAGGCCAGATGAGAGTGGCAAGAAATATTCAAAGTGATGAATAGCAAGAACCTACAACCAAGGTTACTCTACCCAGGAAAGCTATCACTCAGAATTGAAGGTCAGATAAAGAGTCTCACAGATAAGAAAAAACTAAAGGAGTTCATCTTCACCAAACCAGTATTATATAAAATGCTGAAAGGTACTCTTTAAGAAGAGGAGGAAGAAGAAAAAGGTAAAGATAAAAATTATGAACAACAAATACATATCTATCAACAAATGAATCTAAAAATCTAGTGAATAAAAAAATCTGATAAATAGAATAAACTGGTGAATAGAACAGAATCAGGGGCATAGAAAGGGAGTGGACTAACAATTCTCAGGGAGAAAGGGATGGGGAGGTGCTGGAAGAGACTGGACAAAAATCTTACACCTATGGATGAGGACAGTGCAGAGGGGAGGGGATAAGGACAGAGGGTGAGGTGGGAACCAGGTGGAGAGGAGCTATGGGGGAAAAAAAGAGGAACAATTATAATAATATGAACAATAAAGATTTACTTAAAAAGAATATGGAAAAGAAGAAATCAAATAGTCTCAAAGGCTCCTCACACAATGCCAATTTATATCCCAACAAATGATCCCCAGTCTAGCAAGGACAGTTTTCATTTCAATTTAACAAGGCTGTTAAATTGAACATGGTCTGAACATTTTAATATGTATAGCTGTGTGGTTCACATACCTCTGCTTCCCTGTATCTGCATATAGTATATAGGCAACCATTGCACTGGCTGGGATCCTGTGGCCCAGTGCTATTTTCTGAGTAGTGGGCTAACTTGTCCAAGAAGTCCGAATGGTGGACATTTTCTGCTGTAGTCTGACTTATATCCTAAAATAAGCAAATGAGGAAAACGAAGGAACTTTCATCCAATACCTTTATGACTGGCAAAGATGTGGGAACACATTATATTATTATCATTATTATTATTAAAGAGAATACTATTGCCTACTTTTCCTCATGTTAAGAGCTTGAGCTGACTCAAAATCAGTATCATGTAAAAGGTCTCAATATTTTTTAAGTGAGGTAAGGGGCACATACAAATACAACTAGAGGCACGCTTCATCCCTGCATTGAAATTAGTATTATACATTGATCACAGTTTTAAAAGACAAAGAACAAAAAATTATTAAATATTTAAAATATTAGATTTTTATTTCTAAATAAATTTCATCTATGTGCCCTTCTATGCTTCCAAGCCTTTCTTGAAGTAAAACCTTCCATTGGATTCCAGCACTTAATAAACAGTAGCACTTCAATAAATATTTTGTCAATAACTATTTGTGGAATGAATGAATAAAATTCCACTGCTTCAGAAAAATGAATAAATAAAAAATAATACAATCTATCTATCCTATCTAATAAAAGAGTGATATGCAAATTTACCATACCTCCACTGCACCCACAAGCCACACCCACCAGCCAATCAGGAGCGAATATGCAAATGATCCCCAAACAAGATGACTGCAGCCAGTGAGAGCAGGAGGGAGGCTTGGGTTTCCCTGGCAATGGAGGAAGCCAAGCTTTCCACCTGCTCTTGCTAACCTAGGCCTCCACTCAATGCTACAAAGTTTCAATTATAGAAGATACATAAATTCCAACATAAATGGCTCCCGCCACTGAGCGAGCAAAAGGTTTGGCTCCGCTCCAGGCTACAAAGTTTCAACTGTAAAAGATAAATAAATTCCAGATACCAGGACCATGGCTTGGGTCACTGGGGGGTGTGGCCGGCCTTCAAACCATCACAGACCCCTTGCCCAAGCTGCCCCACACCCCAAGGAAACCCCCACCCTGATCCAGGACACCCGTCAGGGCAAACCAGCTGGCCCCCACCCATGCACCAGGCCTCTAGCCTATCTAATAAAAGAGTAATACGTAGATTGACCATCACTCCAACACAAGACGGCTGCCCCTATGTGGTCAAAGATCCTGCCCCCATGTGGATATAAGATGGCCATTACAAGATGGACAGCAGAGGAGGGCAGTTGGGGGTGACCAAGCCTGCAGGGGAGAGTAGTTAAGGGTGACCAGGCCAGCAGGGGAGGGAATTTGGAGGCAACACGCTGGCAGGGGAGCAGTTAGACATCAATCAGGCTGGCAGGGGAGTGGTTAGGGGATGATCAGGCTGGCAGGCAGAAGCAGTTTGGGGCAATCAGGAAGACAGGCAGGTGAGCAGTTGGGAGCCAATAGTCCTGGATTGTGAGAGGGCAGTCAGACATCCCTCAAGGGGTCAAAGATTGGAAAGGGTGCAGGCTGGGCTGAGGGACACCCCCCCTGGGCATGAGTTTTGTGTACCAGGCCTCAAGTATATATATAAAAGGCTAATATGCATAGTGTCCCCTTGGGAGTTTGATTGCTTGCTATGATGTGCACTGACCACCAGGGGGCAGTGTGGAATGAAGGAAGGCCCCAATTGGCCCTGATTGCCAGTCAGGCCTAGCCGTGCACTGGGATTCTAGTAATTAATAAATAGCAAAACAAGAATAAACTCTGTTTTGCATACTCACATCTATATGCCTACTTTTGTCCCACTCTGTATTTAACTGAATAAAGGAAGTTCTTGATTATATGGATTTTTAGAAACACTAAGTACACTACTCCTTTTGGGGGATACACAACGCATGTTTATTGTCAAAGCAAAGTTTGGAAAAATTCTTCCACAAAGAAACCTACAGTTTTTGTTTTGTTTTGTTTTTTCAGTCAGAATTCTCAAAAAAAAAAAATTTTTTTTTACTGTTTGACAATAGAAACTCTTTTGAGTCCGTAATTAAAATTTTTCTCCTGAATCACAGTTTGAACTTGTTGATCTAGACAGAAAGTCCAACATAAATGTTTATGTTGATTCAGACATACAAAAAATAGACATTATAAAATTCTACATTTGTCTATGTTTATATAGTCTATACCTTGTAGGCTATACTTTTTCAAACTAAAACTTATTTCCAGCACATTCTGGTCATGTTAGCAATACCTGTGCAATTGAGAGTAGAGACTATTGCTAACTAGTATCTTACTACTGAGCAGACTTTTTAAAAGGCAATTGGCTGCCTGGCCAGCATGGCTCAGTTGGCTAAGCACTGATGTGTGAACCAGGAGGACATGGTTTGATTCCTGGTAGGTGCACATGTCCAGGTTGTGAGCTTCATCCCCAGTGCGGAGCATGCAGGAGGCAGCCAATCAATGATTCTCACTCAGCAGTGATGTTTCTGTCTCTCTCCCTCTTCCTTCTTCTCTGATACCAATCAATTTATTTATTTATTTATTTTTAAAAAAGGTAATTGCCTAACTTAAAATTTGCATGCTAGTAGATTTACATCTTTCCTTGTATCACAATGAAGAGATGAGTTTACCTGTGGTTCTTTTCCATTTTAAGCTTGTTGTCTGAAGTCCTGGAAATACCCATGTGTCTTACTACTTATCATAATGTCAAACTTATGGATTAATGAAATAATTTTTTTTTTCTTTTTTTCTTTTTTTTAAATGTATTTTATTGATTTTTTTACAGAGTAGAAGGGAGAGGGATAGAAAGTCAGAAACATCGATGAGAGAGAGACATCGATCAGCTGCCTCTTGCACACCCCCCACTGGGGATGTGCCCGCAGCCAAGGTACATGCCCTTGCCGGAATTGAACCCGGGACCCTTCAGTCCGCAGTCCAACGCTCTATCCACTGAGCCAAACCAGTCTCGGCTGAAATAATTTTTCTTAAGCTTCCACAGTTTTCATATGAGGCCTGGCATTTAATAGTGAATGTACTCTAAACCAGCAATTTTCAACCTTTTTTATCTCATAGCACACACAAACTGATTCCTAAAATTCTATGGCACACCCAAAAAAAAGTATTATATTTTTGCTGATCTAACAAAACAAAAATAGGTATAGTTTTGATTCATTCCCTCCCGGTAGCAATTGTGTTGTTGTTGTGTGTTTTACAATCTAAGGGAAAAGAGGTCAGTGCCCCTGAATAAATAATCAATCAGGTACTTCATGTTTCAAAATTCTTGTGACATACCCAGCTCCTCTTGCAGTAGTACATCAGTTGAAAATCACTGTACTAAGCCTTTCAAAGAAAGGATTAATACTTGAGAAATCTGAAAAACACATAAAAATAAAATGCATTATCATAGGATAGCCAGTTTTAAATCTGAAAGCCCCAAGGGACCCTGTGAGAACATATATGAAAATCAGATATTTTTCTAAATAGAATTCATTAAGCCCAGGGAAGGGTAACCCTAAAGTATAAAGCATAGTCCCAGTCCTAGCTGGTTTGGCTCAGTGGATAGAGCATCAGCCTGTGGACTGAAGGGTCCAGTTTCTATTCTGGTCAAGGTCACATGCCCAGGTTGCACACTTGATCCCCAGTAAGGGGGGTGTAGAAGGCAACCAATCAATGATTCTCTCGCATCATTGATGTTTCTCTTTCTCCCCCTCTCTTTTCCTCTCTGAAATCAATAAAAACATATTAAAAAATAAAGAAAGAAAACATACTCAAATCCTCATATATTTTCTTTAAAACAGCAGAGCAGAGTACTGGCATTGGGGTTTTCCCATCACTTCATTTTTACTCTCTTCTAACAGATGGACAGTCTCCCATGGCATATCAAGTGTGATAAGCCAGGGCAATGAGCAGAGGCTAGAGTGCAGGCCTTGTCTGCACAGCACAGACATAGAGGGGGAAACCAGGCCCCCTGCTGCCCAGAAAGGAATACAGACATTAAAGTTTGCTCTTCCCTGATGCCAGGCCTCTCAGGGACACAGGGGCTGATGTTTGTTTTTGTTTGATTGAAACTGAAGGGCCATATCCATTTGTCCAACTAACATTTGCTCTATGGAGAACCCGGATACTTTGACACTAGGCAGCCTCTGGCTAAGAGAAGCAAATGGTTCAGAAAGTAAAATTAAGGGAAACTTTCATTTATTCAGCCTAGAAAATAACTGCTGGCCAGCAGGGTAAAACTCTGGGCAACTCACATCTAAGAGACTTCCAACAGACTTACTTTGTGTTGTTAATAAGAAATTAGAGAATTCTGGGAGGCGAATCTCTCCTACTTAGAAGGAGGCAGTGGGTAGGATGTAGGTGCTAGTGTTGGAACACAGTGGAAGGATAGCCGCGATCCCAGAAAGAGGCAGGTGGCATTTCCGATGTAAAAAAGTCTGAAACCTCAGGCAGCCACTGAAGAAAGGGGTTGTAAAACTGGGAGTAGGTTCAGTGAGAGAAGTTTGCCAAAAATGAGGTGACTTTTAGAGGATACATAGTAGACTTAAAGGAAAGATTACAGGCTTTGCCTATCCCTTACATAAATCAGCTGTGCAAAAATATCTATGAGCCAAGGGTAATAATGGAACTGAATCTAGCATTAGGATTTTAGGAGAAAGCATTTTAACTTCAAGCAAAAATAGAACTTTTTAAAATGTGTACTGGCATTTTCATTTTTTGCTCTCCATAGTTTGTAAGCAAAGAGGGTTAACATACAGAAGCTTGCCATTAAAGTATTAGATTGTAATGGCAAAATAATTTCCTGATAAATAGAAAACCTCTTTCATTTAACCCAGTAGGAATGTCAACATTTCAAAATTCTCTGTGGCATCTATAGAAGGATGACGAGAAAATGTGGGGTTTGATTGGTTGGTGTAGGTAGGGAGTAGCACAAATTTTTATATTATATTATATTATATTATATTATATTATATTATATTAATTATATTAGATGCAGACACTTCTTGTTTGTATTTCGATGAGAGCATAAGACATATGCTGGAGGAAATGAATGCTAGCAGTTTTCTCCACTGGAGCACCTACAGCTGAGCTGTGATTTAATAAGCTAGCATGTCCCAGAAATAAAAAATATTTTTTGATAGAAGGAAATAACTTTCAGGGTTTGGAAAAAGTTTTCAAAAGCAAAAATGCTTTCACCAGAAACATAATATTAAGTTACAAATGATCTGTAACACCTGCCGTTCATCTGTGCATAGGGAAAAAATAAAAAGTTGGGCAATAAATGTATGAAGGCTGTGCTGCATGGAAACCATGGAAATGAGGATGCGCCACTGACAAGACAGAGATGCAGGAGGCCCCTCAAGCCCCCGCCAGAGGCTGGGGGAGGGCAGACAAACATCCTAACAAGGAGAAGCACCCAGAAGACTGCCCTCAGTGCTGTAAATAGCAAACACACACATACACAGCAGATGGAAGGAGAGGAGAGGAAAGAGAGAGAGAGAGAGAGAGAGAGAGAGAGAGAGAGAGAGAGAGAGAGAGAGAGAGAGAGAGAGAGAGAGAGGTGCTAAGAGCTTTTCCTTATGTGTGTATAGTACTTTAAACATATCTCATTTGAGCTTTAAAACATTAGCTAAAAAGAGGTTATGATCTCCTTTGTACAAATGAAGAAACATTGGATCAAAGAAGTTAAGTGATTTGTCCAAAGTCACACAATTTTATTTTAAAAGTCAAAGAACCTAGTATTGGTATGTTCAATATTTAAGAATATTCAATACTTCAAAAGCCCATACAAAGCCATGTATCAATATGAAATATTAGTCTTCTTCAGGGTCTTTTTCAATTAAGGAAATTAAATTCTTGCAATTACTGTTGTACAGGAATGCCTTTCCTCTGTTTCTGAGTCCATGAGGAGGGTTTTCCCAATCGCGCCTTCGCTTGCTGGCTCGGCAGCAGGTGACAGATTACAGACGAGAAAGCCGGCCTGCAGGTGGAAACTCAGGGCGCCTCCTGTTCAGCCGCCTGGCCAGGCAGCTACGGGAAGGGACTTCTCTGCACAGCACGGCTCGTAACCGGCTGGCCACGGCAGCCCTATCCTGGGTCTCAGTGAACAAGCCAACATGACTGTCACTTTGACTCTGCTGCTAATAGAGTTTTTACTCTGTCTTATTTCTCAAGTTCTTGTTCATCTCAGATGGGGGAGAGGGATGCCATTGCTGAACACCCGCTCAGAAACCCCAGCGCCACCGACTGTGTTCTCATTCTAAGCAGGAGTGCCCTGCATGTGTCCGAGCCAGACATCAGGCTCCGGGAATGGTGGGTTGAGTAATTTGGCTTTCACCCTGAGTAGAACAGCTCATTACCATTGTGTGTTTTTAAATCTCCTTAAAAGGTTTGAAGAGTTAAAACAGCAAAGCATTACCCGGAGGCTTAGGAAGATGAGCTCAGAAGTTTAAAGTTCCTTTTCCCTTGCAGATTCCAAAGAAAATGTGAGAGGCTGAGGCCGGAGGCCTTCCCAAGATAAAGGTATAAAAACTAGTGTCAAAATCTTTAAGAACTGAAGGGACGGGCCAAAAAAAAAAAAGTCACCCGCAGAGTGAGGGTAAGTCAGAAGTAGGTAGCCTCTCGCATAGATTGTAGCTGAAATTTTAATCATTATAATTCTTGGAATAGAATGGAAGGGTTTCTGCATTGCATAGAGCCACCAGATACCCGGAAGAAGCAAACATAGAGCAGTTGCTGATCTGCAGGCTTACCCCATAGGCCTGAGGCAACCACCAGACCCATCATGTAATAGACCTTCCATTGCTTCCACAAACAATATTGCAATTGTAAGTCTCAACACAAGTAAAAATAATATGGCACAAATGGGCAGAACGACAAAAAAAAGGAGAAAATTTAACAAAACTATGGATTGACGATTAATAGAAGAGCAAATCTGAATGGCCAGAAATTATTAAAATAAACTCTAAATGCCTAGTAAAGGGTGAAATACAAATAAAAATTAGGTAACACATTCAACCATTGGATTTGTATAAATTTTTAAAAGGTATTTCTCTATTAGCAGGGAAAATCAGCATACTAAACAGTAAATAAATAAAAAAGAAACACATCTTGTTAGAAATACTAAGTTACACAGTTTTTTCTAAAAAAACAATCTTTTAACACCTATCAAAACTAAAAATGTGCTTACAATTTGGCCAGCCCATTTATGGGACTCTATCCTACAGAAATAAAACTTATCAGTCCATAAGGACACGTGTTAAGAGTGCTTATTGATCCATTATTCTTAGTGGCAAGGAAAGGAAAAGAAAAAATTCTAATTCCTATGGAGCATATCTAAATAGTTAGCCGTCATGAAAATACACTCAAAATTCTCTAGTCAATGGAGAAATATATCAATTTACGTAAGCCAGAAAGTCATTTCCAGAATTTCCTTTCCTTAATGGTTGCACATCAGGGAAAAATTTGCCCAAGATTTGAAAGTCAAAGATGAAGTAGTATCTACTACCTCCTGAAGGTCTCTATGGGTGGCCAGATATCATTGCCACTTACACATGGTGTTGCTGATCTGCAGGCTTATCCCATAGGCCTGAGGCAACCACCAGACCCACATCTCTTTCAACTCCCATGGAGTCTTTTCTTTAGCTTCTCTGATACCTGAGATGGGTACTGGACAACTCCATGCTGAAGGTCACTAGCCTTTTTCTTCTAGTCAAACATGTAGCCAAGGTGAAAAGCAGTGAGAAGCAGATGTGGGTTCCAGTTTGACTTCACTGATTACAGAAGTCTTCACAGTTTTCCAATGTTTCCTTATTCTCCCCTGCTTCTTTCCAGAATTTCTTCTTAACTACTGGCCCTCTGACCCACTCAATTTAGACTCACCATCTACAGAGTAACAGAATCCATTGACTTATTCACCAGCTTTTTACAAATGCATTGGTCTAACTTCTATAATAAATCCCTTTTTCCATGTCACTTGGGGCTATTCTGCCTCCCTGATGGAACCCTAACTGATACAACTCCCATTTATAGAAAAGTGGCAGAAGGTAAAAACAACTGCAAAAAAATTATACCATTGTCTATGTAAATTTATGGGCATATAGAGAAATAAAAGGTTTATTAAACATATATACGGAAGTTGAAATATTTCCTTTCTTTAGCCCAATAGATAATCTTATGCATGTTTAACCATGTATATACCCTTATCTAATAACATGGCTCCAAGAGATGAGGTGGTGGAATGTCCAGTGTCTCTTGTATGCCCTTTTTATAAACTCTCTTTATCTGGACCCCTAAGGATTTAACTAATGAGGAGAAATCCAGATTTTGTGTAACTTTAATCACATACAATTTGGGGATGCTTTTTAAATAAAAGCAATATAAAATTGAGACTTGAATATATTGTATTTAGAAGAAAATATTAAAATTTACAATTTTTTAAAGCTGACAACACAAATGTCACAAAATCAAGAAAAACAATGTAACATTTTTATTAATAAACTGTCTTACTTCTAGGTTGCATTTGGGGATACAAGCTCTTTTATTACCTCTTCATAAACATCAATTTTGTAAAATTGTTTTTTTAGCGAGAATAGGAAGATAATTCAGATTTTCCTCTAGCATAATCAATGGAAACTTATTTATCATTTATTACTAATAGTTTAGCTTTACAACTCATATAAACTACATTTTAAGACTATTATCAAATTTGGGGAATCTTCTATCAAGTCTTTTATCACATATGCAATGTAAAATTTTAAAGCATATGTAGGTGTAATGTTTTAAGATATATAAAAATTACTGTGTTTTGACTACTTTTAAGCACTCTGAATTGACAGCTCTCATAACGAACTGCATATTGATATCATCGAGTTCATTGGTTTGGTAAGGATGTAGAATTCTGGAAAGCCATTTCTTCACCTGAACAGCTAAAAAGCACCAATACACAATATGACTGCAAAACAGGTAAAAATAATCCCATTAAATTCCAAATTACATGTATCTGCTATTTAACTCCCCTAGGCAGATGTGAAAAATACTCCTGGTAACTCCAATGCCATCTGCATAAGAAGAAGTATGACTGAGTGGAAGTCATAATTTGTTAATATATATTGTGGTATTGACTGTGTCCAAACATTTTACTTCATGCATTTTGTTAAATATGTGAACACATTGCTAAGGCCCATCTTAAAATAGCCTGTGGGTGTGATGACTTGGAATCTTAAGTTTTTCAACTTCATGATTAATAATGGTTAAAAACTCTAATATCAGCACGATTTTACCAAAAACTGAGACTCAACCTAAGTGGCCTGACATTTAGTCCATAATATATTTCTTATTTTAAAAAAAACCTGGGAAAAAGCAAAAAGTTTCTTCAATATAGAAGTATTTTTCTCTCATCATTAGTCCCATACCAGTGAGATATTAGAGTTTTGGAATTCTGTTAATCTGTTAATTTTCAGGGGAAAAAAATTCTACAAACAACTCATCCTATCTAATAAAAGGTAAACATGCAAATTGACCATATCTCCACAAACCAGGCCCACAAGCCAATCAGGAGAGAGTATGCAAATTAACCCAACCAAGTAGGCAGTTAATTTGCATATCCAGACACAGAGCGAATACTGAAGACAGCATAGAAGGAAGCCAAGTGCTGTAGAAGGGAGCAAAGCTGTGGAGAATCAAGCAAGCGGGGTGGCAGAGAAGGAAGGAAAGCAGGTGGGGCAGCGGAAACTACTGCAGGAAGCCCTTGCAAAAATCTTCCTGCAACGGGCCTCTATAAAAATACATACTAAACTAAAGTGATATTAAAAAATTTGAATTAAAAATCATTCTTCTAATAATTAACTTTGGCCAAGTCAACTTCTCTGGCCCTCATTTCTCATCTTCAAAATAAGGGTCTTACTAGATTACCACTGAAGTCCTTTTCTTAGCCTAAATATTATAACCATAAACACAGTCCACAGTGAAAATTCTTAGTCTCCTAATTTACCTCTCTGACTCCAGTCTCCACATTTTCCAATTTATTCTATACAACCCACTCTAAATTAATATCCCTGAAATGTTCTTTAATCATATTGTCCTACAATAGCTTTACTATAAGTCTTTCATGCTACAGTACAATTCCAGAATTTTCTGGTGAGGTTAAATTGGAGCTTACAACATATTTGATCTATGATTTATTCTATACATGACAATCTGGAATTTGAAAACAAAGATAATACCTCAATTTATTATGTATTATGAGAGCAAAGCATCTTCTGTGGTCTTGGCAAAGGGCAATATTATCTATTTTACTCCATTGTATTGTTGTATTTGAAGTAAATAATAAAAGACTGCTTCCCTTTCATTTTCATTGTATCCTTTAAACAAAACAACTCATAGGAGCACAATTTGATCTTCCCAAATTGACCTGGGTGATGATATCTACTAGTATCCTATCTAATAAAAGAGTAATGTGCAAATTGACTGTCACTCCAAGACACAATATGGCTGTCTCCATGTCGTCAAAGATGGCTCCCCTATATGGACACAAGATGGCCACCACAAGATGGCTGGCAGGGGAAGGCAGCTGTGGGCAGTTAGGGGTGACCAAGACAGCAGAGGAGGGCAGTTGAGGGTAACCAGGCCAGCAGAGGAGGGCAGTTGGAGGAGACCAGACCAGCAAGGGAGGGAAGTTCGGGGGTACCAGACCTGCAGAGGAGGGCAATTGGGGGGACCATGCCTGCAGTGAAGGACAGTTGTGGATGATCAGGAAAGCAGGGAGGGCAGTTAGGGGTGGCCGGGCCAGCTGAGGAGGGCAATTGGGGGAGATCAGGCCTGCAGAGGAAGGCAGTTGGAGGCACCCAGATCTGCAGTGGAAGACAGTTGGGGGAACCCAGGCCTATAGGGGAGGGCAGTTGAGGGACACCAGGCCTGCAGGGGAGGGCAATTAGGGGAGACCAGGCCAGCAGAGGAGGGCAGTAGGGGGAAATTGGGCCAGCTGAGGAGCAGTTAGGAGTCAATCAGGCTAGTAGAGGAGTGGTTAGAGGTGATCAGGCTGGCAGGCAGAAGCCATTAGGGGCAATCAGGCAGAGGCAGGCAAGTGGTTGAGAGTGAGCAGTTCTGCATTGTGAGTGGGATCCCAGAGTGGAGAGAGTGCAGGCTGGGCTGAGGGACACCTTCTGCCCCCTGTGCATGAATTTTGTGCACTGGGCCTTTAGTCCTATCTAATAAAAGAGTAATATGCAAATTGACCTTACCTCTGCTATACCCACAAGCCATGCCCACTATCCATGCCCACCAGCCAATCAGAAGTGGGTATGCAAATTAACCTCAACCAACATGGCTGCAGCCACAGAGAGCAGGAGGATGGCTTGGGTTTTCCCAGCAATGGAGGAAGCCAAGCTTTCCACATACTCTGGCCAGCCTAGGCCTCCACTCAATGCTACAAAGTTTCAATTATAGAAGATAAATAATCTCAACAAAAATGGCAGCAGCCACAGACCTGGAGAGAGCAGGAGGCTAGGGTTGCTCCCAACGATTTATAAAACCAAGATTTCCACAGTCCTGGCCTGCCTTGGCCTCTGCTTAAGGCTACAAAGTTTAAATGATAGAAGATAAATAAATCCCAACAGAAATGGCTGCTGCCACAGAACAAGCAGGAGGCTTGGCTTAGCTCCAGGCTACAAAGTTTCAATAGTAGAAGATAAATAAATCCCAGATACCAGGGCCTCCACTTGGGTTGCTGGGGGGCATGGCTGTCCTACAGGCCCTTCACCTAGACCTCCCCACATCCCAAGGGAACCCCCACCCTGATCCAGGACACCCTTCAGGGAAAACCAGCTCCCCCCACCCATGCACCAGGCCTCTATCCTATCTAATAAAAGAGTAATATGCAGATTGACCATAACTCCAACACACAAATGGCTACCCCATTGTGGTTAAAGATTCTGCCCCCTTGTGAACACAAGTTGGCCAGCAGGGGAGGGCAGTTGGGAGGGACCAGGCCTGGAAGGGAGGGCAGTTGGGGGCGATCAAACCTGCAGGGGAGGGCAGTTAGAGGTGACCAGGCTGGCAGAGGAGGGAAGTTGGGGGAGACTGGACCAGCAGGGGAGGGCAGTTAAGGTCAAACAGGATAGCAATTAGGCATTAATCAGGCTGGCAGGGGAGTGGTTAGAGGGTGATCAGGCTGGCAGGCAGAAGTGGTTAGGTGCAATCAGGAAGGCAGGCAGGCTAGCAGTTGGGAGCCAGCAGTCCTGGATTGTGAAAAGGATATCCGACTGCCTATTTAGGCCAAATCCTACCAGGATCAATGCTAAACAGGCAGTTGGACATCCCTTGAGGGGTCCCAGATTGGAGGGGGTGCAGGCTGGGCTGAGGGATAATCCCTCTCCATGCACAAATTTCATGCACTGGGCCTCTAGTATAATATATAAAAGCCTAATCTGTAAAGTGCCCCCTTGGGAGTTTGACCCACCGGAAGTTCAATTGCTCATTATGACATGTTCTAACCACTAGGGGGAAGGCCCTGCTAGTTGGGGGAGGGAAAGCCCTGGCCAGCGGCCAGCAGCTGCTATGGACCCTACCCATGCATAAAGCTTGTCTTAATTAGAAGCAGTGATCAGATTGGAGTTTAAAATAAAATGAAAACAAGAGCACCCAGGAAGCAACTGCTTCCACTCTTCCATCACTGACAGTGCCAAGGATATCACTGTCTCACACCGTGAAGCATTACCAAGAAAGCTGCAGCCAATGTCCAGTCTAAGCATTCATGCCACAGCCTGGTATAAGTTGTGAGGAAACAGAAGGAAGGGAGGTGGATAGAGGTTGAACCAAGGGAAAGGAAGTAGACCCAGGAACCCAACTAAACAGAGTTAGTAAGGCACCCCAACTAGGCAGAGAAGAAAGGGCATTCACAAGAAAGGCACTTTAAAATGTATGGCTATTGCTAAGTCAGGCAACGTGCAAATAACCACTCACAAGGCAGAAAGGCACATAAGTCAATTCAAAGGATATTGCTAAGGCAAAATTCTTTAAAAATACCAGTTAGGAGCTAGCAAGACTATTCACCCCCTAAATTAAAAGGTGTGCACTTCCTCATGCTCTCTCTGTTCTCCCAGTACACAATGGATACATTCATTCCTGTAATAAAGGGAGCATATCCCTGCATCCACATGGCTTATGGCAATGTGTGCCTCCACAAATGGACTATTAGACTTTAATTAGCTTGGATACTAAACTACTCCTGATTGTATTGGCCCTAATGTCGGAAAAACCGAAACAACCAGTTGCTATGACATGCACTGACCACCATGGGGCAGATGCTTAATGCAGGAGCTGCCAGCTGGTAGTCAGTACACTCCCATAGGGGAGCTCCACTCAGCCACTAGACAGACTGATGGCTGTGAGTGCAGCTGCGGTGGCAGAGGCAGCAGTCAGACATCCCCTGAGGGATCCCAGGCTGCCAGAGGGATATCTGACTGTCAACTTAGGCCCAATCCCCTGGGGAGCAGGCCTAAGCCATAGTCAGCCATATCCCGAGGGGTCCCAGACTGCGAAAGGGCACAGGTCAGGCTGGGGGACAACCCCCCCTCCCCAAGTGCATGAATTTTCATGCACCAGACACCTATTCCTATGTAATAAAAGCCTAATATACTAAGTGTCCAGTCGACCGGTCAGCTGTTCAACCAATCAAAGCATAATATGCTAATGTAATGCTAAGGCTGCTCAACTCACTATGATGTGCACTGACCATCAGGGGGCAGATGTTCCAACTGATAGGTTAGCTTGCTGCTAGGGTTTGGCCAATTGGGACTAATCAAGACAGGCCAGACATGCCCTGAAGCCCTCCTGCAATTCCTCCCTGGCTGGCCAACATTCTGCATCTCTCCCTAGCCCCATTCATGCACCAGTGGGATCCCTCGGCCTTGCTTGCACCCTCTCATAATCCAAGAGAGGCAGGACCCCTTGGGGGATGTCAGAGAGCCAGTTTCAGCCTGATCCCGTAGTCCAGTTCGAGGGACCCCACTGGTTTATGAATTTGTGTAGCAGGCCTCTAGTTAGTGTATAAAAATGCCATTGATTTTAGAGTGTTCATTTTGTATCCTACTACATTGTGGAATTCATTTATTACAACTAGTAGTTTTTTTGTGGAGTCTTTAGGGTTTTCTTTGTACAATACCATGTCATCTGTGAATAATGAGAGTTTTACTTCCTCCTTTCCAATTTATACGCCTTTTATTTCTTCTTATTTTCTGATCACTGTAGCCAAGACTTCTAGAACTACATTGAATAAGAGTGTTGAAAGTAGAAATCCCTGTCTTGTTTCTGTTCTTAGGGGAAATGGTTTTAGTTTTTGTCTGTTGAGTATGATGTTGGCTGTAGGTTTGTCATACATAGCCTTTATTATGTTGAGGTATGATTACTGTATCCTTGATTATTTTTTTGTCTAGAAAATCTATCTTGTGATGTCAGTGGAAAATTAAATTTCTCCACTATGATGGTATTGCTATCTATCTCTCCCTTAAACTCCTCCTTCAGTTTTTATATACTTGGGTGCTCCTATATTGGGTACATTATAACTTCTTGTTGTATCAGTCCCTTTAGTATTATGTAGTGACGTATTATTTTTTGTTAAGGCTTTCATTTTTAAGTCTATTTTGTCAGATATGAGTATTTCTACCACAGCTTTTTTTTTATTTCTATTTGCATAGAAAAATGTTTTCCATCTATTCACTCCCATCCTATGTGAATATTTTCCATCTATTCACTACCATCCTATGTTAATCTTCTGTTGGGTCTCTTGTAGACAGTATATATATGGGTCAGATTTTCTTATCCATTCAGCTACCCTATGTCTTTTTTTTTTCTGGAAAGCTCATTTCACCATCTATTTTGAATGACAGCCTTGCTGGATAGCATAGTCTTGGTTTTAGATCCTTATTTTTCAATACTTTGAATATTTCATGCCATTCCTTTCTGGCCTATGGATAGCCTTATGGTATCTCCTTTGTAGGTAGCAAATTGCTTTTCTCTTGCTGCCTTTTAGATTCTTTCTTCGCCTTTAATTTTTGGTATTTTGATTATAATGTGTCTGGGTATGGGCATCTTTTGTTTCTTCTTGGTTTGGACTC
Source organism: Antrozous pallidus (assembly GCA_027563665.1). Lineage (NCBI taxonomy): Eukaryota > Metazoa > Chordata > Mammalia > Chiroptera > Vespertilionidae > Antrozous > Antrozous pallidus. Next base: position 17,088,847 of record CM050521.1, on the reverse strand, counting down.
TCAGTGCTTCCTGAAACTTGTGTGACTTTTTTTTCCTTTACCAGGGTAGGGAAGTTTTCTGCCTTTATTTTTTCACAGATGTTCTTTATCTCTTCCTTACTTTCTTCTCCTTCTGACATGGATATTATTATATTTCATGTTATTTCATGTTGTCCCACAGCTCCTTTAAATTGTCCTCATATCTTTTAATTGGTTTGTGTTTGTTCGTTTTGTGTGTGTGTGTGTGTATGTGTGTGTGTGTGTGTGTGTTTTGGGGGGAATCTCTGATTGAGTGATTTTTTTTCTACCCTGTCTTCTACTTTGCTGATTCAGTCCTCAGCTTCCTCTAATCTCCTGTGTAGTCCTTCCAATGTATTATTTATTTCTTCTATGGCATTCTTTATTTCTGACTGATAATTTTTATTGTTTCTGTATCTGTTTTCATGCTATTGAGTATCATTATAATCATTACTCTGAACTCTATATCCGATAAGCTGCTTATCTCTATTTCATTTAGCCCTTCTTCAAGAAAATTTTCTTGTTCTTTCATTTGGTACTTGTTTTGTTTTTGTTTTTGTTTCTTGTCTCCTAATTTTGACTACCTATTTGGGCTTGTTTCTATGGATTAGGCATATTTTTTATGACTCCCAGTCTTTTAAGAGTGTCTCTGGTGCATGCCAATGTCAGATGCTATTTGTGAGCGGCTCTGAGTACTGTTTGGAGCTATCCGTAATCCACAGCTTGTGGCCCCTTGTGCTGGGGCTGGGTGCCTCTGGAAAGGATCAAGATACACACCAAAGTCTGCTTTTCCTAGCTCTGGGTCCAGAAGCAGATTAGCAGATTGAGTAAATACTCCTAGCACCCAGAGAGCTGCCTTTGCCTACAGGCTGATTGCTATTCTCAATCACTTTGTGGGCCTCAGGCTATAGACCACTGCAATAGGTAAACTCCATGGGTGGCATGACAGGTTTTCCAATGTATGAGGCTATTGCTTTGCTTCCCCCAGGAAAAATCTCCCTGAATGGTAAAGGCCTGACTGAGAGAGATGTCCTCTGCAGTATGGGGGAATGACTCAGCAGCTGCTTTCAGAGCTCTATCCCCAGAGCCAGCAACACCTCATTTTCCTCACACAGCTCTAATCCACTCTGGCCTTCCTTTGCCAGAAGAGCCCAAGGTGAGTGGCTGCACATGAAATTTTGTGTGTTGGCCCTTTAAGACTGTGCCTGCATTTCCAGCCACCTCTGTCTGGCAGATAGAAACACCACTGCTTTTCATAGCCAGATGTGGGTAGTGTTCTCTGTTCTGGTGCTCTGGGCTGGGGAGCCCAGCTTGGGGGTTCAGACCCCAGGCTACTAAGTAGGAACCCCTCACAGCTAAGACATCCCTCCTGAAGTGCAGCTGGGAGCCCATTCAGCCCTCTTGTGGCTCTTCATTTCCTTCCAGACTCTGTGCAATGTCCACTTTACATCCGTGGTTATAAGATTTCTCTCCAGCTAGTCAGTCCTCAATTGATTCTTCATGATGATTTTTCTATATTGTAGTTGTAATTCCAGTTTGGTCCTAGGAGAGTAGCAGTATAGCTTCCACTTAATCCACTGTCATCTTGGAATCTCTGAAAGTAGAAGAGGATGCTGCCAGTGGCTTCTGCTGCCCCCGCCTAAATTTAAGCCACATAAGCTCAAGCATCCCAAACACAAAACCTACCACTGCTGTACCCCACCAAGGGACTCCTAGTCTCATTTTAAGTAAGAAAACAAAAATTAATAAAGCTGAGTTGTAAGTAATTGCATCAGGATATAAAACAAGGTCCCTGTGCTTCCAAAGTTCATTGTCTTCACCAACCAAGTCATGATTGGCTCAAGTTTTATATCTTTCTAGAACATTTTATTCATTCATTTATTCATTCATTCAATCAATATCTATTGAGTGCCTATTTTCTTAGTGCTGTTCTAGGGTCTGGGGATACAACACTAAACTAAGAGATAATAAATAAAGAAATAAATAAAAGCCAGGTGGTAAAAAATATGCTAAGGAGAAAAACAAAGCAGAATAAGGGATAGTGAGTGTAGAGTGGGGAACTGCTGTAGGCCACATAGACTTTTTGATATAGTGATGTTCAGATAAATAGCTCAGCAAATAAAACTATGTATACAATTATTTGACCATAAAATACGGCCATTTACATATGAGTTTAAAGATAAATACAAAGGTTTCTTCCAGGAGATGAATTTCTTTTGCTCAGAGGCCAGAAGGTAGAGCCAGTATAAACAGGATAAATAAAAGAGAGACAAAGGAGATTAAATGCCACTTTAGAAAAAGGGTGTCTGACATTTGATGCCCTTAATTTTATCTCTTGCCCTGGAGAATAGAGCGGGGCACCACAGGAAATACTGTTCAAGATTTCTGTGAATCTGTGAAGGCTTTGAAAAGCCAGCAATAGCCAGACCCTCTCTTTTGTTATGATATTCCACTTGCACAAGATCATCTGTTTCAAATCTTTTTCATAAAAAGATGGGAGGCAGAGATCACTATACTGTCATTGTGCCCGTTTTAAATGACAAAAAGGACAAGTTTGTGGTATATTTATTTTGAATGTTTGATAATAATAAACTCCCATGGCCACTAGGTATTTAATTGTGTACTTGACTTCCAGTCTTGCCTTAACGAAGTTACTTTTCCTCCCTTCCTTGTTTTCCTTTGCAAGAACACCTTTCAACTCTTTGAGACAGTCAATAAAAATGTATGGTGTTTCTATAATAAGCCCCTCAATATGGTGAGGAACAACATAAGCAAGATGATGGTATTGACTGCCCAGGGAAGCCAGCACCGCCTGGAGCCACCACTGCCATTTGGAATCACCACGCACCCAGGTCCACTGATTTCAGTGAGAGAAAGATAAGTATCACATGATCTCACACATTTTTGGAATATAATGAATAAAATAAACTGATATACAGAAATAGATCCAAAGACATAGAATCATCAGACAGACTATCGAATCTCCAAGGGAAGGCAGGGAGAAGGGGGGGAGGGGTAGAGATCAACCAATAAACTTGCATGCATGTAAGCATAACCAATGGACACAGACAATAAGGGGGTGAATGCCTGGGCTGGGAGAGGTCATTGCGGGGGAAGGGGAATATATTTAATACTTTCAACAAAAGAGATTTAAAAAAAAACACAACAGAATGTTAAGAGCAGCTGTAGCCAAGAAAATGCTAAAAACTTAGAAATTCAAGATTTCTTTAGGAAAGAACAAGCTTTGGTGTAACCAAAAATGGCGGCTCAGAGTCTTACCTTTTTTTAAGTGAATAAACAATCTGCAGAGTAACAAACTAAAGACCCAGATTCCAAGGCTCCTTTCTCAGTTCTATAGGGAGTCCTGTGCACTGTTGCTGCTGCTGAGATGTCCTACTTATTCTGGTTCCTAGGGAAGCTTTTGTCCAAGAAGATCAGACTATGTAAAGACTATGATCTTGTGTCCTTACATGTGTGTTGTTAGTCACCCAAACATTAGAAGGAGTGCAGATTCAACAATCAAAATCTGTTTATAAAATAAGGTGTATCAATTAGAAGCATGTGTTTCTGCCAGGTAAGCTGAATTGTAGTAAAAAAAAAAATTGCATTGAAAAATACCACCACCATTTGCTCAAATTAGTTGACAACATAAAGCTATGAGGATATTATAAAAAGAGATTGTCAAACGATGTTGTAGAATTGCTACAGTTATTGCCATGTGTTATGGGCCAAATTGTGTCCTCCCCAAATTTTCTGTTGACTTAACTGTGGGAAAAAAAGTTCTTGCTTTTTAAGAAAGACTATAATCTATTTTATAGAATCTTTAGACTTTTGTCACTTGTTATTTTCACTCATTCAATAAAGATTAGAAGCCTCACCGAAACCAGTTTGGCTCAGTGGATAGAGTGTCGGCCTGTGGACTGAAAGGTCCCAGGTTCGATTCTGGTCAAGGGCATATACCTTGGTTGTGGGCACATTCCCAGTAGGGGGTGTGTAGGAGGCAGCTGATCGATGTTTCTCTCTCATCGATGTTTCTGACTTTCTATCCCTCTCCCTTCCTCTTTGTAAAAGCAAAAATAAATAAATAAAATATATTTAAAAAACAAAAAGATTAGAAGCCTCTATTCTGTCAAGAACTGTGTAAAATCCCAGGGGATAATGGAAATGAGACTAACATAATCATTGATTCATTTAATAATACTGAGTAAGCAGTTTGCAATGTGATTAAGTGTGTCTCTTGAAATTTGAATGCCATGGCCTGGCTGGTGTGGCTCAGTTGGCTGGGCGTCATCCTGTGCACCAAAAGGTGGCTGGTTCAATTCCTGGTCAGGGCACATACCCAGGTTGTGGGTTCCATCCTCAGTCTGGGTATGTGTGGGAGGCAATTGACTGATGTTTCTCTCTCTTCTCTCTCTTTCTCTTTCTCCCCCTCCCTTCCTCCCTCCCTCCCTAAAGTTAATTAAATATTTTTGAATGCCGGGCCCTTAACTACATGCATGACTTTGAAATGTGTAGCTAAAGTTCTCTATGCTTCCATATCCTTATTTTTAAAAATAGAGACTAAGCCCTACTTTATAGCAGGATATTTTTTAAGGAATCATTCAATAAATGTGATTGATTATTATGGTTGTTTTATTACTTCTATAATAATATACAGCTATTCTATTGTTAGCAGAAACTCCAAAGTAGATAACATAAAAATAACCCCATAGCTTTTTAATGCTTTTTTATTCATTTCAAAAATATAAAAGAATTGAGAGGGATTTGTGAGGAGATTTCCTGGAGGGAGCAGCTCCCTGTGTGGGGCTCCAAGTAGGCAACGTGCTGTGTTGTGAGAGACAGAAGAGAGCCAGGACCAGCATTTCTTCCTTCCCTTCGTCCTGAAGAGAGCACCTCTCTATGGAACCACTTGGAATCTGTTGCCAGGAATTGGGAAACTCTGTGATACCTGGCATGCGGCTGACATGTGAACTGGAGGGGGCAGATAGAGAAGAACATTTGGGAAATTACTAGACTTTCACTGAACTTGGGGACAATGAAGGAATGATGGTTCTTTGTGGACTAAATGTGGGCTAGAAGAAAGAGAGATTCTGCCAGGAGGGTGATGGGGAGTTCAACATAGAGAAGGTATGTTAAGCATGTGCCCCAGAGAGTCTGGCTGAGAGAGTAGAGACCCACCAAAGGGAAGGCCACAGAGAAGTGCCAGCTTTAAACATCTACTGGAACCAGAGAAGAGGCTAGTTTATGCCACGTTTAGTCGTCAGTCAAGCAAGAACTTGACTGTTCTGTACCCTGTTCTCTCCTTTCTCTCTGATCCATCCCTGGTGTGGTCTAGCAAAGCAGAGGGGAAGTGAAAAGATTGCAGGATGTCTCACATGCCTTTTCCCAATCAACTGAAGACCCCAGAGAAGCCGGAAGAAGAGATAAGACTGTAAATTAGATGGAAGAGTAAAATGTTAGTGCAAATCTTAAACAGAATACTAGATTTATGATTTGACAGAGTGTTTAGTAACTTAAAGTAACAATAATTCTGTATTTACTTTTTCTTTTCCTTCTTAAGAATGATCATAAAGGTCATGGCCTTACTCAGTTCATCTAGTGACAAGAAAAAAGTTCTTTTTGGTAAATTGTAAAGGGACAATCAGAAATAAAATAACTTTTCGTTATGATTACAGCCCAATCATCACGCTTCTTAAATGCACCTTCTACACAATTATCAAAACCCACTCATTGCTAGTCACTGTGTGACGTGCCACATGACCGACATTGAGGGATGTCTGTAAGCTCTGGCAGTCTTCCAAGTTCTTCAGAGGATAATTTCAGTTAATCCTCACAACTTTGTGAAGCAGGCATCACTATTACACAATTTGTCCAATTAGAACAATGAAATATAGACATCATGTTAACTAATTTTCACAGTCATCTAAAAGAGTAAGCAGTAACAGTTTGATTTTATTTCTCTAACAGAGGCATTTACCTCTTTATTATTTTCCAAAACCATCATTTTTCTATGTATTATTAAAGTTTACTTACTCAGAAAGATTAGTGTTAACTTAGTTTGGGCTTACTAGCCTACTTTTTAGAAGTCATATTCCAGCAATTTCCTATCATGTGTGTATAAGTAGACTCTTAAAACTGGATTCCATTTTATCAAGAAGCACAATGATCTTCCCAACCGGTGTGGCTCAGTGGTTGAGCATCAACATCAAAACCAGGAGGTCATGGTTCAATTCCCTGTCAGGGCACATGCCCAGGTTTCAAGCTCAATCCCCAGTAGGAAGCAAGCAGGAGGCAGCCAATCAATGATTTTCTCTCAGCACTGATGTTTCAATGTATCTCCATCTCCCTTCCTCTCTGAAATAAATTATATATATTTAAAGCACAATGATCCAATAAGCAAATTTAAGTTCTGGTTATAATAACCCTCAGCAGATTTAGAAAAGATGAGGTTAAAGTAGACTGTCAAGAGAATTCTGCTCCTCTAAGGTAGAAACAAATGAAGGAGTTTTCTCTTCCCATAAAATGTGTTCTGTGCATTCAGAGTTAAAACAAGAAACTAAGACATTATTTAGTAATAATAAGTAGCAAACATCTATGAAAAGTATACCACAGGGTCCATAACTTATATATGCCATCTGTGTAAATGTCTTTAAATCACTGTGTAACCACTGTATGCCATATGGGATCACTATATAAAATAATCCTATAAGACGAATGTAGAAAAACCTATTTCCAAGAAAGACATAGCTGGTATGACTACAATCCTATCTAATAAAAGAGTATTATGCAAATTGACCATACCTCTGCTATACCCACAAGCCACACTCACCAGCCAATCAGGAATGAGTATGCAAATTAACCCTAAGCAAGATGGCTGCATCCATGGAGAGAGCAAGAGGGAGGTTTGGATTTCCCCAGCAATGAAGGAAGCCAAGCTTTCCACACACACTGGCCACCCCAGACCTCCATTCAATGCTACAAAGTTTCAATTATAGAAGATAAATAAATCCCAACAAAAATGGCTGCCACCATGAAGCAAGGAGGAGAACTGTCTCTGCTCCAGGCTACAAAGTTTCAATTATAGGAGATAAATAAATCCCAGATACCAGGGCCTCTGCTTGGGTGCTGAGGGAGTATGGCCAGCCTGCAAACCACCACAGGCCCCTCTCCAAGGCTGCCCCTTACCACAAGGAAACCTCACCCTGATCTGGGACACTCTTCAGGGCAAACCAGCTGGCTCCCACCCATACACTAGACCTCTATTCTATCTAATAAAAGAGTAATATGCAGATTGACTATCACTCCAACACACAAGATGGCTGCCCCCATGTGGACACAAGATGGCCAGCAGGGTAGGGCAGTTGAGAGGGACCAGGCCTCAGTTGGGAGTGATCAAGCCTGCAAGGGAGGGCAGTTAGGGGTGACCAGGCTAGCAGAGGAGGGAAGTTGTGGGTGACCAGGCCTGTAGGGAAGGGCAGTTGGGGAGACCCAGGACTGTAGAGGAGAGCAGTTGGGAGGGATTGGGGCTATGGGGAAGGGCAGTTAGGGGTGACCAGGCCTGCAGAGGAGAGCAGTTAGGGGTGACCAGGCCTGCAGGGGAGGGCAGTTAGGGGCAAACAGGCTAACAGGGGAGCAGTTAGACATCAATCAGGCTGGCAGGGGAGTGATTATAGGGTGATCAGGCTGGCAGGCAAAAGCAGTTAGGGGAAATCAAGAAAGCAAGCAGGCGAGCAGTTGGGAGCCAGCAGTCCTGGATTGTGAGAGGGATGTCTGACTGCTCATTTAGGCCTGACCTGGGTAGTCAGACATCCCTTGGGGGGTCCCAGTTTGGAGAGGGTGCAGGCTGGGCTGAGGGACACCCTCCACATCATGCATGAATTTCATGCACCAGGCCTCTAGTCCAATAATAATTCCTCACATTAACATATAACTCTCCAACCCAAATGACAAACTATGCACATTTAATTGAGTATTTAAATAGCAATTTATTCCTTCATCACTGGCTGGTTACCATCATTAATAATGAAAAATGTGTTTGCATTGCACAAATGTTGCACTTACATTTTTAGGCCTGAAGAAAAAGTTCTTATAACACCAAGAATAAAAGGCTAAAGCATGTATTAAGCACTGAGTTTCAGAAACTAAAATATAAGCAGAAGAATAATTCATGAATTTATAAATCATCTGCTATTATAGCTATCATATGACCATCAGCTTACATGATGAGTAGTAATCTGTTTACTTATGTGTTACAATTTCATTAAATTGTTAAAATAATGTGCCAACCACTGAAGTCCAATTTGTATTGTTGTTTTCTGCTATAGATTTTTCATTTAGCCTTGGAAAGCATCCATATTTATGAACTACGTGCTTCAGAGTCATTTTGTACTTCTTTTCGTGGCGGCCCTCTAAAGCTACCCAGGATATTGAGTGGTGAATGTGTTTTCTAACCTAAAAGAAGGCTCAGGAAGCCAGGGAAGAGAAAACTATAGCCAAGAATGGGATTTACATTATTTTCTCTGTGCTCCAATATCTGAAATCCATAGCTTGTCTAGCAAAACAAAAACCTCTGTTTTATTTAGTCAGTACTTTTAAAATCATTTGTAAACATGTAAAGCAAAGAACTTTAAATATATTTCAGTATATTGAATATGAAGTCAATGGTCTGAACTCTATGATCAGCAATTTCTTGATTCATTTCCTCTGGTGTTATTCAATATGTCATTTTACGTGTTCAGTTCCTCTGGGATTAGTGGACAAATTAGATGACAGCTTTAAAACTGCTTTCATTTACTTAATAATTTGGATAATACTCATGCTGCTATATTGTAAAATCACTAAGAAAGCAAATGTTTCCAAAGTTCTCTAGCAAAGAACAAGCTTGCCTTGCTGTAAGCCAAAGTTCATTTCATCAAATTGTCAATCAAAAGAATAAAAAATAATCTTTTTTTGTTTTTAGGCTAAGGCTTTCAAAGCCAGACTTCTTTGATTAAGATTCTGTACAATCCTTCTTAGAATCCATTAATAGAAACCAACTTTAGATGCCCCCAGGTTCTTTGCAAAACCCTGAGTAAAAATGACATCTGGTAAGGCCTCCAGAATCATCTACTAGCCCAACACATTCATTTAGCATGTGAAGAACAGGAATGTCAGACACTTAGCTATTTTCCTGGTCCTTCTTTAGTCTCCTCTGGTAGGTTGAAACAATTAAGAAATCACATTGAATACCTTCCTCTACCAATTTGGAATATCATTTACCTTGAGCCTAAAATTTAATTCTTTTTGTAAATAATTTAAATAAAGTGATTTATTCCTGTCCCCTTGTAAAGTACTAAATTCATACTGGTAGATTCACTTTTTTATAAGTCAGACTAGTCAGACTTATATTACAATTTATAGGCCTTAATCTCATAGGCAGGTAAAACATTTATTTGCATTGTCCTCATTCAAAGATAATTGGAATAAATAATCTCACAGAATAAATTCAAATCAGCACCTACCAGAATCCTAAATGGCTTTACATATATCACCCTCTAGTGTTTCAAAGGAGCAATTTGCATTCTGGCCATAGAAAAGTTCAAATCACTGGAGACTCCATGTTGTGAATGATCTGGCCATGGGCAGACATGATAAAGTTACTTACTGTAATCCAGCCCCTTCCAGGAAGAAACTTGTTTCAGTTTCTTTGGCAAGATCATAAGATTGTTTTTCTTAAGTAAATTCATAAACTTGAGACACTGAAGCTGACTTTGCATTCTATGTGAATAACAGCAAATAGCAAAAAGTTTTCTCTGGTTTCTGCTAACAAAGCAGCATATAGCATCATGGATTAATTAGTATTCACCCTTACTTTTAATATAAATTGCCAAAAAAAAAGTTTGTCCTTTAGAGTTTGCATATTAGCATAGTAGAGTTTGCATACTAGATTCCCGTGACATAAGTGCTAATATATAAATATAAATCTTATAAACTCTTAATAGAATAAATAAAGTATGGCAGTCTCATTATCACCCTTCAGGGCAAACCAGCTGGTCCCCACCCATGCACCAGTCTTCTCTCCTATCTAATAAAAGAGTAATATGCAGATTGACCATCACTCCAACACACAAGAGGGCTGCCCCCATGTTGTCAAAGATCCTGCCCCCATGTGGACACAAAATGGCCACCACAAGGTGGCCAGCAGGGGAGGGCAGTTTGGAGGAACCAGGCTTGCAAGGGAGGGAAGTTGGGAGCAATCAAACCTGCAAGGGAGGGCAGTTGTGGGCAATCAGGCCAGGAGGGGAGGGCAGTGATAAGGGATGAGGCCTGCAAAGGAGGGCAGTTGGGCATGATCAAGCCTGCAGGGAAGGGAAGTTAGGGGTAATCAGGACAGCAGAGGAGGGAAGTCGGAGGCAAATAGGTAAGCAGGGGAGCAGTTAGACATCAATCAGGCTGTCAGGGGAGTGGTTATGGAGTGACCAGGATGGCAGCCCAAAGCAGTTAGGGGCAATCAGGAAGGCAGGCAGGCAAGCAGTTTGGAGTCAGCAGCCCTGCATTGTGAGAGCAATGTCCGACTGCCTGATCCTATTATTGGACATAAACAGCAGTCAGACATCCTTTGAGGGGTCCCAGATTGGAGAGAGTGAAGGCTGGGCTGAGGGACACTGCACCACCCCCCACCCCCGTGCACAGATTTCATGCACCAGGCCTCTAGTTATTACATAAGTCAACATAGCATGAAACTCAGTGTAAATCGGATCCTTACTAGTTACCATGATAAGAATATATAATAAAGTAGTATATGAGCTTCTTTATATCATTAAATAATAAATTTTCAAGCTATGAGGGGAGAGAGTCACCATGATGTTTAATTACAGTGAGAAATAAAATTAAGTATTTATATGATGTCATTGGATTCCATAGGACATTTTCTAGGAGAAATACTTTCAGAATACCAATACATTTAACACACATTTCCTTCTGTTGCATATGTGCCATTAGCCTGTACATTCAAGCATGTGAACCTAAATCAAATAAAATAGGATCATTTCTTTCAATACAAATTGAACACTAGCTAATGGGTAAGTAAAAAGCAAAAGCATAAACAACAAAAATTAGGTCTAGAATGTGGCTCCGTGGAAGAGCGTCAGGCTGTAGACTGAAGGGTCCTGGGCTCAATTCCAGTCTAGGGCACATGCCCAGGTTGCTGGCTCAACCCCCAGTAGGTGGCTTGCAGGAGGCAGCCAATCAATGATTCAAATTGATGTTTCTATCCCTCTCTCTTCTTCTCTGAAATCAATAAAAATATACATATTTTTTAAAATTAAAATAAAATGAGAAAGGAAATGTGCATTTGCCAAAAAAAAAGAGGGGGAGGGGACAATATTCTGTCAGCTTCAGACTCAAACACATCATACCTAAGTACAGGAAACCAATCATTGTCCTACTAGCAGAAAGATATGGACAGGAAGCCCAGAAGGCTGGTCAACCACCTTAATCGCTCTAGTCACTCACTATTTAGTTGAAACATTGTTAGCTGAAGCAGCCTCCACCTGTTTTTCTTATAAATTTTTGTTATTGGAATTTCCTGCCTAAGGGCTATCCCAAAGTCTCAATAAAAGGGATAGCAAGGTCAGAGCGGTGTGTAGTCTTTCCATTAGAGGTGGGCTCCTGCCTGGCCCCTGATATTCCCAAATTAATCCTTTTCTAGTCTCTTTTCATTTGTGTGTGGCCTTCTCCAGAACCTGACCCCTGAACTGGAACCCTGACATGAAAAGTGTTCCCACAACTAAGCAAGGTGATCCAGAAGAGTGCAGCACTTGGTGAGTGAGTCAGGTGCATGGCCACCCACCAGCAGGTGGGGATTTAGAAAAAGCTACAACACAGTGATAGGAAAGGTGAGTAATAGCATGGGTGGAGCCTCGGAGTGTTCAACTGAAATCCCTCAGGCAGAGAAACAGAACCAGGTACAGGACTGATCAGAGAGGCTGGAAAGAGGAGAGAAAGTCAAGCCTAGGGCTCAGAGCTTAAGCAAAAAGATTTTTACTGGGTTCCAACTTCAGCCTTGACCATATTGGGGAGGGGTGCTAATAAGGGTGCACACCCTTTAAGTAATTCCTACCCTTAAGTTTTCCTTCCCACCCTGATGCTCTTAATTGGACATATAAACATGAATGACAGCAAGACAATAGAACGCGCATTTGGATAGAACAAAAGTGGAAAAATAGTTCTGAAAAGGGAGGCATGGGCTAGAAAGTTGTAGGGCCTTAAATCTGTGGACTTGGGCATTCAGGAGCAAAGACACAAATAAATGTAAACATGTCTTCCATTTCCTGACCTTCTGGTAAATTCTGCTTTTGGAAGCACTTCCACCTACAAGCTTGGACTTTTGAGGTTGATTCTGGCCCAGGCCAATAAGCATAGAGTGTGATTATTTAAAAGAGAGAGAGAGAGAGATAATTTTTTTTAACAAGAGTATCACATAGATGATTTGATGCTTTAGACTACAGGCAGCCTTTAGTTCATCCCTAATGATTTGAATTCTTATAATTGACTAACCCAATACTCAGTCAAAAAATCATATTATTAACTTGGGTTAGCATATATTTCAAACAGGCAGGAGGTACTTATTTTATTCTTTATTTTGACTAATAACTTAAAACAGTTCCCTTAGACACCTCCATCTGCCATGTTTAGAAATTGGGTGGTTATGTTGTCCCCAGCAATAATAAAGCAGAGTTGGTTAAAAGTAGCATTTGCCCGTTTCCTCAGTCCTGCTAGTTACCATAGAAATCAACAATGAGGCTGCCTCCCCATGTGTGTGAGTCAGACTTCCAGGCGCAGGCTGGCCCCCTACCCTCCTCCAGCCCTCCAGCCTGTCCTCACTTCTTTGGCACTTCTCAGGCTGTTGTTTGTTGTTAAAGGGCAGAGGAAGGAAAGATGAAGAAGAAAAGAATTGAATGAAATAGGAAACAGCAAAGGGTGGGGAGGGAGAACACAGAAATAAAATAAAATTATTTCTTGTGTGTCTAGTATAGTCTCTGAAGGTGATTCTAAAAATGAAGCTTCAAAGTAGTTCAAAGCCAAGCTAGAGATGGAGGATTCCCTTCTTGTGAGCCCTGCCTGCTTCTATACCCTGTTTCTATGGCTCAGGTCTTTACCCTACTTATCCTGGCTCTCCCTATGCCTGGATCCCAAAAGGACAACCCAGAGAGTTGAAGTGGCATGTGTAAGACCACACAGCTGGTGTGTATGCCAGAGTTCAGACTGTGTTTCCACTAGAGACTCAGGGGCTCAACATGGCTGTCAGATCTGGGGCTGAAATGACTATCTTCTTAAAGCCTAAAATAGGGACACAGAGATTTCATTAGCCACATGAAAACATGAACTAAAAGCTCAGATAGCCTTGGGAATTAAGCATAAGTAGCCAACCAAGAGGAAGGACTTGTGGGACAGTGTGTGTGTGTGTAAGAGAGACAGATACATTTGATAAGATACATTTTTTAAAAATATATTTTTATTGATTTCAGAGAAGAAAGGAGAGGGAAAGATAGAAATATCAATACTAAGAGAGAATCATTGATCGACTGCCTCCTGCACACCCCCTACAGGGGATCAAGCCTGCAACCCAGACATATGCCCTTCACTGGAATCGAACCCAGGACCCTTCAGTCTGCAGGCTGACACTCTACACTGCGCCAAACGGGCTAGGGCCAGAAAGAAACTTAATTACTTTTTCCTTTCCACTTCCCGTAAGGAACAGCTTCACTTTTTGCATTTAGGCCTTGTAAAAGTTTTAGATTCTTAATCATCCCCATCAAACCCTCCTTGATTTAAGGTAGTGTTAAAAGATAAAGGGGGTGGGGGGAACTCGGGTAGAGTTTGCATTGGAAGAGTCTTTCACTCTTTCCTTTTTTTAATAAATCATTCTTTTAACCACTTTATTACCTTCACACACACACACACACACACACACACACACACACACACACACACACAGATTTTAGTAATGAAAGACATACTTAAGTTGTCTTCAACAGCAATGGATGTAGTTTCACTGAGTGATTATCCTAAAAGTAAAGGAAACTTCTGAATAAAGGAGTATAATAATGGGCTGGATATTAACAGATTTCTCAATGGTATTTTTATCTCTTAAAAGAATAGTGACTCTAGACTGCTTATGTCTAGAATCTCAGTGTATGCTTTGCTAGATAAGGAGCTTCTCTCATACAGAAAATTATTAATACTGACAAAGCACACTTTCACACTGGGGTATTATCTTCAATCAAATGTTTCGAGTTAGTGCAGTCCTTCATCTGTCCAACTTCCTTTTTATATTGCCAGCTCTCCTTTTAAATCTTTCCAACATTCAATTGAATGATTATATATAATAATAAGAGTTATGAAACAGCAATTTACATTCTCCAAAAAAAAATAGTCAGGAAGGTACATATTGAAAGATTATCAGGCAGACTTGGGATAGATAACAAGAAAATAGTTCCCACAAGTCAGACTACCAAATAGTTTAAATACATAAAAAAGATAAACATGATTCTTTCTCCTTGAGAGGATCATCAATGTCATTAATGAAATCACAGATCCTAAAGAAATACCTACCTTATCTCAAGGCCAGAATAGATACATGGCAGCAGAGAACTTCCCCTTGGAAGAGCTGAATTTAGCAACAGTATTTCCCACTGCCCCTTATTTTTAAATTAAAGCAATTGCAATCATGCCAGATCAGGGTGTCAGTATGGGAAGTGATCACAGTGCTATGTGTTTCATTAAAAAAAATATTTTTATTGATTTCACAGGGGAAGGGAGAGGGAGAGTTAGAAACATCAATGATGATGATTGATCGGCTGCTTCCTGCACACCCTCTACTGGGGAGAAAGCCCAAAACCTAGGCACGTACTCTTGACTGGAATAAAATCCTGGACCCTTCAGTCTGCAGGCTGACGCTCCATCCACTGAGCCAGACCAGCTAGCGCTGTGTTGCCATTTTTTATGTGCTTTTACCACCATGTCACCAATATAGCACATTTATCGACCTAGGTCATCTTTTCAAAGTAGAAAACAGAAAGTTAACCAATCAACAATAGTGAGACTTGAGTATGAGGCAATCTTCAAAACTAAAGTATACCCTGCCATTAAGAAAAAATTAGCCCTAGCCAGTTTGGCTCAATGGATAGAGCACTGGCCTACATATTGAAGGGTCTCAGGTTCAATTCTGATCAAGGGCACATGCCCAGGTTTTGGGCTTGATCCCCAGTAGAGGGCGTACAGGAGGCAGCCAATCAATGATTCTTATTTATGTTTCTCGCCTCTCCGTCTCCCTCTCTCTTTCTCTCTGAAATAAATAAAAAATATATTTTTTTAAATTAAAATATTTTCCTTGGTGTTCTTTACCAACTTACTTAATGTATCCAAAATTTCTTCTGCCTGTAAATCAATCAGAAAGTTCACTAAAATGCTACCTGTGAGATTGTCTTTGAAATGACATCATTTTTCTTCTCAGCCTATGAAGTAATATTTAAAAGGCTCAGAAACTCCTAACTTATTCAAGAACTAGAGGCCTGGTGCATGAAAATTTATGCACTGGAGGGGGTATCCCTCAGCCCAGCCTGCCCCCTCTGACAGTCTGGGGACCCTCAGGGGTAGGAGGTGACTCAGCGATCAGGGGAAGGTGACATCCCATCACTCCTCTGCTGCTGCCACTGCCTGCAGCGTAAGACTCGGCCGGCCCTGGTAACCTGAACCTCAGGTAGCCCTGGGCAGCCAGGCAGCCACCATCTGAGGCTTGCCTGTGCCTCGGGCAGGCACTAGGTGGGTAGGGGGCTGAAGGAACTGGGGAAATCCAGAGGCAAGCGTGCAGAGCAGCCAGGCCCACCTAGGGGTGGGCCAATGGATAGAACATTGGCCTGCATACTGAAGGGTCCTAGGCATGCCCCACACCTGTCACCCTGGCAGGGCAGAGGGGACTGGATGATGACATTTTGTGGCTGTGGACACTGCCATCTTTGAGGGCATGGCAATCAATTAGCATATTTCTTCCTTATTGGCTGTGGGTGCTGCTATCTTTGAGGGCAGGGCAGTCAATTAGCATATTCCCTCCTTATTGGCTGTAGGCACCACCATATTTGCAACAGTGTGAGGGTCAATTAGCATATTCTCTCTTTATTAGATAGGACAGTGGTTGCCAAATTGCGGCTTGTGAGCCGCATGTGGTTCATGAGCAACAGTTGGATGCTCTGTTGACTAATGAGTTTGCCAACCACTGGAATAGGGGCTTAGTCACATGGAACAATAACAGCCTGTAATTATTGGAATCAAGAGCCTAGGTCAATAGTCAGCAAACTCATTAGTCAACAGAGTGGCAAACCACGGCTCGCGAGCCGCAGTTTGCCAATCACTGAGATAGGATGATGTATTACATCTTTATTTGGGGTGAAAGACAACTTGTCTACTTGAAGTTAATGATGAAATAGCACCTAACAGAGTACATAAATGCTAGTTACCTGTGGAGTAGTGGGACAGAGAGACAGTGTGAAAGCTCCTAGAAGGATAGATAAAATATTTTCTAGTGGAAGGGAGAATTGTGTGGGAAATTATGCTAGAGACATAAAAGACATTATAACATTGCCCAGGATAACCCCTATTTAATAAGGTCCTTATTCTTTGGAAAAAAAGGACTTGGACTAAACCCAAAATAATTCTACCTTAAAGTATATAGTATTTGTAAAGGATTATATTATAGCAAGCCTCAAATGCATTAGCTTGTCATTTTTTTTCTCCCACAATCTTCTGGCACATATATTCATGATATCTTGCCTGGTGGCTCAGTGGTTGAGCCTGGACCTGTGATCACAGTTTGATTCCCGGTCAGGGCACATGCCTGGATTGTGGGCTCGATCCCCAGTGAGGAGCATGATGTAGGCAGCTTATCAATTATTCCATTTCATCTTTGATGTTTCTATCTCTATCAATATATATCTTTAAATCTTGCTCTATATGTCTCAATAAAAATATATCTTTTAAACTCTTTATACTAAAACAAAATATAAAATGTTACTTGCCACTGAAGATGGCAGACTGGTTACAAAGTCTGTGACTGACCAGCACATCTCTGCCACAGTTACCAATGTCAAAGAATATATAGGCCTAAACTGGTTTGGCTCAGTGGATAGAGTGTCGGCCTGCAAACTGAAGGGTCCCAGATTCTGGTCAAGGGCATGTACCTTGGTTGTGGGCACATCTCCAGTGGGGAGTGTGCAGGAGGCAGCTGATCAATGTCTCTATCTCATCGATGTTTCTAACTCTCTATCGCTCTACCCTCCTCTCTGTAAAAATAAAAATAAATAAATAAAATATATTTTTTAAAAGGATATTTGGATGAGAAGACAGTGAGGCACTTACAAAATGCACATACACACACCATCACTGAGCATCATTATTAAAACCATAGTAGCCACATGTTTTAGTGCTTCAGAGGGGGTCTTGTTTTGTGAATTCTTTCCCCAAATGAACATATTTTCTCTGATAAAGGGAGTCAATTTCCCCGTAGAATTTAAAAAGTGATTTCTAGTCCACTTACTTCAGAATACATAGATGAGTAACGGAATGAGGTGATTGTAATGGAAAAGTAAAGGCTAAAAGGGAAATTGTGCAATAAATAAAAGACATTTAAATCATTTTAAAGGAGATATAAGGAACTGGTAACAGAATTTGCTTTTCTGATTAGTGGAAATTGGGAGTGTTGTGGTAGGTGAAAGGAGATAACTTTTAATTTTTACTTTAATGATCTTTGTCCTAACAATGTTTAACTCTGTGCATGTGCCACTTGTATAATAAAATCAAAGCCCCTAAAATATACCAAGAAATACTTTTGAACATTTTTTAAAAATCAGAGTTCTTACAGATTTCATTTGGATGCCAGCTACATCCCAGAGGAGTTCCTTAGACTTTTCTTTTTAAGCCGGACATACAGCCTCTGCATATAAAATTGTCATTCTGCTAGTTTTTTTGTGTGTGTTTGCTTGTTGGGTTGTTTGTTTTTTAAAGGCAGAGATGGATAGCTATTGGGTTCCTAGATCCAGAAAACACTCTAAGAGTAACAGAGTGAAAAGATGGTTCTGGCTCTGGCCAGTGTGCTCAGTGGTTAGGGTGTTGCTGGTTCAATTTCCAGTCAGAGGCATGTAACTGGGTTGCAGGTTCAATCCCTGGCCGAGATCAGGGTGGGTGCAGGAAGCAAACATCTCTCTCACATTGATTTTTTTCCCCTCTCTCCCCCTCTCTCCTTTTCACTGTCTGGAAAAAAAAACAGAATAATGGAAAGATTATCCTCAGAAAAAAAGAAAGGGAAGGAAGGTAACAGAATTTGCTTTTCTGATTAGTGGAAATTGGGAGTGCTGTGGTAGGTGAAAGGAGATAACTTTTAATTTTTACTTTAATGATCTTTGTCCTAATAGGAAGAAAAGGAAAGGAAAGGGAAGGGAAAGGAAGGAAAAGAAGAGAAGAGAAGAGAAGAGAAGAGAAGAGAAGAGAAGAGAAGAGAAGAGAAGAGAAGAGAAGAGAAGAGGAGGGGAGGGGAGGGGAGGAGAGGGGAGGGGAGGGGAGGGGAGGGGAGGGAAAGGAAGATCCTCAATAATAGCATGGAGCAGATGAATTAAATGCAGAGCCGCCTCTTTCCAAAACTCTTGAGTACAATAGTTGCACCATCGTCCAAGCCATTTCTTTTAGAGGCTCTTTTATTTGCAGCTGAAAGCTAGTTCGGTAAGCCAGGTGTGATGAGTGTTCTGAGACTCACAAGCCTGCAGGAATGAGCGAGTTTCTTGACGATCTGGCAGAGCTGGATCTCTTGGGTTTGGGAGCAGCTGTCAGTGGACACTGGAGAACAGTCCTCATATACAGTGAAGTGATTGACTGACTGAAGAAAGGCATGTTTCTATAAAGCAGTCATTCTTTAAGTTGTGAGAAATTGAGAGTGAACTTTGTAAGGTGATAACATAAAGCAAAAGTATAATAAAACAAAACTACAAAAGTCTGCCTGCCTATATATTCTGCATTCCATGCGTATAAAACCATATAACTGCTGAGATTATATTAACACCGCACTGTCCAGAAAACCTAACATACACCAATCACAGTTTTCCAGCTCAGCTCTAGCTAGCTGACCTGACCTAAACAACAGGGCCTCTGGCCACATAAGGAAATCCCTACCCTGCCCTTTCCGTGTTGCCTCTTCCAATGCCCTGTAAACCTCGTTGTTGCCCCAGATTCCTCAGGAGGAATGAATGCTCCCTTGCGTGTGAGGCTGTGCTAACCCAAAACATGGATTGTTTGCCCTTGACTACAGGACATGGAGCTCGTTGCTAAATTACATTATTTTCATCATCTGATCATGATGTGAGGGTGTGCTTTTACTTCCTCTGTTTTGTGACTAATGTTAGGGTCGCCAAAGGAGGAACGCACTAGGCGAAAAGGGGTAAAGAATTATAAACTTATTACATCTGCAGAAGCGCTGAGGCCAAAGGGGCATCAGCAGGGCAGAGTAGGGGGAGTGGGATATTTTTGTCTCTGTAAAGGTCAGTCAGAGTAACCAGTGGGATCAGGTGCAGGTGGGGGGGGCAGGTGTAGGCTGTTTACTGGAAACCAACTGGCCGTTTACCATGAAACAGACAATAACAGGAAAACAGCAAGGCATAATGGAGTGCAAGAATGTGCCTAACAACTAGAATGCAAAAGGTCCTCAGAGATAGAAAATGTCTTATTGAGTTACTATTCCCATAGCATTTAACAAAATGCTTATTTACTGCATCGTTAGACTTCTACCCACCTATCATCAGGTCTTCATCATTTTCACTCTTTTGTTTTGCTTGTTTCCTGCATTAGAGCCAATCTTCAGGTTTTTATTTCTAGTAGGTTGTGATAAGAAAGAAATGAATACCCACTTGCAATATTGGTGGTACCTCCTTTCCTCCAATTATTGTCTCCTAAGTAATGACCTTTCAAAGTTAGAAAAAAAACAACCCGCTCCTATGCACTCTTATTTTACAAAGGAAATAAAATGGGATGGTCTTCTGAGTGTTCTGCCATGGGCTGGCCCCAAACATTAGTGGTTTCAATGTTGTTAGTTTCTTATCCACTGACATCTCCCCACTGGGCCAGAAAGCTGAGGAAGCGGGAGCTGCCCAACTCATCTCTGAACTAGAACAATGTGCATCTGTGGTGGTGACAGCCAGGATTTGTCGAAATGGTGGGTCAGCTCAATGCATGGAGTTTTTACAGTGATGGATATTTGGAGGCACAAACAGTACTTTCCTGTGGTTTAAGGTAGGTGTTTTTTTTTTTTAATTTCCATTTCAAAAGAGACTGATCACCCATATATAATATATATATTATTTCATAGAGGAAGGGAGAGAGAGAGAGAAGAAACACCAATAATGAGAGAGAATCATTGATGGGCTGCCTCCTGCACACCTCCTACTGGAGATCGATCCCACAACCCGGACATGTGCCCTTGACTGGAATTGAACCTGGGACCCTTCGGTCTGCAGGCTGACATTCTATCCATTGAGCCAAACCGGCCAGGGTAAGACTGATAATTCTTAAAAGCTAATGTTATCACTGGAGTTAGCTAATTTGTTAATATTAATAATAGAAAGAGAGCAAAGGGGAGGCCAGATATTATAAGCACGGTCCTCTGGGCAGCTTCTCCAGGAAGCTGCAGCTTCACACAGCATTGTTCCTGCAGGGGATTTACACCCTTCTCTTCCCCGTCCAGTACTGGATTATTGTGGGGAGAAGAGGGTGGTAGGCACCTGTGCAGTGAAGTCCCACTAACTTAGGGAAGATTCTTGCCTGTCAATCTAGACCAGGGAACAGTGGATTGACTAGGCCCTAGGGGGGTGGGTCCCATCAGAAGAGCACAAAAAAGCTTCAGGTTAAAATCTAGTTGCCTCTCTCTTATTCCTCCCTTGTTCGCTTCTCGCTCTATTTTTGCTCCCTGACTTGCTCTTGCCCATGCGCTCACCTGTGCTCTCCATAGCCAGGTGGCCTTAAGCATCCTGGCTCCTGGCCATGTGGGACTCCCCCCGCAGAATGGTGAACTGGACTGGACTTGAATTTAGAGCAGAAATTCTTGGCCGTGGCCTTCATTCCAGCCCCGCTGAAGACAAGACTGGTCTTCTTCCATGGCGGGATGGGCAGAGGTGGAGCTTTGGAGGGGGACCCCCTTAATTTTTCATCATCAATAAAGCTTTCCACGAAACCCCATCCTTCCTTGTTGGCTTCAGGAAATTCTTTTCTTCCAGGAACCCCGAGAACTCTGCTTCCACCAATATAGCAACAGAGGTGAAACTGTACTCCTGACGGTTAGCACTGCCTTCAAACTCCTAGTGTGTGTACGGATGAGAATAGATTCGTTCAATAGTCTCATTAATGACACAAAAATGAGGATGTGGGGGACAAACAGCTTTCTGAAAGACAGGTTAGATCAAACTATCCAACCTTTAACAGTATCTGTGCAGCTAAAGAGCCTCCCTCCTTACTCTCAGAAGAGAACCCCATCGCTTTTAGGAGCCCAAAATAAAAAAATAAAAAAATTAAAGGGCATTTAGAGGCAGCAGCAAAGACTGTATGTTTTGAATTATTTTTCTCATTATGAAGAACTGTTCCTTTCATACTATTTTGCGTGGGCTTTCACCGAGCTAAGTTCAAAAGCACCCTCGCCTTGCTCTGGGAAAAGAAGGATCTGAATCCCCAGTTGGAGAAAAGGAAATGTGTACCAGCCATCATTATTTGGGCACACCTCTAGCTTCGGATCTGACTAAAAATGTAAATAGCAGAAGAAACACAAAAGAGACTATCCTCTGTACTGTCTGAAGCCAGGAAGGAATCCTACCAGAGAGAGCTTGTTTCTGCTGGGCTCCAGACCCAGTTTCCAGATGAAAGCGCCGGCGAGAGGGAGGGTGAAGCCTTGCTTTGTGAAGTGAATGGTCGGCTTCCCTCCAAAGCTTGCCCCAGCAGGCCTGCTTTTTCTATTCTGTACTGAACCAGTTTCAAGAGCAAAGGGATGTTTGTTGTTTCAGGACTGGGTGCTCTGGAGGACCCTTGGAAGCCAAATAGTCTGAAGTTCATGTTCATGCATAGCAACGTCTCCAGAAGTCATCTGGCTTTCACAGACAATTTAAAGTTGCACGTCTCCTAAAAGAGCTGAGTATGTATATCTCTTGCTCTGGCACTTGTGTTTTAAGGAGACAAAGCAACTAACTTAACATTTTAAAAACCTAAACATTATGATTAAAAAGTGAAATAAAATTGAAGATAGGATTCTAGGTATAAAAAAAAAGAGTAAGTCTCCTATTTTTCTAGTTTGGAAAAATAATGGCATAAAAAGGAAAAGATCAAGTTGGACAGGGCAGGTCAGAGTGGCTCAGTTGGGTGAGCCTCGTCCTATACAATGAAAGGTTCAATTCCCAGCCAAAGCATATACCTGGGTTATGGGTTCCATCCCCAGTTAGGGCACATACAGAAGGCAACTAATCTCTCTCTCTCTCTCTCTCTCTCTCTCTCTCTCTCTCTCTCTCTCTCTCTCTATCTCTCCTCTCTCTACATGTGTTTGGATGACGATTTTTATTTTTATTTTTATATATTTTATTGATTTTTTACAGAGCGGAAGGGAGAGGGATAGAAAGTCAGAAACATCGATGAGAGAGAAAGATCGATCATCTGCCTCTTGTACACCCCCTACTGGGGATGTGCCTGCAGCCAAGGTACATGCCCTTGACCAGAATCGAACCTAGGACCCTTCAGTCCGCAGTCTGACGCTCTATCCACTGAGCCAAACCGGTCTCGGCTGGATGACAATTTTTAAAAAATGTTGAGGAAAAGTAGAAAATGAGAGACACTCACAAAATCTAAATAATGGGGCTCTACCTACATAAAAGAAGTAAATACTAAACTATGCAATAAAAAATTCAAAGTTTTCCACATTTTTACCTCTTTCATGCATATCAAAATGTACATTAATATGTTAGGAAACTTTGTAGCCTAAAGCGGAGCCAAGCCTGTTGACATTTACCTTAAATAATTAAAACTTGATAGCCTAGAGTGGAGGCCTAGGCTGGCTAGGGTTGCAGAAGCTTGGCTTCCTCCATCGCCAAGGGCAACCCTAGCCTCCTCCACTCTCCAGCTCCTTGGCTGCTGCCATTTCTGTTGGGATATATCTTCTATATATAATTGAAACTTTGTAGAATTGAGTGGAGGCCTAGGAAGTTTAGCTTCCTTCATTGCTGGGGAAACCCAAGCCTCCCTCCTGCTCTCAGTGGTGGCAGCCATCTTGGTTGGGGTTATTTGCATAATTTGCTCCTGATTAGCTGGTGGGTGTGGCTGTGGGCATGGCTTGATCAGAGGTATAGTCAATTTGCATATTACTCTTTTATTAGATAGGACTAAAGGCCCCATGCATAAAATTCATGCAGGGGGGAGTGTGTCCCTCAGCCCAGCCTGCACCCTCTCCAATCTGGGACCCCTTAAGGGATATCTGACTGCCCATTTAGGTACAATCCTACCAGGCAGTTGGACATCTCTCTCACAATCCAGGACTGCTGGCTCTGAACTGCTTGCCTGCCCGCCTTCCTGATTGACCCTAACCACTTCTGCCTGTCAGCCTGATCACCTCCTAACCACTCCCCTGGCAGCCTGATTGATTCCTAACTGCTCCCCTGCCAGCCTGGTCACCCCTAACTGCTCTCCCCTGCCTGCCTGGTCACCCCTAACTACCCTCCCCTGTTGTCCTGGTCAACCCTAACTTCCTTATCCTGCTAGCCTCATTGCCCCTAATGGCTCCCTTCTACTGGTCTGGTCCTCCCCCACCCCAGCTGCCCTCCCGTGCAGGCCTGGTCCCCCCTAACTACCCTCCCATGTAGGCCTGGTCACCCCTAAATGCCCTGTCCTGCAGGTCTGGTCCCTCCCAACTGTTCTCCCCTGCTGGCCCTCTTGTGGCAGCCATCTTATGTCCACATTGGGGCAGGATCTTTGACCACATGGGGGAAGCCATCTTGTATGTTGGACAGTCAATTTGCATATTACTTTTATTAGATAGAATATAGGATGTCCCCATTTCCCCCCCTTTGCCCCCTCTACCCAGCCCCTGCCTCCCACTTCTCTCTGGCCATCACCGTATTTTTGTCTGTGTCCATGGGTTATGCATATATTTTCTTTGGCTAATCCCTTCTTTAAATTCACTTCTTTAAATTTTTATTTTCAGTTAAGTGCTTATAACTTCACTATTATATCTTTTCTCTTATATCACTTAGAATTAAGATATTTTTAAATTGAACACTAGTAAAAAATTTTAGCATAATTTAATAAATTGTGCTAGAAGCAATTAAGAGTTTTTCATGTAATGCAGATACAT
Organism: Antrozous pallidus; assembly: GCA_027563665.1. NCBI lineage: Eukaryota > Metazoa > Chordata > Mammalia > Chiroptera > Vespertilionidae > Antrozous > Antrozous pallidus. The sequence goes on along the minus strand of CM050521.1, from coordinate 17,064,453 downwards.
TTCAATTAATACTTTATTTTTATTTTCTAATTTTCTATTTGAAATAATCTCATACATGTAAAAAAGCTATGAAATACAATAACATATTATATATACATTTCACCCAATTTTTTAGGAGTTAATATTTTAAACATAACTATTATACAACTAACAAAATTTGGAATATATTTTTTGTATAAACTCTTCAATGTTAGTTAATCCATTTTCTTTGTTTTTGTTCATCTGCACTCAAGGATATTTTTCCATTGAATTTTAGAGAGAGTGAAGGAAGGGGCTAAGACACATTAATTGATTGCCTCCTGCATAGGGACCAAGGATCAAGCCAACAACTGAAGTACGTGCCCTTGACTGGAATCGAACCTGGGACCCTTCAATCCATGGGCTGATGCTCTATCCACTGAGCCAAACAGGCTGAAGCTTAATTTACTTACTTTTAATCTATATGTCTCTTTATACTTAAAGTGGGGTTTATTTTTGATTCACCCTCATAATCTGTCTTTTAATCAGTGCATTATGCCACTGACTTTCAAAGTGCTTATCGATAGAGTAAAAATAACATCTACCATATTTGTTACTGTTTTCTATTTGTTGCTCTTGATCTTTATTCCTATATTTGTCTTCCAATCCTTTTTTGCCTTTTATGGTTTTAACTGAGCATTTTATATCAAATAACACTATATTGCTTCACGGGCAGTGTGAATATCTTATAATAATAAAGTATGTTAATGTCTCCCTCTCATCCCTGGATCATTGCTGTTATTCATTTCACTTATATGTAAGCATATACAAGCACATTATATGATATATACATAAGCATACATAACTGAATGCATTGTTGCTATTATTACTTTCTTAATGCTGTTACTTGTTTGGTCAATAAGGATAAAATGTTTTTATTTTACTCTCACTTTTTTCTTCTTTTGATGCTCTTTATTTTTGTAGATACAAATTTTTTACCTATAATATTTTACTTCTCTATAAAGAGCTATTAAAATCTCTTGCAAGACAAGTTTACTGACAATAAATTCTCTCAATTTGTGTTCTTCCAAGAAAGGTTCCATTTCATGGTTGAAGGATAATTTTATTATCCTTCCAAAGGTTCCTTCCATAAGGTTCCATTATCATGGTTGAAGGATAATTTTACAGGGTACAGAATTCTATGTAAGTGAGTATTTTTCTATATATATATTAATATTTCTCTTTTTTTGCTCGAATGGTTTCTGAGAAGTCAGATGTAATTCTAATCTTGGATACTCTATGGATAAGGTATTTTTCCTTGGCTTCTTTGAGGATTTTTATCTTTTATCTTCTGTAGTTTAAATACCATGTGCCTCACTATAGTTTCCTTGCATTTATCTGGGTTGTTTTATTCCAAGATTCCTGGATCTGGGTTGATGTTGAGATTAATATGGAGAAATTCTCAATCATTATTAGTAGTTTCAAATATTTTTTCTATTTCTTTCTCTTCTATCTCCTCTGGTATTCCCATTATACAAACGTTACATTTTTTTTTCAATTTAATATATTTCGTTACATTTTTTTGTTGCTGTTGTCCCACAGTTCTTGAAAATTCAGTTCTATTTTTTCTTTCAGTCTTTGTTTCCTCTGCTTTAACTTTCTGGAAATGACCATGGAGATATCATCAAGCTCGGGGATGTCTAGTCTACTAATAAGCCCATCAAAGGCATTCTTTATTTCTCTTACAGTGTTTTTAATTCTAACATTTCTTTTTTATTCTTATGATTTCCATCTCTTTCCTTACGTTGTCCATCTTTATCCACGAGGGAATTTAGCATACTAATCATAGTTATTTATATTTCCCATCTGACAACTCCAATGTCCCTGCCATGCCTGGTTTTGATGTCTGCTCTATCTCTCCAAATTGTGGTTTTTGCCTTTGGGAATGCCTTGGAATTTTTTCTTGATAGATGGACATGAAGTACCAAATAAAGGCAATTGCTGTTAGTGGTAAAGTGTTGGGGAAGAGAAGGCGTTTAATAGTTCTATGATTACATCTCAGTCTCTTAGTGAGTCTGTGCCTATGGCTGTGAACTTCACAAGCCTCTCTCCGGTTTCTTTTCTCCACCTTAGCAAGGAGAGGATGGCTAGAGTGGACTGGAATTTGGTATTTCCCCTCCCCAGATTGGTTAGTCTCTGGTAATACCTCAGCTGGCTAGCCTTCAGACTTAACTAGCATCTTCGAAGAGCAGGCCTGATTAGGAAAACGGAGCCTTATCAGGCTCTGTTCCTGTAGACTGTAACTCCAGGTACTCACTCGTCTCTCCAGTTTTTGGAGCAGCAATTTGCCCTGTATCTTCACTTCTCTTAAGGTTTTAAGAAGAGTTGATTTTTCAATCTGTTCAAAATTTTCTACTTGTTAGGATAAAGTAGCAGCTTCCAAGTTTCTTTTATATAAAACCCTCAATTATCTTTCAATTTGTTAATGGATTCTTTGCATTTTACTTTTATGTAATCAAATATACCAATTTATTTTTTGTAGTATAACTTATATTTAATATTAGTGCATAAGTTTTCCTTTTTCCACCCCAATATCCTCCCCCCAGCCTCCCTTACCCCCCAGCACATGTCCCCACCTGCCCCCCTCCCCGCCCCAGTGTCTTTCATTCATTGGTTATGCTCATATGCATGTATATAAGTCCTTTGGTTGATCTCCCCCAGCATCCGCCTCCCATCCACCCCAGCCTTCCCCCTGTAGCTTGACAGCCTGTTCAATGCCTCTCTGCCTCTATATCAATCACTCTCCCCTGTTTCTTTTCTTCAAAAATATCTTGCCTCTTCATACTAGAAATAAATGTATGAGAACAAAAAATGTTTGAGTGTCAGTTTCAATGTCCAACTGTTCTGAGTCCCAGTTTCAATGTCAAATAGTTCTTTATGTGTACATGTCAGCAATGGTATCCAGATGGTGGACACATCGTGGCAATGCAAGATCCATCCTCTCTGGTTTGGTCCTGGGCTGCCTGCAGCCATGCACAGCTGCCAACTGCTAACATGGCAAGGTGTTGTCAGCGTCCCCCATCTCTGGACCGTCCTCGTGGCTGGAACAGACCCATCAGTTCCTCACTGTCGCAGGAACCCACATGGTCTTGGAGCTGTTCTCTGAAAACACACAAACACATTCTCAACCAAAAGTTAACAAGGGGATCCTCTCTGCAAAATAGACTTGGGATTCTTTTTATTTTTGCCTACATGATTTTCCTTTGGCTTATTTTGACACCATGTGTGTTTTTTCATGGGTGTCCTGCTGTTGGCTTTACAAATGGAAGTTACTTCTCTGGAGTAAGAATTTTATTGCCTCTAGAATTTGAATACAGTTTTAAAGCCTTCCATATACTGAGGTTAAAGAAGAAAATACTTGATTTCTTCTTCTTCTTCTTTTTTTTTTTTTTTTACAATGATATCCCTGCTCCGTTTCTTCTTCTGTATAGTATGTTTAGGTTATTATAGGAGTTTATTCTTGTGTATACTATAAGATATATATCTAATTTTATCTTTTCCCTCTAAATTGGTACCCAGTACCATCCTATCTAATAAAAAGGAAAATGCTAATTGACCATCATGCCCTCACAAGATGCATCACCCACAGCCAATAAAAAGGGAACATGCTAATTAACTGCCAAGCCCTCACAAGATGGCAGCACCCACAGTCACGAGATGGCAGCTCTCAATCCCCTTAGCCCTAATCCAGCCAGAGTCCCCCAGCCCCCTCAGCCCTGCCTCATCCAGCCAGAGTCTCCCAGCTCCCTCAGCCCTGCCTCATCCAGCCTCCTCAGACCCCCAGTTCCCTCAGCCCTGCCTCATCCAGCCAGAGTCCCCCAGTCCTCTCAGCTCTGCCTCACCCAGTCCCTGCAGCATCCAGCCTCATTCAGCAAAGTCCCCCAGTCCCCTCAACCCTGCAGGGGAAGGCAGTTGGGGGTGATTGAGTTGGCAGGGGAGAGAAGTTAGAGGCAACCGAGCCAGCAGGAGAGGGCAGTTGGAGACAATCATGCTGACAGGGGAGCAGTTAGGCATCAATCAGGCTTGGCAGGGAAGTGGTTAGGGGGCTATCAGGCTGGCAGGCAGGCAAGCGGTTAGGAGCCAGCAGTCCCATATTATGAGAGGGATTTCCTACAGGATCGGACCTAAACCGGCAGTCAGACATCCTCCAAGGGGTCCCACATTGGAGAGGGTGTAGGCTGGGCTGAGAGATACCCACCACTCTGTGCATAAATTTTGTGCATAGGCTGAGGGAACCCCCCTCATACATGAATTTTGTGCACCAGGCCTCTAGTTTACTATAAAGTCTATCTTCCCTATCGTAACTTGAGATACCACTTTTATACCAAATTTTCATATGTGCTGTGCCTATTTTTGGATTTTTTTTCCTGTTCTATTTCTCTAGTCTGCTTGTCTATTTATGAGCCAGTACCACATCAATTTAACTATCATTGCCTTGTGTTGTGTTTTAAAATCTGAAAGGACTAGTCCTTCCTCATAATTTTATCTTTTCAGTGTTTTCATGGCTATTCCTAAATTTTTATATGAACTCTAGAATTGACTTGTCTAGCTTCATTTAAAAATGTTTTCTGGTATTTTAATTGAATTGCATTAAAATTACACATTAACTTAGGGAAAACTGACAACATTATGATAAGAGTAGCTAGCTAGCTTAATTAGGAAGGATTATGAAATAAAGAGGTCTCATGGGAGAAGAATACATAAATAGGTACTTAAAGACACCAGGGTGCTTATCTTACTTGTACAGAGGATGAGAAATGCCTTAGGAGGGAAGGGTTCAGAAAAAACAGAATCATTTCTGACCTGAGCAATTAAAATTATGTTAAAAGTAGAACAGACCTGAGCTGCTGGGAGAGCTATAAGATGAAACATCCCCAGGCCAGCACAATTTGGAGAAAGCTGTAAGATAAAATCAAAAGTGACTCCAACCTAAACAGGTGAGATGATCAAACAAGAAAAAATGCTGATGTGAGTGTTGTGGGAGCTGATTACAGGACTAAGGTCCCACAGTAGAAAGGCAGGATCTACAGGCTATATAAGGCTTCAGACAAAGAAAGCAGCTGACACCTTTCTTGAGGGGCAGAATTTTAGGTTTAGAATTTAGGTTTTAGAGGTGGTATTTGCTTGCAATAAAGTTTCTATACTTTTTACCTACCACTTTTTGTCCATGGCTTCATTCTTGGAATCCATCTGGACAAGGACCTGGGGAAAAAAATCACCCAGCTCAATAATACAACCCAAATCATTTATCATATTGAGTTATCCTACACGAAAACAAGGTGTTGTGGTTTGTTAGTCTAAATCTACTTCTGTATCTTTTAAAAGACATTTACTCTTACACACAAACCATTTATGTATATATTCATTTGACAATTCAAAGACAGCAACTAAACTTGTACACATGTTCAATCTAGATCTTTCTCAGATATATCTTGAGACCCAGGACCCACTAGAAATCCATGAGTGGGCTTCAAGACCATAATAAATCCCTTAGAATTATACACAAAACTATGTACGTGTGTGTGTCTGTGTGTGTGTGTTGTGTGTGTGTGTGTAGCTTAAATTGAAGTTTTTTTAATTCTTGTTTTCTCTGAGAGATCATTATACTTGTCTTCTGTATTCTCAAGGATAAAATTTTCTAGAGTGTGAGATTCCTCATCTAAAACAATCTTATATGTTTCAAAAGAAAGAAATACACAATATGATTTTTAAAAATGCTTCCAAATCCAATGAACCAAGCAGCAAATTGTCTCATTTCACCCAGAACTGAGCCAAGCAATATGACAGAAGACTATATAAAACCGTACTTTTACTCAAAATTTTTCAGACTTATTTAAAAGCAAACACCAAAATCAAGTAGCAAACTACAAAAGTCACATGCAATGTACTTCAGCAAATAGCTCAATGAGGAAAAGATTGTAGATAGAGCACTCTGCCTGCAAAGAAATGTCTGAAACTTAGATTTTTTTTCCATCGACAAGGAGAAGATTCAGATAATATGATATCTATATACAGTAGGTCTTCAGGTTATGTCAGAGATCCGTTCCTACAGTGCAATGTAACACGATTTTTGCTGTCACCTACATAAGCAACTACATCACTCAGATGGAGCACATATACAGCAGTAATGAAGTGAAGCAGTAAAAAACATTTTTAAAGAAATATAACAATTCCTGATCTTTACTTGTGGTAAATAAATAATAAAAATATAAAGCACATATGTACATATGTTGAAATGATGGAACTTTTTTTTTTACATAAATTGCCGGTACTCTTGTCTCCGCACTAAGCAATCTGGAGAAAGGCTGTGCGTAAATTAAGTAAGAGTCCAGAAACGAAAGATAATTTTGAAAGGCATTGGGGGTCAGAGGAGCTTCAGCCAAAGGAACTAAAGTTCCAAGTTCTTCATTGTTAGTTTTTCTTGTCTCAGGACCCCTGCTTTTTATTAACACAATTTGTCTTAAGGTAAGGTGGAGATAATACACTTCAAAGGGTAGGGTATACAGAAGCATTGTCAGATTGGGAAATAGCCTACAGCTGTTCAGGTGTTTGGCTAACAGGAGGCAATAACATGTAGATTAAGATGCTCTGAGCTGTCTGGCAGCAAACAATTGTCCTATTCAGGTTTGAGGGAAGTGCCCTCTAGCCACTCCAACAGGTAATTACATATGTGACTCACACCTTGTTGAGCCCCCAAGTTTCATCAACCTTTTGATGAAACTCTTATAATTATGACATGCTGGAATTGGCTTCTGGCAATAAATAAATGGGAGATGGTGAGGTAACCACGAAACGATGTACATCAAGTCCTACGCAACCCAAGGATTGCCTATATATAAAAGCCTAAGTGACCATTCAACTGTTTGACCATTCACCCGGTAGCGATGATGTGCAATGACTGCCAGGGAGCAGGCACTCCAACCAGTAGAGGAGGGATCCCTACTCCTCTCAGAATCAGCTATGGTATAGGTTGCTGGTGGGGCACTTTTAACCCTGAATATGCTTTACCCACATCCTGGACCCAGACAGGAAGGAGGAGGAAGACAGTGGGTGTCCAGGTTCTGGGTGGGGGGAGCCTGAAAGAGGAGTGTCCCAATCCAGGACCCCTAGGAAGATGTCAGCGAGCCAGTTTCAGCCCAATCCCCACAGGCCAGGCCGAGGGATCCCACCAGTGCATGAATCCATGCATCGGGCCTCTAATAAGTTATAAAACATGACTGTGTTATTTATAATCTTACTCCCAACATTGCCCACATTAGAATTTTTATTTTCCAATAGTGACAATGGATTCAAAGATAGGGAATGGAGGGTGAAGATGTTTCTTCTTCCTCCTTCTCCTTCTCCTTCTCTTCCTCCTCCTCCATCTCCTCCGCATCCTCCTCCACTTCCTTCCCTGCTCCTCCTACTTTTCTTCTTCCCTTCTGCCTTCTTTATTAACAGAGCAATTGTTTTCACTTGATCAAAGTCTCCCAATGCAACAACAGCTTGGGTTTGGCTATATCCCTGCCATGTGATCCTCTATTCTTCTGTAACCCTCTTATAGGATATATGCTCTATACTTTCTACTCTATCTTCTTTACTTACTTACTTATTTTCCCCCTCTAGGCTTATGCCTACACCTTTCACTAAGAACATTATTTCTCCCTAGTAAAGATGTTTAGCTTTAATAGTCTCTCTGATTACCTAGATCAGTGGTTCTTAATCTTGTTAGAATTGCTTATAGTACCTTTACCAACTATTAATACCTGGGCCTACATCCAGAGATTCTGTTTGAGTTGGTATGAGTGTGGCCCAGCCATGGCTAGAATTTAAAATTCTCCCAGTGGACCTGAAATTCAGCCAAGGTTGAAAATAGAGCCCCCGAGTTAGCATCCTTCAACAAACTAGTTCTGTGTCAAAACCTGTAAGTTAACTTTTCTATGGCCATGAAAGCTCTTTCAGCCTATATTTCCCTGAGTAGAACTTGCCATTAGTTTTCCCTCTTTACTCTGTGTTGTTTGGGAAATCATAGAATGTTAGAAACTGTAGTACTCATAGAGATTATCTAGCTCAATGTTGTAATTATAAAGAGAAATCATCTAAAGTCCAGAGAGAAAAGACCCACCCCTGATCACACATTAATAAGTGCCAGGACTATACTGTTGCTGTCTCTATAATATGGTTTTATTCCTTTATTTTTCCAGATAGCCCTAGAAATGTGTTCGGTTGTTAACTTCTTTTCCCCAGATCTCTATCTTCTCTTCTGCTTTCTAGCTGGGAGGTCTCCCACACTCTGACAATATTATGACTTTATATTTATTTGAATTTTACTATCAAGGGTTTTGAGGTGTGCTCTTCCTCTCACCTTTATAACAAATTCTCCACCATCAAAAATTTTCTTTTTTCTAACAATTTCACATCCAAATCTTATCTTCATCTATAAAATAAGAACAAAAACTCATTAGGTAAAGTTTCAGTAGCCCAGAACACCACTTGTAAAATTATAAAACATGACATATATTGCTTTGAATTAATTATCTATATAAGGAAACTAAAATTTTTCTCAACCTAAAATCCTAAACGCAAAAAATACACTGTGAGCGCCATCTCCTGGAGAGATCATGCCAACCTGTGGCCTTGTCCTCCCTCACTGCCACAAGCAGCATTTAGCTGTTATTTTTATTCTGTTCATGAATTTGTTTGTTATTGTTTCATAATAGATTTAAAGTAGCTTCCAGAAATATACAAACAATGAAAAAGTATAAAGGCATAAGAATTGGACAAGCATACAGTGGAAAGGAAGCTATAGGATGAGAAAGGAAATAAAACACCCATAATCAGGGTTCCCACACAGCAGTATGGAAGGAGTTATACATTTAGTGAAGGGGTTGTAAAGGTTAAATGATGAGTTATTATATGTGAAGTTTCAGTTGCCTATGAGACATCCATGAGGAACTGAGGTATGTAGCTGGATATTTACATCTCTATAGATTTGAACATGAAATAGAGCTGAAGGTGATCAGCAAGTGCTCCCTGGACTACTGGGCAGTATGGGTTTGCTCAGAAAGAGTGAGAAGAGGACATAGACCCCTGTGGAATACTGATAGTTAAGGGATGGTCAGTTATAGGCAGTGTAATAAGAATGGCCCTGGGAGCCAAACTACCTGGTTTAAATCCCAGCTCCTCTACTTCCTATGGCTAACACTTGAGTTAGACTAAAGCATTACTTTAAAACTGGTTCTGCATATAATTTCCTTATGTTAAATAGACTGTTAGAACTTGTTACTTTTTTAACTCTCTCAGGTTGTAATTAACAATTCCTAAACACTTTGGAACTATATTTTCTGCTGCCTAAAACTCTCATCTCTGACCTGGGTGGAGTCTGGAATGGAAGTAGTTCAAAAGAATTGTGTTTTCTTATTATTTCTGTTTCTAACCACACATGTCAGACCTAGCTGGTTCTCTCTCCTTTTCCATGTGCCTTTCAGGCTACAAAACCCTGGGTGGGAAAGGGAGCAGAGACTCAGCGGTTCTGCCCTCCATTTTTCAACAGTGCTTCTTCGTCACTTTCTTTATCGCTGTAATACAGCTTCCTGATCTTGGTGGGAGTGGGGGGAGAGAGAATACAAAGAATTGCCATGATTTTCTGGCTATATTTTGTGTGGGGGGAGCTTTTTAAAATAAATTTTGATACTGTTTTTTCTACTCATTTTAAATATCATGTGTGGTTTTCAATGCTGTTTGTTTAAAAAAAAAAAAAACCATTCCAGTTCTTTTCCATTGTGAACCAGAAGAACTTTTTCACTGAAACGGGCACATTGACTCATTGAATTTCAGGTCACTGGCCATTTCTCTTTTCTTAATCCCACAGAGAGAAGAGGACTGAGCTCCTGAAAACTCTGCCCTGCTCCCACTCACATTCCCTTGGTAGAGCTCAGTTTCAGTTGAAATCCTCATACCTCATTTCTGTTCAGTACTGTAGTCAAAGCAGCCTGGACATTTGGCTAAACGGTTCTGTAACTCTCCATGACCTCTTCCTTTTGAATTTCCTCTTCCAAAGCTCTGTCATAATTTCTAAACAAATTTAGATAATGGGTTATAAATTTCCTTAATCTACTGGACTTTTCTATGTCTTTGAATATTTTAATATATGAGATAAATATGTCATCTCTTTCTATCTATGCCAATAGCGCAACCAGTTGCTGATTTTCCTTCTAGTCTAAGAACTTGTAGTATTTTCTTCTAACATCTCCCATATGTTAGAGGAAAATACTACATGTCATGTAGATTTCCATATTTATTTCAGATCTCTTTTGACTCAATAATGAACCAAAACATTTAATCTCTAAAGTATTATTTGTATTCTGAATTTTTTTTGTTCAATTCAGGAATAATTTTTATATGAAATTATATCATGTGAGCAGCCAGAGGATTGTACATAAATTCTTCATGTGAGTAATGAGTAATATTTGTTTAATAAAAAAAGCAATATAGGGAACATGCAATTTAATAACCATTAGAAAAAAGAGTGTGTTGAAATTATCTGGTATAACATCATGCCACTTATTATTCTATTAATTCTATTCTATTCTATTATTCTATTATTCTATTCTTTTGGTGAAAACAAGACCTATAAAGTTAAAAGAAAGCATAATATAATACATAGTAACAATGACTTAGCAAGCTTTTTGTAAAAAAAATTGAAGTCTCAACATTTATAATTAATAGTATTCTGATATATATTTTCTAATTATCATGTTCTGAGGCTTTAAAGTTATTGTGTAGTATGTTTCTGAAAATATTTACAAATCATGTTTAATACCCTCAGATTATGTCTCATCAATGAAGAGATAGATATAAGTCAAATTAATATAGAGGTACTAGTCACCTGAGAAATACAAAATCAGAAGTTAAAAGTAAATTTGACCATTCTTCAGAAGGCAACAATGAATATTTCCTCAGCTCTACCTGAAGTATTTGAGCAATGTTCTCATTAAATACAGAGGGCAGTATAGGGATTAATCTTAGAATCATAAAATGTTATCAGTAGAACAGATGGCCTAAGTGGTCTAACTTTATTATTTTATAACTAAGGAAACAGAGGCTTTATCCAAAATATTATATTATAGCCCTAGCTGGTTTGGCTCAGTGGATAAAGGATGGCTTTTGGACTGAAGGGTCCTGAGTCCGATTCAGGTCAAGGGCACATGCCTGGGTTGTGGGCTATATCTCCAGGAGGGGGTGTGCAGGAGGCAGCAAATCGATGATTCTCTCTCATCATTGATATTTCTATCTTGATCTTCCTCTCCCTTCCTCTCTGAAATCAATTTTAAAAAAAAACACTAAACACAGACAGTAGATTATACAAAAATCACACAGCTGATTAATGCAGAGCCCAAATCAAGCCATAATCCCTGCCCCGCAGTTTCATCCCTGCCTCCTCACTCTGCGAGTGTGCCGCTTATGCCAGTGCCCTGCAGCGGCAGCTCCCTGCTGCAGGCCCAACCACAGTGCAGCTGCGCCTGAGCAAAGCCACCTACCTACTCTCTCTCCTGCCTTCTGGTTGTCTCCCCAGACCCTCCCCTCGTCCTCCCCTGCCAAGGCCCTGCTCACTCGTTCACCACAGAAGCTCATCATCCTCTCACCTGATCCCAAAACAACTCCAAAGTGGCAGCTCACAAGTCTATGCCATTAACCAGGCAAATGTGCTCGGGGAGAGACCTGAAGCGTTTTCCCAGATGCGTGTGGTTTCAGGGTGGCCTGTGTAGGGCAGTCTTCTGCTTGTCCACATTGAACCGCATAGGAGGGAACTGGCATCAGGGTTAATTTGAAAAAATAAAAGATGTTTACAGACTCTTCTTATTTTCCCATTTCGTCTGAAAATAACTGAATTAACTTCAATAGTCAAAATGTGTGTTCTTACCATTTAGATCATATTTATCTACTTTATTAAGCAAAAAATACATTTTCGAGATAGTGGTATTGATTCTAACCAACAAAGTATAAGTATCTGAGGATATTTGAAAAGATTAATGGGAGTCTCTAATTTTTCATTCAGAAGTTAGATTACTAGCCATGTCTTGAAGTCAGGCAGCCCTAGAGACACAAATGACTTATGGTTGTCAATATACTAATGATTTCATCACCAGAATTTTTATGCCAGATATGTGTAAGATATTTATTGTGTGGGAGGACAGAGTCTTCCTGAATACCCAAGATTATACATACTCCATACATGCACAGATCTGCCTTGCTAGCTATTTCATATTCTCTAAACATGAATAGAAATAAAACTATCAGTAAAAGGTTTGTAAACTTCTGTTCAGGATAGGCTGTAGAAGGCTTCAGCTTTAACACTTAATGAAACTGTCAAAACACAATATGCCTCTCTTTCATCTTGCTCATCTTTTCAGTCTGCTTTATTGGGTGTAAGGATAAAACATACACACACACACACACACACACACACACACACCTAGAACAGCAAAGTCATCCAATAATAGGGAAACTGTGGGAAACCGCCTATTGTCTTCACTAGCAGAGAGGAGGAGACAAGGATCCCGAACTGCTAGTGACTCTTGAGCCCTGGCAAAGGTCAGAGCTAGGCACTCACTGTTTAGTCAAAACAATGGTAGCAATTTCCCCACCAGACAGTCCTCACTGATAAGATAGTCCGTCTGTTACTGGAAATCGCCTGCCTAAGGGCTATAGGTGTATCCCAAATTGAATAAAAGGATGGCAAGGCCTGAGCCCAACTGGAGTCCTTCCTCTTGAGTTGGACTCCCACCTGGTCCCCCAATATTTCCAAGTTATTATTTCTTGTCTCATCTCTTTCATTTGCGTGTGGCCCCTCTTTCAGAGCTCGAACCCTGAACCGTGCAGGGTGTGGGTCATTCACAGGAAACAAAGGAAAGACCAGAATGTTAACAGACACTGAAAAGTTTCACTTGGCACAGGTACAAAAAGTCCCTGTTCCAGCCAGGTGACCATATGCCTGTAACGTCGTGGCAAGCCATTCTCTGGGCATGAGTCCAGGGCTCCCGTCTACCGCTCTCTCATTTGGATTAATAATTCATTGTATTGTTTGAGAACATTGCTTACTATCACTAGTCAGCTGAACCATAAAGAATAACTCATCCCAGGTTGCACACAGTTTTCAATGTTACCAAGCAAAATAAGTACCCATTTAACCTGCCCATAGTAATTCCTATTCACTCAATGAAAATTTAACAAGAATCAACTACCAGTGGTGACTTGGCAATGAATGTATTAAGGAAAATAGAGAGTGGAAATGATGGAGATAAGAAAAGAAATCAATATGTGTTAGCTGCCTGCCATGTGCCACGTGTGCTGGGAACATACAATCTTCATAACAATTCTGTGAAGAAGGTAATAGTATTCCTATTCGAGAGATGGGGAGATTAAGGTTTAGGAAAGGTGAGTAAGTTGCCCTTACTCATTCATCTGTTTGGAAAAACTCCAAATTCTTCATGGAAATGATGAGCCGAGTGGACAAAGAAACATACCTGGGGGAAAAAAAAACACTAAAATATAGCTCCAAGATAACAACTAAGCAGACATTTGAAATTGGTGCAAACAAAATATAGAAGTGCAGAGAACATTTCAAATAATATTAATCTAATAGTGAAAAGGAAAATGGGGGAGGGGGGGCGGGTTGCAACCTAGTTCAGTATCTATTTAAAATTGTAGCCTTACTTCCTCACTCTGACTGACTTGGGCGGAGCTGCAGAGCCTAACCCCAGGACCTCGCCAAGGACTTGTTCAGAGCTGCGGGGACCCTCAGAGGCCTGCCACAGGAGGAGATAGGTCAGAGGGAGCCTCCCCATGAGTTCAGTCCAGGCTTTGGATCCCGAATTCCCCTCGACTAGCAGATCTGAGAAATAAAGGTTAAACTTCCCTCCCTCAGAGTGCTGGCTGATGTTTCTCCCATGCATTCTGCCACAACAATAGTGTTAGTAAGAGCTAGTCAGAATGCTTCATGGCAATGAGGCTTGACATGGCTCCAAAGCCTCTCAACTTTTTAAATAATGAGTTGCTCTATAGTTAAATGCTGACCTAATTTCTAAAGCTGAGAAACACCAGATGAGTGTGAAAGTTAAAAGCACTTGAGTTTGAACAGAGAGAGATTCATCCAGGCTGGTCAGAGTAAAGGTTAAACATAGCATCTCTCTTCTTCTTGAGGAGGGGGGATGGAAGCAGAAAAGACAGCTTCTTCCTCTTCTGGCAGAACCCTATCTGGCTGGCTGATGGATCACTGCTGCAACAAGAAGCAACTGTTATATTTTTCCTCTGTGAGTAAGATCAACATTTCCTGCTTAAGAAAGTCGCCGATAACATAAGAAGGATTTAATCCTGTTAAACCATTCTTGGCTCTTTACTATTCTGTTCGTCTTCATAAACCAAATCATTTTATTTATTTATTTTTAATGCAAGCGAAAGTCTATTCAGAAAGTCACGGAGGTACAGGAAGTAAGCTGCGGAAGAAGTGAGCCAGCTGGGCAGCATGGGTCCAGGAAACAAAGTTACAGGGACAAAAGCGAAAGGAGCCCGTCAGAAAGAGACAAATACCATATGATCTCACTAATATGTGGAATCTAATGAACAAAATAAACTCAAGAGTCAAATGGAACCAGAAGCAAGGATACCCGAGACAGACTGGCTGGTGCCCCAGGGAGGGTGTGCGGGTGACTGGATAAAGAAGATGAAGGAATTAGTTAAAGAACAGATATACATATCACATGGACATGGAGGACAATAGTTTAGTGCAGGCCAAGGGAGGAGAGGTAGGGTGTTTGGAGGTGGGAAAAGGGTAGAGAAAAAGGGAACACATGCAATTATGTCAACATTAACATTTTTTAATTAAAAAAAAAATGAACGGCCTTTGGAGCTTAAGAAAAAAAAAAAAAAAAGGCAGAGAGAATGTGCCTGGGGGAAAGGAGGCAGTGATCCAGAAAGAGAAAGGGTATGCCTTTTTGTTGTTTTCATTTTGTTTCTTTTGTTTAATAAGGCTTTCCCTGAACTTGTCAGGCTTAGTATGTGGCCCTTGTTCATCTACAGAAGGAGTGAAGGACATCTAAGACAAGGATGTAACAATAAGCGAATAACAGTTTGGGTGTGGCTAAGACAAGACAATGGGAAATTCCAGTATCCCGACTCAAACCCTAGCTGGTTTGGCTCAGTGGATAGAACATCAGCCTGAGGACTGAAAGGTTCCAGGTTACATGCCAGTCAAGGGCACATGCCCAGTTGTGGGCTCGATCTCCAGTAGGGGGCATACGGGAGGCAGCCAAGCAATGGTTCTCCCTCATCATTGATGTTTCTATCTCTCTCTTCCTCTTCCTTCCCCTCTGAAATTAATAAAAATATACTTTATTTAAAAAAATAAAGAATAATAAAATGAAAGCAAGTGAGGAGGTTATTATCCTATCTAATAAAAGAGTAACATGCAAATTGACTGTACCTCTGCTACACTACCAGCCAATCAGGAGCAGCTGGCGTGGCCAGGGGCATGGCCAGGGGTGTGGCCAGCAAAAGGGGGCAAGGCCACAATGCAGTGAAAGTCACCACCACACTATAAGTTCTGGCCACATGGTACTTAAGGGCTGGCCCTCCTTACAGTTATGGTGACTGAACCACATGCAAATGAGCACCTGGGGTCCCTGCATACCCCCCAGCCCAGCACCCACAATGGGAGTAGGGGGGCTGCTGCCAGTCTCTGGGGTGTGCAGAGACCCCAGTGGCCACCACCGGGTGGAGAAAGTTCACAGTGCTCTTGGTTTGTGCAGGGTATCGGGAGCACCAGGAATGCTGGGAAATGTAGTTCTGGTGGCAGACCCACTGTAGGAGAGAGTTTGAAGTACTGTGCCACCAGAACTACATTTCCCAGCATTTTTGGTGCTCCCGATACCCTGCATGAACCAAGAGCACTGTGAACTTTCTCCACCCAATGGTGGCCAGAATCCCACCCAGGGAGAATGATAAAGCAGTGCACTGTGGCAGCCTCTGTTGGCCTCTGATAGCCAGTCCCTCATCATCCCCTGCCAGGTCAGGGCCACGCCCAACCTCTTCACCTCATTGGGACCGGGGTCTGATGCAGAGAGCCCTTCATCCTGGGAGATGAGGTGTGGCTGGAAAGGGGGCTGCCCCCACGCCCATTGACTCAACAGATGATGCTGAAAAGGAAAATTTTCCCATTGAATTTCGTAATAGTAATACTCCTTCAGGAATGCCGTGTCATAAATTAAAATTGAAAGTGGGTGCAATCATCATGCTATTGAGAAATCTTAATAGTAAATGGGGTCTTTGTCATGGTACCAGATTTATTCTCAAAAGATTACTACCTAGCATTATCGAAGCTGAAATATTAACAGGATCTGCAGAGGGAGAGGTTGTTCTGATTCCAAGAATTGATTTGTTCCCATCTGACATTGGCCTCCCATTTAAATTAATTTGATGACAATTTCCCGTGATGCCAACATTTGCAATGACTATTAATAAATCACAAGGACAAACTCTAGACAGAATAGGAATATTCCTACCTGAACCCGTTTTCGCACATGGTCAGTTATATGTTGCTTTCTTTTGAGTTCAAAGAGCATGTGATGTTAAAGTTGTAAATATTTTATCCCAAGGGAAGTTAGTCAAGCACTCTGAAAGTGTTTTCACTGTTAATGTGGTATACAGGGAGATATTAGAATAAATTTAATTGCTTTATCAGTCATTATTTGCATCAATGTTGTTTTTATATCATGAGTGTGTTATTGTTCTTATATCATTTTGTTATTATTTATTTATTAATGAAATTATGTATTATTTTCATATACATTTATTCATTACCTTTTATCTGTCACTCTTTTATTATAGAGAAAGGGCAAATAGCACTATTAAAATGTTTCCTCTAATTAATACCTTTTTAATGTGCATGAATTTTGTGCACAGGGCCACTAGTTAGTAATAATGTCCTCTCCCCTACCCAAAAAATCAATCATCTAGAAAACGGTGCCTTATCATTTGAAAGACATGAGTTGTGACCTTGGTATTTGAAAACTCTTCCACCAACCAATCTGTAAGATCCTCCAAGCCTACCACATTAAGATTCAAATAGAGAAGTAAGTATTGCCTTGTATCATTACATCTTTTCCATCCCCACTCCCTCACCCCCACTTTTATGTGTTCTGAAGATGCAACACAAACAATGACAAGAACCTCACCAGGCAAAACGGGAAAATGGAAGAACACTGAGAGCTTTGACATACCAATCAACTACCATTCTCTCCCCATCAGAAACTGAATTGTGTACATATAGCTCTCCAGTGCCTGCATCACCTGACAGAAGGAATTATTTTCTGCTGTACAGATAGGAGAGGGGCTCGTCTCCCCTGATTACTAGCGGAAGTAGTGCTCTCGGGGTACTGCTGGAATAAGAATTTCTGGAGACCCCAACAGGAAGATGAGATATGGCAATAAGTTTTATTTTCATGAAATTAAATCCCTGGGTTTCCAAAGTCCCATTTCCCTTAGTGCAGGCATAGAAGACATGTGTTTAGCTGGGACGTCAGTAGAGCTAAGACCACAGCCAGTGTCCAGAGTTTCCTTTCCATATTGGAGCCAGGTCCAGTCTCGCATCAGGCTAGCTTTGTTTGTGTTTTCCCGCTGTAGTCCACGAGCCCATTGTGTGTGAGGTCCACATGGCCATGGGCTATAAGGGTAAAATCAAGTGAGCCAAGAGCCACAAGAGTCAAGGGCAAGCATGCCGAAAACAACAAGAGCCACTGGAGCAACATGAGGGAGAATTCCTTTGTTTAGGGGATTATGTATTTCCAGTGTCTCAAGGGCTTGCAGTGGCCATACCCATTCAGACCAACCATCTCTGTACCCAGGTGTGATTGACAAGCTCCTTCGCTAGTCACCCCAACTTTACTGGGCATGCCTCTATTTTTTCTATGTTGGATCTCTTCCCCCAGTGTTTTGCAAGGAAAAGGCTGGTGTTCCCTGGGGAATGTGAAATTGCAGCTGACTGGTCAAGGTGTTCAAACGACAAGCCTATAACATCTGACTTTCCCCTTGTTCCTTTCCTATTATTAATACTAAGTGTACCGACTAATAATGTGGATTTTGTAATCAAAGAAAACATGATAATTTCAAGAGAAACATCAAAAGTGCTTTATTCAAAGTAATGTCCATTGCTAGCTACACATTTCCCCTATCTTTCAGCTAATTTGTGGATACCGTCCCAATAGAACTTTACTTGTTTTGAAGCAAACCATTCAGAGACCCAATTTTCCACTTCTTGTTTTGAAGTGCTGCTCAGACAGTGCATGTGCCATCAATCAGTACAAGTGGTAATTTGAAGGAGCAAGGTCTGGTGAATATGCGGGTGGGTTAATACTTCCCAGGCAAGATCTTTTAATGTGTCTTTAACTGGTTTTGAAGTTTGTGATGGTGCATAATCATGAAGCAAAATTACTTTGCTGGGTCTTCTGGAAGATTCTGGTCATTTCATGATCAAAGCATGGTTCAAATTGATTATTTGTTGTTGGTAGCGATCAGTATTAATTGGTTTCACCTGGTTTTAAAAGTTGATAATACATCACACCTTCTTGATCCCACCAAACGAAGAACATTGTCTTCTTTCTGAAGCGATTTGGCCATGCAGTCGATGTTGATGATTGACCTGGATCAACCCATGATTTTAAGCATTTGGGATTCTCAAAATGAATCCACTTTTCATCACCAGTCACAATTCAAATCAAAAAAGACTTTCGTTCCTTTGAAGCAATATTTTACTGATGACATTTTGGTTTTCCATTTGTCTTTCATTCAATCAACATGGCACCTATTTTCCTTCCTTCAACATATTTCCCATTGCTTGTAAATGATCGGAAATTGATTGCTGAGCAACATTTCATCTTTCTGCAAGTTGTTTTTGAGTTTGCCACACATCTTCATCCAATAATGCTTGTAATTGTTGGTCTTCAAACTTTTTCGGTTGACCTGGATGTTCTTTATCTTTTACATAAAAAAATCATCACTTTTAAAGCATTTAAACCAGGGTTTACAAGTATCTTGAGATGGAGCATGTTCACTATAAAGCTTCCCAAAGTATACAATAACTTTCAGCAACACTTTTCTTCAAAATAACTTAATGAATTAAAACTTTCCACAAATGATATTTTTGGAGGCATGAAATTCAACATTTTTAAGTGAAAAAATATCTATGATGTTAACACCTTCAGAAAATTTGACATATGAAGTTTCGAAGCTTGTTGTCAATACAACAAAATAGCATACATATCAAATCATATATATAACAACATATGAGTAACACTCCATCTATTAAAAAAAATCCACATTATTAAACTGTACATTTGGTAACTAGCTAATTACAAAAATGTCAATGTGTTTATTAACCACAAGTGCCTGGCCAAGTGGATCCAGTATTAAAATCTCAATATCAGTAGAGCCAAGAAGTGATCCTAGAACAAGGAACTTCATTTCACCAGAGAATCTCTGACTACAGATTCCCCCAGGCTGGTGGAGTTTGTTCATATCTCCAAAAGAAATGAAGGGAGAGAATGTAAACAACTCTGACTTGCAAGGTTCCACACTAGCGAAATGACCCAAGGGTGATACCAACAACTCAATGATTCATTCATGATTTAAGTGAGAAAAGAAGTCTGTCAATTGGAATGTGTTCGGCATGGAGAAGGGGATCCTGGCTGTGTTATCCTCAGGCTGGAATTATTTCAGTATGGTCTTATTCTCTTCCTGATCCCACAGATAAATATTTTTATTAAAACTCAATTTTAATAATAATTTCATTAGTGAGGGAGTGTGAAAAATAGTATAGTAATATGCTATTTTTACAAAGCAGCCAGTGTGTCTCAGTGGTTGAGCATCAGCCTATGAACCAAGAGGTCACAGTTTGATTCCCACAACCCAGGCTCAATTCCCAGTGGGAGGTGTGAGGAAGCACTTGATCAATGACTCTCTCGTTATTGTTGTTTCTATCTCCCTCTTTTTTCCTTTCTGAAATCAATAATAATATACTTTTTAAAAAGCAAAGAATCAGATTCAAGGAAATTTTTATATTCCCAGATGTTTTCAAAAAGTTCTGATTTGGTTGGAAGTGAGGGAAATAACAAGACTAAAAAACAAGGGTCATTTATCTATTTTAACTGCTCCAAATCTGGGCTGCTCTTTTCCCAATAAAACCCAGTGATCTAAGACCATTGAAAAAGTGGAAAATAAATAGAATCATAAACAATTTTTGACTAACTTTCCTTCACCAACTTCAACCAAACATTGTTTATTAGATTTCACTACAAAATGACAAATTCGGCATATTTATTTATCTCCTCTTCCTCTGTGGACTCAACCTATATATATAAAAGGCTAAGTGACCGACAATACATACATCCAGCATCTGACAGACCAACCAACTGGCCAGTACATATGACGCACACTGGCAATCTAAAAATAAATGTTGACTACACATGCACAATATATATAAAGCTTTTGCTAGACCAATCGCACATATGGATCTGTCATTGTTGATCGTGAATTTGGTGACACTTCTATTTTAGAGAAAGGGAGAATAGCAATATTAAAATATTTATTCTAATTAATTTCCTTTCAATGTGCAGGAATCCATGCACCGGGCTACTAGTAAGTATTATCTAAAATGATAAAAGCACAGAAATTGGTAGGTACAGAATAGTCACAGGGATGTAAATTACAGCATAGAGTACAGAGCCAATAATATTACGCTGGAGACAAAATGGCGGCAGAATAGAGCCTTGTCCTGAAGCAAATAGAGGAAGCAGCTGAAATGAGGAATCCAGCCCGAATTGGCAAAGGAGATGCAGCTGGTGAGACAGTTTGAAGCCAGGAAGGGCATAGATTACCTGGATAAAGGTAAAATAAAAAACCTAGGCAGTAGAATCTGCCTATCCTCTGTGCCCAGAAGGTCAGAGAGAAACTACAGGGTGCCAAGCTGTGTCCCTGAGGACAGCAAAGCACCTGACTGTGACAAAAGGGCCCACGGAACTGCAAGAGGTAGTAGATTTTGGGATCTAGGCTCAGAGGCAGCCCTGAGGAGCTGCCCGACCATGCAGTGCTGGCAAGAGAGGAGCTTGCAGGGACACAGTCCCTCCTCATGCTAGATCCTGTGCCTTTCTCCACTTAACCTAGTTCGTAAAACCTTTCAGATATAGACTCTTACCCGTGGCTGAGGTGTAGGAGAAAGGGTGGAGTTGTGCAATCTGGAGAGAGTAAGGTGGTGGGTGGTCAAGAAGAGGTAGTAGCAAGTCTGGTAATGAGTCACATCTAAGCCCCAATTTCCATTTTCTCCTGAGAGATAGCCCCTCCCTCCAGTCTCCAGGCAACCAATATAGCCACACCCAGATTCCACCCTGATTAATACCATGGAATCTGAATATTACCTGAAGCCATAGGAGAAGTATACCTTGGATTTGTCAGTGTGGAGGGTGCTGCATTTGAAAGAACCAACAGAGTTCTCTTTTGCCTCTTGGCATTTTTAAAGAATTAGTTTCTTCCCATAAGAATATAGCATAAATTGGGACACTCCCCTCCCCAGCTTCTGACTTCTAGACACCACAGTTGTGCCTCACAAGCTTGCAGGCCTACATCAAGAGAATCCAAATACCTCAAGTAGGGAGCTACACTAGATTAACAAGTACAGGAGAACTGAGAGATTACACTAGTAGCACCGTCACCAAAAAAAACCTGGGTAGCAGAGCAATTGGATCTACAATTAAAACATTATAGGAAAACATGGGGAGAGAAAAAATCAATACCCAAAGTAAAGAAAAACAGGAATCACCAGAAAGGGAGTGAATGAAATTGAAGCTAGCAGCTTATCAGAGAAAGAATTCAGAGTAATGGTTATAAGGATGTTTAAATGGGTGGATGACGAATACACACAACTCAATGAGAACCATGGGGAGCTGAATAAGAATGTCACCAACATGAAAAGAAACCAAGAGGGATGAAGAATGACATAGCTGCAATAAAGAACACACTGGAAGGCTTAAACAGTAGACTAGAAGAGGCTAAGGATTGCATCAGCGAATTAGAAGACAAGGTAGGAAAAAACACACAAACACATCAGCAACTGGAAAGAAGACTTAAAAAGCAAGAGGAGAGCATACGGGAGGTTTGAGTCCACACAAAATGAAACATAATAAGGATACCAGAAGGAGAGGAAGAGAAACAAGGAATAGAAAACCTGTTTGAAGAAATAATGACAGAAATTTTCCCTGATATTGGCAAGAAAAAAACTATGCAAGCCCAAAAAGTAGATAGAGTCCCAAACAAGTTGAACCCCAAAAGTTCGAAACCAAGACACATCATAATTAAATTGGCAAACACTAATGACAAAGTAAGGGTCTGCTAAAAAGATAAAAGCACAATAATGAAAAGGACACGAGTAAGGACAACCCAGAAACAATTATTTCAACACCTAACTGAAATATGGACAGTAAAAAAGAATGCCATCTGCTAGAGCTATAGCCCAAACAAGAGAGGGGGGGGGGGCTTCTATAGGTACAGATATGGGAAGCAGCTTGCCCAGCAGAAGTCTAGGATGTTTCAGAATGGAGGCTGCAGGTAGAAGAAAGTGCAGGAGAGAGAGCTGGAAAAGGGGGATTAGTTGAAACAGACACCATCTTGTCTAACCTCCAGGCAGGCGGTCACACTGGTGCCTAAAAGGAAAGCACTCCTTCTTCTGATATTGTCAGAAGAAAAGACAGCTGGTTCACCTCCTTCTCACTATCAGGTAAAAATTTGAGCAGCAGATCTCTTTCACGTGCATAGCACACCATCAGCTGTATAATTCCCTAGATCTTGAAGATAAATGGACAATACAAGATCACCGGGGAACTTAGTGCAATCAGCAGTATAACAGAGACCAAGATAAATAGAAAATTGTCTCCTACACAAAGAGAGGCTATTCATGAAGCAGAAGAGAGCTTTTCATGTCCTTAGGTAGAAAATATTGTTTCCAAAGACCAAGAATATGTTTTGGAAAAAATACCCATCAGAAAATAAGAATGTGCTTGCCCTGCCTGGTGTTACTCAGTGGTTATCAGCCTGCACACCAGAAGGTCCATGGTTCAATTCAAGGCCAAGGGTATGTACCTGGATTGCAGGTTCAATCCCAGCCCACTGGGGGTGCATATGGGTGGCAACCAATTGAGCTCTCTAAAAATCTATAGAAAAAATATCCTTTGGGTGAGGATTAACAAAAACAAACAAAACAAAAAAGAGAGAAAAGTGTGCTTTTGAAAAGTATTTAAATAACTAGAAGCCCAGTGCACAAAATTCGTGCATGTGGGGGGGGGGGGTGCTGTCCTTCAGCCCAGCCTGCATTCTTTCCAATCTGGAACCCCTCAAGGGATGTCTGACTGCCCGTTTAGGGATCGGGTCTAAACGGACAGTCGGACATCCCTCTCATAATACAGGACTGACTGCTGGCTCCGATCTGCTTACCTGCCTGCCTTCCTGATTGCCCCTAACTGCTTCTGCCTGCCAGCCTGATCACCTCCTAACTACTCCCCTGCCAGCCTGATTGATGTTTAACTGCTCCCCTGGTCAGCCTGTTTGCCCCCAACTTCCCTCCTCTGCTGGCCTGGTCACCCCTAACTGACCTCCCCTGCAGGCTTGATCACCCCCAACTTCCCTCCTTTACAGGCCTGGTCCCTCCCAAACTGCCCTCTCCTGTAGGCCTGGTACCCCCCCGCAACAACCCTCCCCTGCAGGCATGGTCACCCCTAACTGCCTTTCCCTGCAGGCCTGGTTCCCCACAACTGCTCTACCCTGAAGGCCTGGATCCCCCCAACTGCCCTCTCCTGGAGCCCAGTCACCCTCAACTTCCCTCTTCTGCCAGCCTGCTCATTCCTAAGTGCCCTCTCCTGCAGGCCTGGTCCCTCCCAACTGCTCTCCCCTGCTGGCCATCTTGTGGTGGCCATTTTGTGTCCACATGGGAGCAGGATGTTTGACCACATGGGGGCAGCCATCTTGTGTTTTGGAGTGATGATCAATCTGCATATTGCTCTTTAATTAGATAGGATAGAGGCCTGGGGCATGGGTGGAGGCCAGCTGGTTTTCCCTGAAGGGTGTCCCAGATTAGGATGGGGGTTCTCTTGGGACGTGGGGTGGCCTGGGCGAGGGGCCTATGGTGGTTTGCAGGTTGGCCACACACCCCCAGCAATCCAAGAGGAGGCCCTGGTATCTGGAATTTATTTATCTTCTATAATTGAAACTTTGTAGCTTAGAGTGGAGACAAACCTTCTGCTCACTCAGTGACGGCATCCATTTCTGTTGGAATTTATTTACCTTCTATAATTGAAACTTTTTAGCCTGGAGTGGAGACCTAGGCCAGCCAGGGCTGCAAAAATTTGGCTTCCTCCATCACCCGGGCAACCCTAACCTCTCTCCAGCTCTGTGGCTGTCACCATTTCTGTTGGGATTATGTATCTTCTATAATTGAAACTTTGTAGCATTGAGTGGAGGCCTAGACCGGCAAGGGCAGGCAGAAAGCTTGGCTTCCTCCATTGCTGGGGAAACCCAAGCCTCCCTCCTGCTCTCAGTGGCCACAGCCATCTTGGTTGGGGTTTATTTGTATATTCACTCCTGATTGGCTGGTAGGTGTGGCTTGTGGGTATAGCAGAGGTATGGTCAATTTGCATATTACTCTTTTATTAGATAGGATTTCCCAAATAAAAATGTTTTTAAAGCTTAAAGACAAAACACAGACATGCTCTAAGAGGTTAAAAAAAAGAACACAAAGAGAAAAATATGAAAGAAAAGATCATCATAACTGAGAATCAGCATAGGAAGTCCAATTATTAGAAATTCTAGGAAAAGAGAGGGGATTGTGAAAGAATTAAAACAAAAAAATTCTCCAGAGATTAAAGGAGATAGATGTCTCCAGGTTGGAAGGGTTTACCTGCTTCCCACAGAGTTAATTTAAAAGGAACCACCCCTGGACACAGTATTTGTGAACTTCCAGAACTCCAAAGATTAATAGAGATTCAAAGGTTCCAGAGAGGGCTGTCAAAAAAAGATTGCATACACAGAAAGTAGAATCAGAAGCATTGATTTGGGGGGAGCAATGCCTTCGAGGTTCTGATGGAAGCTTTTTTCAACTTATCTACCCAAACAAAGAATTGGGTAGGGAAAGAATAGGAAAGACAAAGAATTTTTAATTCTGACAAATTTACCTCCATACACTCTTAGGAAGTTACATGAGTGATGACAGGTGTGAGAGCAGTATGAGGGGAACCCTCGTCACTCACAGCAAGCCCTCACTGAAAGTATTGAGATTTGATCAATCAAGAAATAGCACTATCTGTGATTTATTTGGACACATGAAGCTAACTGCCAGAATAATTAAAAACTGAAGTTATAAATGTGTTAACTTCTAGAAGATAATATCAGGTGGTAGGGAAACCTTCTGTACCACTTTATTTTGTAACTATACTCCTATCCTATTTTGAAGTAATCCTATCTAATAAATGAGTAATATGCAAATTGGCTGTACCACTACACCCACAAGCCTTGCCCACCAACCAATCGGGAGTGAGTATGCAAATTAACCTAACCAAGATGACTATGACCACAGAGAGAGCAGAAGGCTTGGGTTGCCCCTGGCAATGGAGGAAACCAAGCTTTCTGCCTGCCCTGGCAGGCCCAGGCCTCCACTCAAGGCTACAAAGTTTTAATTATAGAAGATAAATAAATCCCGGATATCAGGGCCTCAGCTTGGGTTACCAAGGGGTGTGGCCAGCTTAGGTTACCAAGGGGTGTGGCCACCCAGGCCCCTCGTTCAGGCCACCCCATGCCTCAAAGGAAACCCCACCCTGATCCAGGACACCCTTCAAGGCAAATCAGCTGGCCCCCATCCATGCACCAGGTCTTTATCCTATCTAATCCTACCTAATGAAAGGATAATATGCAAATTGACTGTTACTCAAACACACAAGATGGCTGGCCCCATGTGGTTAAAGATCCTTCCCCATAAGATGGCCAGCAGGGGATGGCAGTTGGAATGGACCAGGCTTGCAAGAGAGGGCAGTTGGGGGCAATGAAGCCTGCAGGGGAGGGCAGTTAGAGGTGACCAGGCCTACAGGGGAGGGCAGTTAAGGGTGACCAAGACTTCAGGGGAAGGAAGATAGAGGTAAACATGCTGGCAGGATAGTGGTTAGGGAGTGATCAGGCTGGCAGGCAGAAGTGGTTATGGGGCAATCAGGAAGGCAGGCAGGGGAGCAGTTGGGATTGGAGAGGGTGTAGGCTGGACTGACAGACATACACCCCATGCACAAATTTCATTCACTGGGCCTCTAGTTTTTTAATATACTACCAGAATTCCAATTAAAATTTTTGTATAATCTTCTGTTGTATTTTTTTAATTTCTGTTTCTCTGTGTACACAAATTACTTACCTTCCACTTCCTCCTTCATCTAAGTATATTTCTATGTTATGTGCAGTCCTCCTTGAACTAAATTACCTGCACCTGGAAAGAAAAATAGACACTCAAGAATCCATTAAAGCAATATCTAATACCACAAAAATTAGACACAAATCCTGTCTTCACAAAGCTTATATTCTGGAGGAAAGAGATAATAAACAAAAATAATGATGTTGGTGAAAGCTCTGAAAAATGAGCTATTAAGCAATCTATAAATGTTTGGTAAAGGCACCATAAACTGATCTAGGTGAATCAAGAAATTCCACTTGAAGTCATCTTGATCTAAATACATCGTCTTCAAAGCTGTACCCCAGCCTTCACTGGTTTGGCCCAGTGGACAGAGCTCTGACCTGTGGACCAAAGGGTCCCATATTTATTCTGGACAAGGGCACATACCTTGGCTGGAGGCTCCACTCCAGCCCAGGCCCTGGTTGGGGCACGTGCAGGACACAACCAATCCATGTTTCTCTCAAACTGATGCTTCTCTTTGTCTTTCCCTCTCTTTCTACTCCCCCTAAAAATCAGTGGAATATATCCTCAGGTGAGGATTAACAGCAACAAAAAGCTATACCCCAACCCGAAAGTTAGAAATAATCAGCATTCAATCTTATTTCCAAGTTCTAAAACATAGGGGTAACACCTAACGTGCCCTGCCCCCTGCCATAGTCTGCCTTTTTTTTTTTTATTATGGAAATACTATGGATATCATTCAAAGGAAGTATTACTTACTTTTCATGAACAAAAGTCTAAAATACTTATGTTCAGTTCTTATAAAATGCTTGCATGAGAATATATATAAGATTATAAATACATCCCCCAGTACATTCTATTTAGCTAAATAGCAGATAAAGTGCAAAGTGATTCCTTTCAAATAAGTCTACGAGCAGGTGTCCTACTTTTTAATAAGCCAAATGCTCTATTTCTAATTCCTAAACTGCAATTAACTCATTTGAAAGATTGCTTAGCATTTCAAGTGGTTTACCATTATAATATCAAGTCCTTTTTGGTATCAATTTTGGTTCCATTAAAATGTGTCTATCCATAATAGATCATTTTTCAATAATCACTTTTCCTGGAAACGAAATATTTTTTTCTGATTGCCTACGTCTTTTTTCAAGCTTTAGCATGCATTGACAACATTTTCAGAAACAAAAAATAAAGTGATTAAACGAAAGAACAAAAAACAATTTCCGTTCTTCTGAGATGATTACAGTTTTGTTTCTCTTTATCAAGTACTCAAGACATTAATTTCAGGTGTCAGCAAAGTCAGAAAATTTGCTGGACACTCTATTTGACACTGATGTATTTTCATTCACTTATCCCTTGAAATGATTTTACGGTTTTGGTCTATATATACTAATTTTCACCTTCTGTAAACTGGAATTCTCCTTGCCTCTCTAGGGGGGCGGGGTGGGGACTTGAACTTTGAGCTAAATCTAGCAAGGTTCCAGGCCTGGTACTGTCATGTATAGGCTGTAACCTTGGTCAAGTTACTGAACCACGTTGAGCTTTCTTCATCTGTAATACAGATGTCATAGAATTTTATAGCAGGGTTTCTCAACCTCAAGGTTACTGAGATTTTATATCAGATAATTCTTTATTGTAGGAAATTGTCCTATGCACTGTAGGATATTTATCAGCATCCCTGTCCTCTACTCACTAGAAACTGGTACATTCCTGGTTGAAAAATCAAAATTCTCCCCAGACGTTGTCAAACATCCCTTGTGGAGCAAAACTGTGCTCATAGAGAACCACTGTTTTACAGGATTGTTGGGTGTATCAAGTGAAATAATATATAGGTAATCTAGCACATTTGGACACAATATATACAATAAGGTTGTTTGATTAATGATAGACCTGGCTTCTCAATAATAATAATAACCACAATGTACTGTATAAAAACAAAGATTGAGAAATCAAAGAATAAAAGACTTTATTCTCAAAGAAAGGGTTGGTCATCATTCAGAAAGGAAATAATTTAGTGTTCACTTGAGTAGAATTAGTAGCTTTGGCTGTACCTGCTTGGGAGGTAACGAGAGGAAGAACCTGAATAAGTTAAAATCTGCATGAATTCAACAGATACTAACTTCAACACCAGCTTTTTTTTTCTTTTGTCTCTGAAGATGCAGTATTGGAGTTATGTTTCCCAACCTCCTTTGTGGCTATATATTACCATGCAACTAAGGTCTAGTAACCAGTGGGCTGGGAATAGATGTGCAACTTCTTGAGAACAGAAAATGTTCTCAAGAAAGAGCCTTTTCCTTATCTTTGTTGTTTGGCTAGAGCACAGACTAGATGGCTAGCACACACCTATTTTTAGGAATGGAAGGCATACAGAGTGGATCAATCAGGTGAGCTCAGACCAGGAGACCAGTACTAATCCGGTCCCAGACATCTACTGGGAATTATTCATGAGAGAAAAACAATGTGCCTCTTGTTTAGACCATTGGTATTTGAATGTTCATCCTTTTAAATCAAAACCAAATCATAAGTAGGGCACATATGTTATCTAATTCTCGTAACAGCACTAGTTGGTGGATACTATTATCATCCCTAGTCTCGAAGTGAGAAATGAAGCCAGGAGAACCCAGGAGAGAGGTTTGCTCTGGTCACTCAAACAGGGAGCCATGGCGTTAGGATGTAGTCCCAGCAATCTGATGGCAGAAGCCACAGTACTTCTCACTCTCTGCCCATTCCAAAGCCATTACACACAGATGAGAATCAGGTGTTTTGTTTTGTTTTAATTAAACTATAATGTCTGTAGAGAAAAGAGCAGTCTTATTTTTTTTAATATATTTTATTGATTTTTTACAGAGAGGAAGGGAGAAGGATAGAAAGTCAGAAACATCGATGAGAGAGAAACATCGATCAGCTGCCTCTTGCACACCCCCTACTGGGGATGTGCCCACAACCAAGATACGTCCCCTTGACGGGAATCGAACCTGGGACCCTTCAGTCAGTCCGCAGGCTGACGCTCCATCCAGTGAACCACACCGGTTTCGGCAGCATTCTTATTTTTAAGTGAACATATTCAACGTGTTATCTTGTTTCTAACCTATATTTTCCATCATGTCTTATGTGCTCATTTTCCCTTATCTTAGATAAAGACCTCCTAGGCACCATCCTTCCCATGTTTCTTTTAAGACCCAGAAACTCGTTATTAAAGATCTCTGGAGACTTCTCTTTTATAGGCTAAATAACCATGAGTCCTTATGCCATTCTTTATTGGCTCCCAACCCCTTGAATTATTCCCAGTGTAAATCTTTGTACATTCTTTAATTCCTCACAGTCTTTTAGCAGAGTGCTATTTCTGTTTGCAAATTTAGCAGCATATATGGCTTGAGAATGAGTTTTTCACAGCAATTCCTTTGTACTGGGCCAGGATTCATGCATCAGCCCACCCATCACATTGAGTAGATTTAAATACTTGGTGCCTTAAGAGGTTTTTTTCTGTTTTTAAAAGACAAAGAGAGCTTTGTGTTATTGCTGAAAAGCCACATGAATAACTTGAAAACAAAGGGTTTGTTGATTACAATCTGTTCTTTATGTTTTCAGAATTTGTATTTGGCTGACCATAATCCACTAAAATTCATCTGTGGACAAGGAGGGCACAGGGAAGAGTAGCATAGCTATTTCCTCCTGGGACAGACCCCGTGTACCAGCAGACAGGGAGGAGCAGACTCAGAGCACAACAATCGCCATGGCTCAGGGACAAGGACTGAGCTCAGGAAATACAGCTTATCACGCATACCTAGAAAAGCTTGGGTGCGCAAAATGCTTAATTCAAAATGGAGATCATTTCTGTAAGGGTGAAAAAAAAAGTATTTATAAAGTGGAAATAACTCTTGGTAGGAAGAAATACTCTTAGGAGTAAGATTATTATTATCAGTAGAATTTTGGAAGGTGCCCTAAAGATGTTTCAGAAATAAGGAACATTAGAGGGAAGTTGAAATTTATCAAAATTGTGACTTAATTACAGGAAAGAACTAACTATATTGGGAAAAAAACAAAAGAGTATTATTACATGGAAATAAATAAATAAGGGAAAATATTTACAAGTTCTGGAGACTCATCTGTGTTATGCCCAGATTTCATGATCCCCAAAGACAACCAGGGAGCCAAATCCGATGCAATAGCATAGAACCTTTATTACAAGCCCGGGCTTGGCCCTCTGCCCCCACTGCCACGGCGGCAGGAAGCCAAACAGCAAGAATTTCCCAAGCATGATGATTTTATAGGGAGGTGGGGCCAGACGCGAACCAATGAGTTGGCCTATTCCAGTTGGTTGGGTGATGGCTGGGGCCAGTGACGCAAATAATCTCTAACACACGTGACCTGCCCTGTCCTTTGCTCTTAATTGGAGCTCAAGCGCACAGTCTCTCACAATTGGCTAATTCAAAGGGAGGGGTTGGTCTTTGTGGTTTCAAGATGACAGCCCCCAGTATATATCCTCCACACATATACTCTCACATAAGTAAAATGACATAAGTTTATATATCACGCAGCCAACATGGTGGCTGCCAAGTCACACAGTCCAAAATGGAAGCTGTCTAAATTATTCTTTGCAGTCCCGCTCTGCCCTTTCAATCAGAAATGAGGTTTTGTTTACATGTTGAATATAGTGGTGGAAACATAAAACATAAACTAAAAGTCTTGCGCATCACACAAAAAATGAATTTCCTTAATTTTCTTAATAAAAACTGTCGCCAATAACAAAAAAAAAACATAGAAAGGTATAGTAACAGACAGTTCACAGGAGAGGAAAGATAAATAGTTCTTCTATGTTTTACATAATGCCCTACTGCCCTCATAATATGATCAGGGAGAATTAACCTGCAATGAGATACTATTTTTCACCTATCAAATTGACATATACCAAAAGCCATAATAAATCTTTATTTGCAAGACTGTGTGGAAATAGAACCTTTTCATAGCTGCTGGTGGGAGTACAAACTGAAATGATTTCTTAGAACAATTTGGCAATATACCAAGTAGGGTAAAAGTAGGTTTATAATTGCTTGTATGAAAAATAATACAGTAATTAATAAAGATAATACAAGAATAAACCGTGTTTCCCATACTCACAACTGGAAACCTACTTTTGTCCTATCCTGTGTGTCAAAATTATGAATATACATATCCTTTCTCCTAACAGTTTCACTTCTTGGAATTTATCCTCCGCACATATACTCTCACATAAGTAAAATGACTTAGATGCAAAGCTTTTATATTGTAGCTTTTTTTTAACCATGACAAACTGTTTGAAACCATCTAAATGCCCAACAATAGATGCCTAGTTAGATAAGTGATTCACTCAAACAATGCAATATTATATTAGCTGTTTAAAATAAAAATTGAAGATGAGTTCTTTATGTAAAGAACTGGAATGGTTTCTACACAAAGTTAATAAGTAAAAAAAGTAAGGTGCAAAGAAAAAAATAAGGTGCAAAGTAAAGTGTACATTGTATTAGCATGGGCATAAAAATGGTAGAGGGGCTTCTATTCATTTGTACATAAATGCATAGAATATCCAAGGTCTTTGATGGATTACCTCCCACCGGCCTTCCCTCTGAGATTCCCCACTCTGTTCCATGCTTCTGTGTCTCTGGATCCACTCCATGCATCAGTTTGTTACTTAGATTGCGTGTATATGACTCAGCCCTTTCCCCCTGTCCTCTTGAGTTTAAGTGAAAATAACCCTTCTCTTCTGAGCCCTTATCAGTGAGCTAATCACACAGCTCAAGTGGTCACTTTGGACCTTTCAGTGGGCAAAAGACATTTTTCAAAGAATGGCAGTGGGCTGGAAGAGGGAGTTTTCAAGTTCTAAATGAGAAATGCCACTAGCAGAATGAGTGAGTTTTGGCAAGTCGTGTTTTCTGGCTTTACCTGATCAGTATGAATTATAAAAGTAGCCCAGTCATGACAAGATTGAGGACAAAGTCAGATCATGACCAAAAAAAAATTAAAAAGTGTAATAAACTATAGAATGTGTAAACCATAAAATAAATGTATTACCTTTACTCCTGGTGATTAAATAAGGGTTTTACAATAAAGCCAGCTTCAGAGGAGAAAGAAATTAAGTAATTTCACTACACTCTGTGGCATAGAAGAAAAACCTCTTGTTCTAATTTAAAGAGCTTAAACTGAAGCTGACAACAAAACTTCCGCCTCTCTGCCTACCTGTTCCCTATTTGCCCATCTCTGATTAGAAGATAAGAAACTTGGGTAAAGGTGAACAACCAGCCAACAAGTGCTCAGTCCTTTCTGCATATCAAAAGAAGTCCTTCTCTGGGTTCTTAATTGTGAGGTAGAGGCAGGCTGCAACATGTGGGATCTCTGCAAAGCTCCGCGCCTACTGTGCTGTGTACATCTCTTTCTGTCTAGAACTTGCCATCTTGCTGGCAATTATCAAAAATTAATGCAGGCCCTAAACTGTGATCTCAAGGATAAGATCCATGTGGTGCTGTTTTGTGTTCTCAGTTCACAGCAGAATACATAGAATGCACTAAAGGCTCAATAAATGTAAGAAGCGGCCCAAGGCTCAAGGACCCAGGAGACATGATTTCCATTTCCTGATGGTATTCTTTGACGTGACTGTTCAGCTGCATTTATCTGCCTCCCATCACGCTCACTGCCAAATGAAGCTTTGAAAACTTGGATAGTTTCCTCCCAAAGTCTCCATTTTAGCAATAATCATGTTTAATGACATATCCTTTTCTATGTTGAAAATGTTCAAATATAATATGTACATAGGTTTTGGAGATTTACCAACACAAGTGAATGTGGTTAAATAAATGAACACATGTGAATCTATTTAAGTCATTGTAGTGAATCAAACCAAGATTTTCAGGTTAAGGTAACCATGAATACAGTGTTAACATCAGTAACAAGCTGTGGTCTTGCCTAACTTCAATTATCTAGAAACATGTTCCAACAGTCCCTAGGAATGTCTTTGCATTCCATGTTTATTCTCCTATTCTCTAACCCTAATTTTCTTCTGTTCTCACACCAGACAGAAATCTTTTCACACAGCTGCATTTGTACAAATGAATAATCATTTACTAATTTATATAGAAATCTAGTAGGAAAATGGGGTAAAAAGAAATAAATGTACAGAAAAAGGAAATATGAAGTGACTACAGATTGAAGATTAAAATAAAATGCACAATAAGAGAAGGGAGGGATGCCCTGCTGGTTTGGCTCAGTGGATAGAGTATCAACTTGTGGACTGGAGGGTCCTGGGTTCAATTCTAGCCAAGGGCACATGCCTGGGTTTCAAGCTCAATCCCCAGTAGGGGTTGTGCAGCAGATCAGTGATTCTCTCTCATCATTGATGTTTCTGTCCCTCTATCTTTCTCCCTTCTTCTCTAAAATCAATAAAAATATATTTTTTAAAAAAAGAGAAAGAAGGGAGGGAGTGGCTGGGAAGGGTTTAGAGACTGATACTCACTAGAACTATAAACAGAATTGATCTCTCTTCTTATTAAATCTGCAACTATAACTCATTCAAATTAGCTTAAATATGAGAATGTAGGAGGTAACACAATGTAGCACAAATCAGCTTTTGGCATCAAGTAGGAATGACTCGATAGCTTGGCTTTTGACAAATCAGCTGAGAGTTTGAGCAGGCAACTTTTCTGAGCCTAAATTTCAATATTTGTTTAAAAAAATAAGAAACAGTTATGTCAATTACTAACATATTCGAAGTGCACAGCTAATAAGTTGGTGATCAAAAAGTAATGTCCATTAACTGAAATCAACCCTCTTCACAAAGTCTCTAAGTCATCGGTAAACTTTTAACCAAAGCATTGGACTATCATTATTCAAAATAAGCTAGTTCCTTTGAAAACATAATGGAATCAACTGGGGAGGGGAAAAACATTTGTTTCCCTAAAGCTCTCAAGGTGAGGCACTGGCAGGCAGACAAAGATTACAGAAAGGGAGGTTTCTGATTTAAATATTGCTTAAAATGTAATTTTATTTTTTAAGTAAACTTTTCCAAAACAACTTGTTACTTTAAGTTTTATGAATTAAAAGAATTTAATCAAAGTCTGTTCTTTAGGAGCCCTGTTCAGGGAAATCTCAGAAAAAAAAATGCCCAGCCAGTGTAGCTCAATGGTTGTGCCTCAACCTATGAACCAGAGGTCGCAGTTCAGTTCCAGGTCAGAGCACATGACTGGTCCCCAGGAGGAGGAGGCAGCCAATCAGTGATTCTCTTTCATCATTGATGTTTGTCTCCCTCTCCCTTCCTGTTTGAAATCAACATATATTTATACATATAAAGCTTCAGCTGAAGCAATATTTCCTGGTGAAAAATAAGAGCTCCAAGAAATTCCAAGAATTGAAGGGCCTAAAATTAAAATTAATAACATAAAATCATATAAAGAGCCACCAGGCAGAGGTACCAAAAGAAACTTTCCTGATACCCACGTGACTCCCCAGAATCAGATTATGAGAAAGAGGGAGTAAAGGAGTATAGTTGAAAGAGTTTTGTAAAGACAGACAATAGGAACAATAGGACAGATTTCGAGGATGATCCCCTAACGGAGCATATTCAAGAAAATTCACACACTCCATTCGATGATCTTTCTACATTTGCCCACAAGTACTAATAGTCACTGTCTACCATTTGTTCTTCCTGTTGTTTAAGCAACATATAGAAAGAAAAGAGTTAATTAAGAAAGAATAGAAGTTATATGTAGTAAATTATAGATATATGCATCCAAATATTTTTCACCTTTGTACTGTCAATCTCCCTACCTTCACCTGTCCTCCATACCCATTGGGGATGAGAATTACTTTAGCTAAACTCAATGTCAGTCCTGCTTCCTCATTATCTTTACCAGTCCTTACTCAAATGATTCCCCTCTTGGATTCCAAACTGGTTCTTACCATTAGATCATGTGAACCCAAGACCAAATACTCTCATAACTTACTATCTGCATAGTCATGACTTTATTTTTTGTTTGCCTTGATTAAAGTGACTTTATTATCCACGGCCTTCATCAGCACAACTTTACTATTCCAGGAAGCTTTGGCCCAGGACATAGAGGCTGACCATCTATATATATATATATAAAAGCCTAAGTGACTGTCCGACTGGTAGCTATGATGCACACTACCACCAGGGGGAAGATGCTCAATACAGGAGCTGCTGAGCTGCAGTGACTTGGCAGCTGTGGTTCCCAGAACCAGAGAGTTGGGAACCCAATTTCAGGGTGCATCACCTGAGAACTGCTCTCTCAATATCTGGAACCTCTCAAGGGATGTTGGAGAGCTGGTCTTGGCACAATCCCCACAGGCAGACCGAGGGACCCCACCTGTGCATGTAACCGTGAACCAGGCCTCTTGTTTATTCTGAATATTTTTCAAAATCCTAACCTCCAAAACCTGACTGGGATGTATCCATCAATCCTAAAACATCTACATATATAAAAGCCAAAGCAACCACTACAACTGGACAACCAGATGACCAGACAACAGGCCGGTAGCTATGATTGCACTGACCACCAGGGGGCAGACACTCAATGCAGCCAACCTCAGTCCTTCCCCTGCTGCCTGGCCAGCCCAGATCAGGACTAGGCAAGATGGCCCCGATCACCCCCAATCACTGGCCAGGCCAAGGCACCTCACCATCCATAAATTCATGCCCTGTGCCTCTTCTTGTACCATAATTCATTGTGTGATTCTAATTAGGCCTGAACACTGGAAAGTTCATTTTAAACAAGTCTCCAAAAACCTCATAAACAGTGCAGCCTTGCCCTCATTGTTCCATGATGCTATTAAATCTTCGTCAAGTTAGAGAGTTCCCTTACAGTGGTAAACAACAGACTCAGCTTTAGGAAGACAGCAAATGACACTTGCAAGCCTTCTTGGATGGATGTCCTCCTTAGTTGGATGACTACTGTATGTAACAATGTGTGTGTGTGTGTGTGTGTGTACGCGTGCGCACACACGCCCGCATGTGTAAATTGATCCATAATAAGACATGTTTTATATCTACTGCTAATATGGTTGCTGTCTTTTATAGTTTTTCTATCATTATGTTCATGCCTCACCCTATTGAACTTCCTTTAAGGTTTCTTCTTTGTGTTGTGTTCTCCATGCACTTCCTTTTTGTTTTTCTGGTGTGTAATGAAAGGGCTCACATTCCAGGCATCTAAAACACTACAAATTTGAACTAATGGACACTAAGTGAAAGAGGACTCCAAGCCTCCACAGGCTGTTCTCCTAAATCTCTAATCTCTTCCTGGTCATGCTGGCTACCCCAGTTCTGACCAAGCTGGTGCAGGAAGGCCACTGGTGGCCCTGCTGAACCACCACATCTCTGCAGACATGGTTGCTCAGCTTTGTCACTCCTGAGGTCAAAGATGCCGCCCTGACAGGAACCTGACTGAACAGTAGGTTTAGACCTTTCCAAGTTTTCCTCACATTTTAAAGAAAAGTTAAAACAAATAGAAAACTCGGGCCCTTAAAGTTTATTTTACTGTTTGAAAACAATCCACGTTTAATCTTGGAAATTAGTGTATGCACATCGGGATGGCTATACATAATCCTGAAAAGCTTTCCCTTGTCTGAATATCAAGGATGCAGAAAGAGTGCATTTGTTTTTAATATCTGATAAGTTGGGCCCAAGATTGGTTTTATTTAATAAAATAATAGCTCAAATGTTTATTTGAAATGTTTTATTTGGTAGGTACTACTAGATGTTCACAATGAGTTATTAATAATAAGTAAAGAGGCTTTACATGGGTATGATAGATTATGAATTTTATAATCCTGTATTTTAGCAGTGTATACAGCATCTCGTATATAGTAGGTGCTCAAGAAAATGTTATATTATTATTTCTCCTCATTGTAACTGCTCAGGCACTTGGGCAACTAATTCTGTCTGTTTTGCAACAGGTTTGAAGAGCTGATGCTTCTGTAGCTAGCATGATAACATCCTCCCACTGACTTTTAACAGCTGCCAAAGGAAGTCTGTAATAAACCACCTGTTAACAATGCTATATATAAAAAAACAGTATTTTGACCTTATACGAATGCTGATATCCCCTTACCAATTTTTCTTCTCACCATATTTATAGCTTTCTTATCTAATTTACAGACACATTGAACATAAGGAACTTAAAAAGTAAGGAGGGGAGGTTGCTGTGGAAATAGAGAACTGTCTCAGAAAATTTACTCTCAGAGAAGAAAAACTGATCTTAGCCATCTATCAAGGAAACATCTGACCTCCTTAACTGTTCCCTAGTTTCTGCCTAGACATGACTTTTACTGGGGGGAGGGGGAGGTATTAGTATAATTGAACTCGAAGATTCTTGCCAATTCTAATAAGCCTGATTTTAAAAACTGGAGAAAAAGTGGAGCCCAACAGACCACAATTCTGGATTCCCCCACCCTCTCCACTTCAGAAAGTAAAAAAAAAAAAAATCATCCTCTCCTTCTATTCCACTCTTTATTTCTGGGGTGACCTAGTTCTGCAAGGAGGAAAAGGAGCACTGGGGCGTGGCAGTGTAAGCAAAGGTACTGTTCTTGCTATGAGGCTGCCCCACCCCAGCCTGGGCCAAGCCTGGGCCTCTGCATTCATTCTGAGGGACTTTGATCTCGGCCCTTGGCCGGAAGTAAACCAACC
Organism: Antrozous pallidus; assembly: GCA_027563665.1. Lineage (NCBI taxonomy): Eukaryota > Metazoa > Chordata > Mammalia > Chiroptera > Vespertilionidae > Antrozous > Antrozous pallidus. The sequence goes on along the minus strand of CM050521.1, from coordinate 17,026,309 downwards.
AAGGAAAGCTGACTGGCCAAGGAGATTGGAAAAGTAGACTGGGCCCCGAGGCGGTATGGCAGATGCCGGGAACACCCGGGTGGGCAGGCTTGGAGCCCCCGGTGCATCCTCTGGGACTGGGACACGGCTGGCTTTGCATGAGGACCACAGCACCAGAGTCTGATCTCAGGCCCGGCCGCTAGTCCGTGGCATTCGGCCATGCATCGCCGCCAGCCAGGCCCTGGCCCTGGTTTTGGGTTTTGGCGACACGGGGAACGCCAATCAGCTCGCAGTCGCACCTGTTAGGTCTTCCTCCGCTCGGTGCCTCCGCCCCGGCGAACGCCTCCGCCTCCAGCGGGGCCGGGCCGGGGATCGGGGTGCAGAGCGTGGGAAGGAGGCCGAGCGCCGGGGCCCGGCCTTCTCCAGGGGACCCCAGGGACTGAGCGCGGAGGGCCGGGGCGGGGAGGGGCGCCTGCAAAGGCGGGAGAGGTGTGAAGCGGGACGGAGAGGGCCGGGAGCAGGGGCGGTGCGGCTCGCATGACGCTTTCTGAGCCGGCGGCGGCGGAGGCGGCGGGCTGAGCGGCAGGGAAGATGGGGTGTGCAGCAGCCCCGACATTTCTCCCCGCGGCCCCGGCGCCGCCGCCGCACTCCCTCCCCGGGCCGCGGCGCCTGTCAGGCCGCGCAGGGTGAGCGCGGGCGGCACCTCGCCCCGGACTGGAGGGGCGGGCGCAGCGGGGCGCGGCGGGGACTCCGTGAACCCGGAGGCCCGCGCCTCCCCCGAGCGCAACAGCTCGGGCTGCCGCCAGGCCGCGGCCAGGACGGAGCTCCGCCGCGCCCCCCGCGGGCCGGCGGCGACTGGGAGGCGGCCCGGGGCCGGGCTCCTCTGCCCCGCAGCTCCAGGCGCCGGGCGGCGGCGTGGGATCGGGCGCCGCGGCGGCCTCGGAGCCCATGGCGGGCAGCGACGCGGACGGCAAGGGGCCGGCGCGGAGGGGCGGCGCGGCGCGGCGGCCGGCGGGCTCGGGCGTGCGAGGCGGCGAGGCAGGCGCGGGCCGCCCCGGGCCGCTGTCCACTGCTGAAGCGGCGGCCGAGGGCGCCGAGCTGCCCGCCTGGATGCGCCTCTACTTCTACGGGATGCACGGCATCACCTTGGACGTGCTGGCGTCCTCCGCGCGCCGCTTCGCTCGCAGCCCCGACCTCCGGATGCTGGGCTTCTCCTCGCCCTACCGCTGCCTCCTGCACCTGCTCACCCACTTCGCGCTGGAGAAGGTCTACCTGCAGCGGCGGCGCTGCCCCAGCGCCTTCGTCTTCAATTTCCTGCTCTACCCCTTGGCGCACGTGGGTCTGCAGACCCTGGCGGGCCGGGCGCTGCTGCTCGGCCTGGGCGGCGGGCCGGGGGCCGCGGGGGCGCCGGGGGCGCGGGACCTGGCGCTGCAGTACCTGCTGGCGCTCTACCACTCGCAGGTGTTCCTGCGGCGCTTCCTGCGCTTGCGGTGCCGGCGGCAGCTGCAGCCGCGACCAGGCGCTGCCCCCGCCCCCGCCCCTCCCGGCGGCGGCGGCGCCCGAGCCCCCGCGGCGGCGGCGGGTGGCCGGCGGCGGCGACCCCGCGGCCTCCGGGGCCCCGAAGGAGCCCCCAGCAAGGGGCTGCCGGACCTGCTCCGCTTCCTTTTTTACGGAATGCACGGCTTTTTGGATGAGATCTTCTTCACCTTCTTCTTCGACGTGCTGGAGCAGGGGGAGCGGGCCCCCAGCGGGCACACGTCGCTCTGGTCGTTCTTCATGTACGGCAGCTGCAGTTTCGTGGTGGAGAAGCTCTATTTCTACCTGCACTACAGCCGCGGCTGGAGCACCTGGCAGCGCGTGCCGGTCTACGTGGTCTTCATCTACCTGTGGGAGCTGTCCTGGGGCCTGGGCCTCCGCGCCTGCGGCGCCTGCTCCTGGGACTACTCCCACTACCCGCTCAACTTCATGGGCCTCATTACCCTCATGTATTTACCCGGGTGGATGTTCCTCTGTGTGTACCAGGACCTGCTCTCCAACGCCTTGTGGCGAGTGCAGTACATACCAGCCGACTAGAACAAAGTCTTTCTCTGGGTGCCCAGCAATGAATGCGATTTATTTTCACACGGTTAAAACGGAGTGGTCTTTTTTTTTTTTTTTTTTTTTTTTTTTAGCATTTTAGTTGTTATGTGTTTTACTAAACTGTTGCAACCTATTTCATTCTATCTTTATCTTTTCTGGCTGTTTGGGACCCGTGCATGCTACAGTACTTGGAAATATTACTCAAAGTGCTAACTCGTCAATACTTGTAAAACCCTCCCAAACCCAAACATAGGATTCCCCTATGTGGGCATAAGTGGCTGATAACTGCTATATATATATATATTTTTTTTTATTTTGGTGAGGACGTTCTTTCAAATCAGAGGCCAGTGATTTTTACAAGATTTAGCAAAATGTTCTGGTTGAATGGTGTGTTTATTTTCTTTTAAATGTAACTTAATTCCTTGCCATATTTATCAAAGACTGCCGAAACTCAGTGTCTTGTACTCCTGAAAATACAGTTAATGATTCTTAAGTGCCTCCCTTCTAGCATACAAGGTGGAAAGAAATTAACAGGTGTGAAACCGTCTTATGAACTGATTTTTAAATAAGTCTTTTCTGGCAATCCCAACAGGTGACACTGTGTTAAGTGTTTGATCTCCATCCTGGAAATGATGGTTTTCCAATGTGAGTTAGCCTTAAACGCCAAGGTTGATCAGATCCTGTGTTATCTGTGGCTGTGAATGTTTGTTACTGTGTGATAATGTAAAACATTTACCTTACCTGTCCGAGGGCCCAGCCAAATTATACGGCCCTCAGTAGTGTTTAACCCTTAGGGCCCTTTCTCCTTGGAGCTTCAAGAGTAGAAACAATTCCTTGAAATAACAGAAACTTGAATGTTTGCCCTAATTGCATTAGGCCTACCTGTTTTTCGCATATTTCTGCCATGGCTCCCTTGTAAACATTTTTCTTTTTCCTTCTGGACTCAGAGTTCTTGGACTAAGCCCGGTGTGTAATTCAAATTATAAATCGATAGTGTTTTGGTGACTCGTTATTAATGTCTGCAAGTTCCGAAGTTAAATGAGATTATGTAAACCATTTTAAAAAATCATGTCTAATCTATTAATAATGTACTTTAAGGTTGTGTGCTGTTTTTATTAAATGTGTTTTTTTAAAAAAAAAAAGAAAGAAAGAAAGAAAGAAAGAAAGAAAGAAAGAAAGAAAGAAAGAAAGAAAGAAAACAAGTAGAACTGAGTATGGCTTGACCGAAGATGACTAATAGCTTCTCAGTTTTCATTACAAACATCATTAGGAAAACTTAGAGTGTATAAATGAATGGTTTCTAATCCAAATTATTAGCTTGCCTCTGCTATGAAAGGGAACTTCTTTTCTCAAAAATAAAAACCAACGAAAAACAAACACTTTTGCTATAGCAGTAAAGATGAATATGTCTTTAGATTTGATTAAGGCAGACATAATTGTGAGACTATATTATTTTAATCCACTATGAGGTTGTGAGCTCAGTTATAAGTAATGCTATATAAGCAACCCCGCCCATGATATTGATCATGTGGTATTAGTCAGTCAAAACTGAGTAGAAATGTAATAGGAAGCTAAAATGTTTGCAGAGAGTGAAAGTGTCATTTTATGATACTTGGTCGTGGGTAAAAGATTCCTGAAAATCAAGAGGGGGAAAAGTGTAAGTGCAGACACTAAGGTTAGGTAGATGCTGAACAAAATATTTGTAATTCAAGTGTGACACATGGGCATACATCTGAGTTAACCAAATCCATGTCTTAAAATCCTTGCTACATGTGCATCTTTGCACTTATGCGCTTCACAAGCTGCTCCTCAGCTCTGCTTGCCTGCTTACCCGCTTACCCGCCTTTTCAGGCTCAGAAATCTGTCAGGAAGTGGGAAAGGCTGCTATTGTTTGCTCATAAGTGATAATCTTATTTAATGATAAGTCAAGGTTTTCATTCATTCCATTCACTCAAGAGTAGATAGAGCACCTGTTTGCTAGGCACTCATTTGGACTCACAGCAGTGACTCAATGCAGACAAAACCTCTGTCCTTATAAAGCTCATGTTCTAGTGTTTTTATTTACATGAAATTATACCTACTTGCAAGGCTACTGTTTTAGTAATAAACTCTGTAGGCAAATGTTATGAGGGCTTTTATCAGGCCAGTCCCTGGCAAAAGCCTTTGAACAATCTGTCTGCAAGTTTTACAAAGAGCTAGTTGATGTATGTGTATTCAGGGAGTGGTTACCCTGTCGGTTAACTCAGCACCTTGTTCTGGGCTTCCCATTCTGTGTTTACTCAACTTCTCACAAAGTTGTTTGGCTCCAACTTTGAACCTTCAAAGACAAAGCAGGAAAAGAACCATCAGATCAATTAATTTAGTTGCTTTTAGTAGCTCAGATATAGAAATGATAAGGTAATGTAATAATAGGTAATACCTGAGTAGCACTACCTTATGACAATTGTTGTATTATTTACAAAATTATAAGCAAATGTATATATCTTAAATGAATATGCACACACACATATCTTAAGAAAAGATATGTAATCTTAAATATATCCATGCATATATTAAAATCATACATATATACGATACAAATATACCTTCATGTACATGTACACACTTAAACCTCTAACAACCCTCCTTTTACAGATGAGAACTGTGAAAATGAAGTTTAAAGATGTTAAGTAACTGCCCAAGCCATACAGCTATTGGACATTTAGACTTGTGCCTCTGTCTACTAACCACAGTGATTTGGGGTCTCCTGTGGGCTTCAGCTTATATGTGTATTCCTCTTCTCTCCCCTATCACAGATGCAAGGGCAACTGCAGAAAAGCTAGACACTAGTAGCAAAAACACACTTTTGTGTTGTCTTTTTACTCATGGACAATAACAAGGGAGCTAATACCAGGATGCATAACTGACAATCAGCTTTGTTCTAATCCCCAGGTGATAGTCTATATTCAAATGGTGCTCTGCAATGGAGTTCCTCATTTGAAATGAGATAATCCTGAGTATAAGACTCATATACCATTGGCAGCTCAATGTCCAGTTAGGGGACATACAAGAAACAACCAATCAATGAATGCATAAATAAGGGGAACACTCAATCAGTGCGCTCTCGCGCTCTCTCTTTCTTCTCTAAAGTCAATAAATTTTTAGGGAAAAAAAATAATATACCAAAATGCAAGACACCTTGTATTACAAGCTAGGAAAAATACACATAATTATCACCATGCATTTAATGTAGTACTCAGAATGAGCATCCCAAAAATTTAAATTAATTACTTTTTGAGATATTTATTCTGACTTCTATTAAACACCTAGACTCTAAGAAAGTTCTTAATAGAAAAACATAAAAAAGTAAGAAAATGGTTTTCCCTTCATGTTTAACTTATACAATGCTGAAGTTTCTTACTAGAAGTACTTTAAATTTTAAATAAGTTCTATTCTGAGTTCTGAATCTAAAGAGAAATACAACCTTTGAAGTTCTTCATGTTAACAAATACAGAAGTTCCTATGTTATACAAAGACTCCTATATAGTTGATAATCCACTTCAATATTTCATACATTTCAGTGACTTAGGGCAATTAACTTTGAATATGTTATTATAAGTATTTAACATTTTGTATTTCAACTCACTAAAAAACAGCTTAGAAAAAGCTGACCTGTTCTTTTTATTTAAAAAACAACAACAAACAAACCGCATTTCTAATTGATTAATTCTATCCCTTTGAAAAAAAAATGTCTACTCTTGAGAAATAGTTTCTGTTGACATAGCGGACCTGGTCCTGTTTAATAAGGATTGTGAAGAAGAATTTTGTTAGACTGCTTTAGTTCCTTCTCCACTTCCAAAATACACTTAAAAAATCAATATGCTTGAACAGGGAGTTTATACTCATGATATGGGCTTGTAGTGATAAATAAATCATTGGATTGTAATATGTGGAAATTTTTTAATACAATCAATTTTTGCTCATATTAAAAGGCATTAAAACCCTTTGCCTTTTAAATTAATTTTAAATATATTACTCTCAATATATTTTCCAACAGTGCTTAATGGAATTAAGCTCCTTTACTGAAGGAAAGTAAGAGGAAACACTCTTCATCCCCTTTCATCGCAAATATACCTCAACTAATGCTGAAGGGAAAGATGGCAATAAAAGATGCTTCTGTTGTGTTGCAATTTTTTTTAATGTTCTTAGGCTTGGTATCAAAGGAACCAAAAAAACAGCAATTGTCTGTGTGGACTTTTATTCATTAGAATTGGCCACTTTCTTACTTTTAACACTGAGGCTTCCAGTCACTAGTAACCCAAATTGTAATTAACCTATGATATGTAGACAGAATATATTTTTCTTTTTTTAATGTTTGTTTTATTTTTTTATTATTGATAATATTACAAATATCCCATTTCCTCCCCCTTTGTCCCCTCCTCCCAACCCCTAACCCCTACCCCACCAGGTCTTCACTATCCTATTGCCTATTTCCATGGGCTATGCATATAAGCATCTATACTAATAAAAGCCTATGTTGGGGTAGAAACCAAGATGGTGGCATAGATAAACACCTAAACTTCTGCCTTGCACAACAATTTCAAAACTATAACTAAAAGACAAAAATGATATCATTCAGAACCACAGGAAAGTAGGATGAGTAGAAATTCTACAACAAGAAGGAAAGAGAAAAGCACACGGAGAATCAGAGGAGCTGCAAAAGTCTGAGGTACAGAGACCAATGTGCAGAAAGGATGGGCGGCTGAGTGCCTGGCTGGCTTTCTCCAGTGGGAGGGAGACGGAAGCTCCTGACTGCACTGAACCCCAGTTCTGACTACACTAAACCCCAGTTCGGGGCAAGACCCTAGGGACCCAGGCTGATAGAAGGGGAATCTGGACTGTCAGGAAAAGAGAAAAGCACATGGAAACTCAGGGAAGGCGTGAAAGGCACAGGTCTGGAGGTGTACGTTCGAGTGCGCACAGAGGACAGACTGCTCAGTGTGCCGCTGGCTTTCTCTAGTGAGAGGGAGACAGAAGCTCCTGACTGCACTGAACTCCAGTTGCAGGCGAGATTCTGGGAATCCAGATTCATTGAGGGAGAAACTGGACTGTCTGGCAGTGGGCAAAACTCGAGGGCGGCTTTCTCTCAGAGGTGCTTGCAGTGATTACCGAGGTACACTGAAACCCAGGGGCCTCATAGGGCAGAGCTGATGGGAAGCCAAGACTGTCTGCTCAGCCCTGAGACTCTGCCCCATCCAAGATGAGCACAGAGGCTTTTGCAATTTTGCAAGTCTTATCTAATAAGGCTGTCTCCAGCACAGAAGTTCTCCCAAGATAGACACAGCTGATCTTCACAGCCAATTGGCCTGGCAGTCAGTTCCTTCAGACCAACAACAATTAAGACTTAACTACAACAAGGCTATACACACAGTCCACAAAGGGATGCACCAAGAGTGTCTACCTTAGGTAACTGGGGAGGCTGAGCCATTGGACCATATAGGACACCTACACAAAAAGCTACTCTACCAACTGAGGAAAGCAACAAAAATGTGGAGACAGATCACAAATGAAAGAAATGGAGGAAAGCAAATGACTGGATATAGACTTCAAAACCACGGTTTTAAGGTTTTTCAAGAATTTCCTAGAAAAGGCTGATAAATTTAATGAGACCCTTGAGAATATGAAAAAGGACCATCTAGAAATTAAACATACAATGACTGAAATAAAAAATATTACACAGAGACCTATCAGCAGACTAGAGGAATGCAAGAATCAAGTCAAAAATTTGAAATACAAAAAAGCAAAAAACACTCAGCTGGAAAAGCAAAAAGAAAAAAGAATCCAAAAAATTGAAGATAGTGTAAGGAGCCTCTGAGACAACCTCAAGCATACCAACATCCCCATTATGGGGGTGCCAGAAAAAGAAAGAGAGTGCAAGATACTGAAAACCTATTTGAAGAAATAGTGACCAAAAACTTCCCCCACCTGGTGAAAGAAATAGACTTACAAGTCCAAGAAGCATACCGAACCCCAAACAAAAGGAATCCAAAAAGGACCACACCCAAGACACATCATAATTGAAATGCCAAGAGCAAAAGATAGAGAGAATGTTAAAAGCAGAAAAAAAAAAAAAAAAAAAAAAACAGTCACCTACAAGGGAGCACCATATGATTGTCAGCTGATTTCTCAATAGAAACTATGCAGGCCAGATGGGAGTGGCGAGAAATATTCAAAGTGATGAACAGCAAGAACCTATAGTTATTCTAAGATTACTCTACCCAGCAAAGCTATCATTCAGATTTAAAGGTCAGGTAAAGTGCTTCACAGATAAGAAAAAGCTAAAGGAGTTCATCAACACCAAACCAGCATAATATGAAATGCTGAAAGGTATTCTTTAAGAAGAGGAGGAAGAAGAAAAAGGTAAAGATTAAAATTATGAACAACAAATACACGTCTAGCAACAAGTGAATCTAAAAATCAAGTGAATTAAAAATCTGATGAACAGAATAAACTGGTGAATATAATAGAATCGGGGCATAGAAAGGGAGTGGACTGACAATTCTTGGGGGAAAAGAGTATGGGGGTTACAGGAAGAGACTGGACAAAAAGCGTACACCTATGAATGAGGACAGGGGTGGGGATGTAGGGGCTGAGGATGGGATGGGTACTGGGGGGAGAGGAGCTGTGGGAGGGAAAAAGAGCAACATTGTAATGATCTGAGCAATAAAGATTTTTTAAATTTAAAATTAAAATAAATAAATAAAAATATCATTGAGTCCTAGTCAGTTTGGCTCAGTGGATAGAGTGTCGGCCTCTAGACTGAAGGGTCCCAGGTTTGATTCCAGTCAAGGGCACTGTTTTTGGGTTGTGAGCTTGATCTTCCAGTAGGGGGTGTGTAGGAGGCAGCCAATTAATGATTCGCTCTCATCACTGATGCTTCTCTCTTTCTCTTTTTCTCCCTTCCATTCTGAAATCAATAAAAATATATTTAAAAATAAATAAATACATAAAATAAAAATGCCATTTACCTGTGGATGTTGATTTTGTATCCTGCTACTTTGCTGAATTCATTTATTAAGACTAGTAGTTTTCTGGGTTTCTATGTACAATATCATGTCACCTCCAAATAATGACGGTTTTTACTTCATCCTTTTCAGTTTGGAGCCTTTTATCTCTTCTTGTCTGATTGCTTTTGCTAGGACTTCCACTACTGTGTTCAATAAGAGTGTTGAATAAGAGTGGTGAAAGTGGACATCCTTGTCTTGTTTCTCTTCTTAAGTGAAACGCATTTAGTTTTTGCTCATTGAGTATTATGTTGGCTATAGGTTTGTCATACATGGCCTTTATTATGTTGAGGTATTCCTTGTATTCCCGCTTTGCTGAGAGTTTTTATCAAAAAAAGGATGCTGGATTTTATCAAATGATTTTTCTTCATCTATTGATTGATCAGGTGGTTTTTATCTTTCAATTTTTTATGTGATGTATCACATTTATTGAATTGCAAATATTGTACCAGCCTTGCATGCCTATGATAAATCCCACTTGATCATGGTATATGATCTTTTCAATATATTTTTGGATCTGATTTGGTAATATTTTGTTAAGGGTTTTAGCATCTTTGTTCATCGGGGATTTTGGCCTGTAATTTTATTCCTTTGTAGTATCTTTATCTGGTTTTGGAATTAGGATAATGCTAGCTTTGTAAAAAGAGATTGGAAGTGTTTCTTCCTCTTGAATTTTTTTCTTTACATTTTAAAAATGTTTTTATTGATTTCAGAGAGCAAGGGAGAGGGAGAGAGAGAAAGACACACAAATAAGAGAATCATTGATCAGCTGCCTCTTGCATGCTCCACACTGAGGATAAAGCCTGCAACTGACAGGGAATCAAATTGTGACCTCCTGGTTTATGGGTCAATGCCCAACCACTGAGCACACTAGCTTGGCAAGAATATTTTTTTGTAGAGATTTTTAAAATCTAAATATAAAAAGAAGATAAATATAGAGGACATTTTATTTTATTTTAAAATTATTTTTGCAGAAGTGGTCAGACAATATTAGACAGGACAGAGATTGGTCTTTTACAATTTAATTTATTTTATTACCTCTTAATTATACTATTAGAGTCCAAAAGTTATATGGACCAACTTTCTTATTTAGAAAAAAATCCTTAGCCTGATTAAGGAGAATTAAGGGTTGAATGAAACCTTCTACCCAAGAGGCAAGAAATCCTTACATCTCTGACAGGCAGTTTCTAAACTCAGCTTGAACCTTTTAAGATAGTATTTTTTTAGGAGCAGAAATGCAATATTGGGGACTCACTGTAATTATGGGAAATATTAATTATGCTCTGTTAACCGTGATTGTTTGGTTCCAATTCAAGAAAGCACATTCTAACCTGGCTGGGAGTTGCACACAGGTCCTCAGAGCTCACCTGGAAATGCAATCTATCCTCTACATCCAGAAGCTGCCTATTATGGAAAGATTAACAACTTTGTTGCAGAAACCAGAGGTGCCAGCCTTTGTATAGCCTTAGGCCTTTGCAAAACCCCCAGATCACAATTACCTATAAAATGCTCATTTTGCATACCCATTCTTATCCCTTTTGCCTACTCCCCCAGGTAATCTTTGTCCTGCTACCCAATATAATCAGCTGACTTTTGGTGGGATACAGAGCAGATTTTTGTGGATGACCTGCTGCTCTCCCTTATTGTCCACATTTTTGGAATAAACACTCATATATGATTCAACCCTGTCTCTGCTGAATTGACTCAAGTAATGACAGGCAACCAGGACCCATTGATTGTTCAGTTTCATATTAATTGTGTTTTTCATGCAAAGACTGACGGGAAGGCTGTCAACAGCTGAGCTGATAAACCCTACTGTCTACCAGTGAAGGAAGAAAGCTTGTCCAAGCTTTTAGGAATAATCTATACCATTCATCCTGCTTGTATATTGCAATGAAATATTTCTAAAGATACTCTTTTCTCTTTTTTAAAAAAATAAGTCAGCGTTTTGCTCTTTTACCATGGTACTTGCTGTCTACACATACCTTTTTAAATGATGCTTCAGTCACTGAGGCTAAGCAGCAGGGTTTTGAGAGCCTTGAAAGTAATTAAAATTGCTTCAGGGGAAAAGATGGCTGCAGGTATAGAAGTCAAGGATTAAGTAGCAGGAACCCTGCTTTGGGTCATTGGAATCTCAACCTGGTTCAATTCAGGAAAAGCCTTAGGCTGCTGTTCAGATCTACCTATAGGATATCAACTGGGGGCTTTTCCTGGTAGTTTGCCCTGGCAGACCTAAACAGATGCATTAAGAAAGAAACTGAGTACCAGGACCCTGCCAGCAGGCAAGGGGATTCTAAGGCAGGTGCTGGGCATGAAGGCCATGGGGGCATAGCCTACCAAGGAAACAGAACTGAACCTCACATCACCCTGCTTGGCCCCGGAGGATGGCTGGTTAGCCAGAGACAGGTAAGATTCCTCAAGGAAGGAACAAACTAAGACAGGCACAGTCGCAGAGGGGCCATCAGGAGATAACTTGAAGGTCAACAGAGGTGGGGTGCAGACCCTCAACCCTCTAACCTTGCAGGGACCTGAACTCTCACCCCTTCTGAGGGAGGTCTCCTACCCCCATGTCTGCTTTGCCTCACATGCCCTCAGATCAGGACCCAGGTTACAGACAGAGACTTGGCCAGCAACAGCTGCCATATATCTAAACCCAGTCTAGCACCAGAAATGCTCAGGCCTACTCAAGAATGCAAATAATCCTTCCACTAATATTTACAGGGTAAACTAAGATTATCATTTTGAGTATTAAATTTGACAGTAAAATAGTAATCAAGTTCAGATTAATTTAAATTGGCCAATTGAAATAAGAGAATACTCAAGAAAATTTAAGTGTACTGCACATAAACCTGTTCCTAAAATATTAACTAAAATTTCTATTAATAGTTCATCTCATCGTAAAGTTGCCTAATTTACAAAGAACCTAAGGCAGTCATATTTTTGTGTTACCAAGACTACAACATAAAATTCCCAAAAGCCTCTATTAAAAAAAAGGGGGGGGAGGGGTGATAGGTGGGGTAATATCATGTAAGGAAAAACATCCTGTAAGTAAATTACACCTAGAAAATTCTTACTTCAAAAAATCAATTTCCATTTGTAAGGCTAACAGCAGGACACCCATGAAAAACACACATGGTGTCAAAATAAGCCAAAGGAAAATCATTTGGGCAAAAATAAAAAGAATTCCAAGACTGATTTACAGAAAAGATTCCTTTATTAACTTTTGGTTGAGAATATGTTTGTATCTTTTCAGAAAACAACTCCAAGACCATATGGATTCCTGCAACAGAGAGGAACTGACAGGTCTGAGAGAGGGACACAGATGCAATGGGCGGGCAAGTGAATGCAGACTGAGAGCCTTGAGGACCTCAGTAAGTGAAGAGGAAACTGTAAGGATGAGGAAATAAATTATCAGAGAGGCAGGAGACCCAGAGAATGTGGTATCACTGACAACAAAAGAGAGGGAGGACATGTTCAGTATCATCAAATTCAGCTTAAAATTAAAGCAAATTAAGAACAGAATCAACAAGATGGTATTCTGAAATATTTGGGAAGGGAGAGTGAGTGCAAGAATGGGAGGGTGGTAGATTAAAATGGATTGAGGGTGGCACAGTAAGTTGGAATGTAGGCCCATGTACCAAAAGGTTGTGGGTTCAATTCCTAGTCAGGGCACATACCTAGGTTGTGGGTTCCATCCAAGTTGGAGCATGTATGGGAGGCAACAAATCAGTATTTCTCTCTCCCATTGATGTCTCTCTCTTCCACTTTCTCTAAAATCAATCTATATATATAAAAGCCTAAGCGAAGGTTATGACTGGTTAACCAAATGACCGGTTGACTGGTTACTATGACACACACTGACCACTAGGGGGCAGACATTTAATGCAGGAGCTGTCCCCTGGTGGTTAGTGCACTCCCACAGCAGGAGTGCCACTCAGCTGACCAACTCTCCAGCCTGGCGGCAGCCACTCCACTCACTCCCTCAGTAGTCCTGCAGGTTCAATCTCCAGGGAATAGACCAGGCACTAATGAACCAGGCTGCCAACACTATCCCAACAGCACAGCCTGCATCCTGGAAGTCAGCCTCAGGCACTGCAGCCATTTACCCTCCCTAGACACTTTGCAAGGAAGAAATCATATTAAAATGGCTGCCAGGGCAGCAGAAAAGATTGGATCCTGGGCCCACAATGGTGTCCCACTGCCCACCCAGAGAGCTGATCACATCCCAGGCCCCTCCCCTGCTCTCTCCCCTCATCATGGGCACCAGACACAGGGCTCACAGCTGGCAAGCACTGCTGCGGTGGCGACAGCTTCTCCCAATCAGGACTCCTGGGTGTGAGCCTGCAACAGGCACAGCAGAGCCAAGATGAGTAGGAGCAGGAGCGGCAGGCAGGAGCGGCAGGCAGCATTGGACTGTCAATTTGGGCTCAATCCCTACCCAGGCATGAATTTGTGCACTGGGCCTCTAGTAAAAACGTATCCTCAGTTATGATTTTAAAAAAATAAATTGAGGAGTGCAACCTGAGACAATGGTGACTATGGCATATATGACTTATTTAAAAAGTTTATCTACAAAGTGAAGAAAAAAGACTAGCTTAAAAGAGGAGCTAAAAAGTAATGAGGGGTCAAGGAAGAATTTTTTTTCTTCTGAAGTGGGAGATTTGTACATATAAAAACATCGGTGGGGAGGAACCAGTAGAGAAGTTGAAATGAGTTTATAAGAAGAAGGGGTTATAAGGTCTCAGGTTCAAGTGTGATTAGGAATAATTAATAGCTACTAACTTTGATGAGAGTTGAGCATTTGTTTTCCAAGCATGACATGTATCAGATTGTTTGATTCTTATAGCAACCTGATGAGGTTGGCACTATTATTATCTGTTTTTTCATGTGCTATTACTGGCACACAGGAGAGTGAACTATCTTGCATCTACACAAAGAAAAGGATAGGGGTGGAAGGAAACCTGGGATTGGCATTGCACTGAATTTACATGCTGCCAATAAACACAATCTAATAAAGAACCCAGACAAAGCTTCTGAAGTCAGCTATCCTCAAAGAGAATGTAAATGCATCTGTAATGACTAACTTTTATATTTTTGACTTATTCATTCAATAAGGATTTATTGAGCACCTACTATATAGGCACCAAGAATGCCCTGGGATTAAAAATGAACAAGTCTATTTTCTATTATATTGGTCAGCTCAGGCTGCCATAGCAAAATACCGTAGACTGAGCGATATAAGTAACAGAATTCATTTTCTCAGGGATAGAGACTAAGATCAAGGTCCAGCAGCATCATTTTCTGGTGAGAGCTCTCGTCCTGGCTTGCTGTTGGCTGCTTTCTTACTGTTTCCTCACATGGAAGACAGAGAGCAATCTCACGGGTATCATATTGGGCCCTACCCTTATAATCCATGTAACCTTTATTAACTCCCTAAAGGCTCTATCTCTAAATACAAATACAGTCATATATGAATTTTGGGAAAAGACAATTTAGTCCATAGCACCTATAGCCTTCATTGCCACAATGACCCTGTATGGTTATTATAACAGTAGTAGTAGTAGTGGTAGTAGTAGTAGTAGTAGTAGTAGTAGTAGTAGTAGTAGTAATAGTAGTAGTAGTAGTTGTTATCTTCCGCACAAAGATGAAATTAGTGAAATGTATCTGCCACACACACAGCAGGGAAAAAATTGGAATGAGACTCCATTTCAGCATTCTTTTTAGGCAACTTAATTTGTCTCTCAGAAAGATCAGGGTAGTATCATTAGACAAGGGGAAAGAATATTTTAAAAAAGAAAAAAGAAAGAGCATCCTCTTAGTTTTATCTTTCTAATGTAACATAATCCTATCACCATTGCCTTTTATTCTCTCTAGGAATGAGTATTATATTGTCCATTGCTACTTTTAACTTTTTTAGTATTTGCATAGATTTTTAGGTGAGTTCTTCCCCATTTTATTTTTTTCTCCAGATTCAGTCTGCTTGTTGTGAGAAAATAAATAAAGGCCACATGCTAATCTGACTAGCTCAGGGAAAGCCTGCATGGGGGTTTTGCAAAATCAACGACCTAAAGTAACCACAAAGGATAGTCTGAAATTAAAAATCTAACTAAAAGCAGGTTGTGGTGGGTGGTCACATCCTAGGCCAGTATTTTCCCTGACAAGATCAACTTAGATCTTTACCGAGCCTATAGTCTTTCTGCATCTGAGATAACATACTTGTGAAATGTCTGGGTAACTTGTAACTTCCCTTTTTCAGGACCCCTGAAGGCCCAACAAATGGCACCAGGGCAGAAACCACAAATTTCCTCATTGTTATTGTTATCATGTTAATTGTCGACTGTTAACTATCCTGTACCCACATATGTACAAAATCATGTGTTCATCATGTCACTCTTTATCCAATTCACTTTTTATCCATTTCACTTTTTATGCAATTGGAGAGGTTTCATAGTTTTGCTTTCTCCCACCTACCTAATCTATCACCAATGGATTTCATGTAACCCACTTATATCTTCTCCTTTGATGGTAATTTATAAAAACAAGGTAAAAACCTGCCATTCCTCCAAGCATTATCCCAATCCGTTGAGATTCTGTTTCCCCGCAATTGTTGGCAGTTTGGCTCAAATAAACTCACAAAAATTCTTTACAGGTTTGAATGTTGGTGGTGGTGGTGGTGGTTTTTTTCTGTTTTTGTTTTTTTGTTTTATGTTAACACTACAGGCCCGATGCACAAAATTTGTGCACGGGGGCAGGGGATGTCCCTCAGCCCAGCCTGCATCCTCTCCAATCTGGGACCCCTCGAGTGATGTCCAACTGCCCACTTAGGCTCGATCCTGGTAGGATTGGGTCTAAACAGGCAATCGGACATCCTTCTCACAATCCAGGACTGCAGGCTCCAAACTGCTCACCTGCCTGCCTCCCTGATTTCCCCTAACTGCTTCTGCCTGCCAGCATGATCACTCACTAAACCATTACCCTGCCAGCCTGATTGATGTCTAACTGCTCCCCTGCCAGCCTTCATTGCCACAATGACCCTGTCTAACTGCTCCCCAACTTCCCTCCTTTGCCATCCTGGTCACCCCTAACTGCCCTCCCCTGCAGGCTTGATTGCCCCCAAATGCCCTCTCTTGTAGGGCCTGGAACCTCCCAATGGTCCTCCCCTGCTGGACATCTTGTGGTGGCCATCTTGTGTCCACATGAGGGCAGGATCTTTGACCACATGGGGGCAGCCATCTTGTGTGTTGGAGTGATGGTCAATCTGCAAATTACTCTTTTATTAGATAGGATACAGGCCTGGTTCATGGGTAGGGGCCAACTGGTTTGCCTTGAAGAGTGTCCCAGATCAGGGTGGGGGTTCACTTGGGGCGAGGGTCAGCCTGGGCGAGGGACCATGGAGGTTTGCAGCCCAACCACACCCCCCAACAACCCAAGTGGAGGCCCTAGTATCTGAAATTAAGCTGTCTACAATTGAAACTTTGTAGCCTAGAGTGGAGGCCTAGGCCAGCAACGGCAGGCTGAGAGCTTGGCTTCCTCCATTGCCAGGGAAACGCAAGCCTCTATTCTCTCCAGCTCAGTGGCTGCTGCCATTTCTGTATCTTTTATAATCGAAACTTTGTAACATTGAGTGAAGGCCTAGGAAGGCAATAGCAGGCAGAAAGCTTGGCTTCCTCTGTTGCTGGGGAAACCCAAGCCTTCCTCCTGCTCTCAGTGGTGGCAGACATCTTGGTTGGGGTTTATTTGCATAATCTGCTCCTGATTGGCTGGTGGGCATGGCTGTGGGCATGGCTTGTGAGTATGGCAAAGTTACGGTCAAATTTGCATATTACTCTTTTATTGGATAGGATTGTTATCAGAACATTAGCTCTCTGGGAACCCTGATCGCAGACACTTTGTCTTCAGGGCTTGCTGAGAGCTGAGACAGAGGCAACCGTACTCAGAGCCAATTCACTTCATTCCATAGGACATATTTTAGAATTAGTGTTTAAAATATTAGTTAACCCCATTTCCATTAAGTTTACAGGGTGTTTACTTCCATTTCAGAGACATGAATTCTTAATATTAGTTCTAAGGGATCTATAAATAATTCCAGATTTGCTTACCAATGTGATGTGTTTTTTTAGTGGCATAAAATAGAAAATATAGATAACAAGATATTCTATTTTCTTAGTCAATGATTCTTTAATCCAGAAAATTGTATATTAATTTGGAAG
Source organism: Antrozous pallidus (assembly GCA_027563665.1). Lineage (NCBI taxonomy): Eukaryota > Metazoa > Chordata > Mammalia > Chiroptera > Vespertilionidae > Antrozous > Antrozous pallidus. Next base: position 17,008,998 of record CM050521.1, on the reverse strand, counting down.
CTGTATGTGATTCCTGGTATTAGAAATCATCAGCCTTCCAAAACATAAAAAATAGAGTCAGCAAAATCTTCCTATGGAAACAGGTGTTTATTTGAGGATAAATAAATTACAGAGTTTAAATTTTACCACACAAATTATATGTTTGGGATAATATAGTTACTTTAATGTTAAAAATTCTGATAAGGGTCAACTTGGGGGGGGGGGCGCAATAAAAATTTCTTAAAATGGAAAAGGTCAGTGATTTAAGTTAGCTACTCAAAATGGCCTTTCTACAAAGCTGCTTTCTTTCCCCATGCCATGTTTTCTTGAATAGGCCTATTCACTAAGCCAGTTAAATGTTGATAAATGTTTGATAACCAACTTTACTCTCTACCAGTGCTGTCCAATAGGTCATTCTGCAATGAGAAATGTTCTGCTGGCACTGCCAATTCAATAGTCATTAACCACATGTAATACTGAGCCACTTGAATGTATCTACTATACCTGAAGAACCAAATTTTAAATTATATTTTACTTTAACTAATTTAAGTTAAATAGAGACATGTAGCTAGTGGCTACTATGCTGAGTAGCATAACTGCATGCCCAACAATGGGATCTAGCCTGCAACCCAGGCATGTTCCCTGACAGGGAATTGAAGCATGACCTTCTGGGTCATAGGTGGGCACTCAACCACTGAGCCACACCAAATGGGTGCCCATATATCATTCTGTAGGGAGTCAAACCAATCCTCTTTGGGGAATTACTCCAATCCTGAACAAGGCAATTAGTAACACCTGATCCCAATGCAGATGAGTCTCCTGACGTAGTTTGACTATATTCTTCTCTAGGGTGTAGTTCATTTTCTATTCTCCCCCGAAGATTTCGGGCTGTATGCTGAATGAACTTTGTATGTGATACCCAAGGCTGAGGAAGCCTGTTGAGTAACTTGGGAGGTAAAAGCTGGTCCTGAGGCAGCTACGGAGTCACTTGTCTAGTTGTTGACGTCCCCACGATACCAAGAAAAACTGAGTAACCCTGAAATGGCCTAAGCCACCATCTTAAATATCATTTCCAGCTAAAAACTAAAGATTTGGGGGGGGGGGAGAGAGAGAGAGAGAGAGAGAGAGAGAGAGAGAGAAGAGAGAGAGAGAGAGATGAGCTAGGGTGATTAGGAAACTAAAATAAGATTGTGCATATTTAAGTCCTTTCCTCCTCCAAAGGTAGGAGTTTCTAGAGATTTAGAGTCATCCTCTTCTTCCTGGTTTGGAGGAGGAGACACCTTTACAGACGGAGATTTTCCTTGTAAATGTAAATGTGTCTTACTCAAGGGTAACTTCCACTCAGTTTGCAGAGTTTCCACTGTGTCTGCTATTCCCTAAAAATAGCTGGCTCAAAACGAACACTATGCCCAAAAGAGGCATATCTGGTAGGGTATATTTTGCTCCCCATGACTAACAACTTGAGGAGAGGATGGGGAAGCATCCAGGTGTCTGTGAGTGGAACCTAACTAACCTTCGGCCACTTTAGGTCACAAAACTGTTCCCTAGAGGTTAGAAGCTGCCCATTCCTCCAAAAGTGCAGGTAGCCAAGGATATTTTAATTAACATCACAATCTTAATATTTTCACATCAATTGAGAGGCACAAAGCAACTAAATTAAGTGACTTTAGAAGTAATCTAAATACAAGTTTTAGATTACTGGGCAATTTCTATCTGTTCCCAGGAGGAAATAACAAAATTTAAGGATTGGTGCTGGCAAGTCCCAAGACCTACGGTCAGCAAACAGGATAAGAGGCACTTCAGAGGAAGGCGCACAGCCCACCCCTCCCTGTGCCCCCTCTCACAGGCTGCTGCAGGCTAGGATTCAGAGGGTATATTTTTAGTAGAAGAGTTAAGACACCCTCCTGTAGGAAAGTTCTGCAATAAGAACACTGTTAAGGAGGCTTTTTCAGGAAGGAACAGATATCCTGGGTGAGGACTCAAGTTGAATGGCTGAGAATCCTTCAGTGGATTACTATTTTCCTGCTCCAGAGAGTATGTCTGTGATCTGTGCTGTTACAGCCAATAAGGCTGCTACAGACAGACCTGCAGTTTACTGACCTTCATGGAGACAGAACAAAGGAGAGTCCTGGTCCCTGACCTATTTCCACATTAATGACCTTAATGGAGTCCAAGAAAAAAAAGGGAGAAATGCACTTGTTCACAGGCTATACAAGTGTAAATAACAGAGAAGGATTTACTAGTATAATATCTCCTTCCTGATGGATCTACAGTTGCATATAAACCCTTTTTTAAAAAATTCTATTTCTTATCTGTTAGCTCAGGGTTAAAAGACATCCATATTAAAACAAAAGCACCATAGCTGAGACCGGTTTGGCTCAGTGGATAGAGCGTCGGACTGCGGACTAAAGGGTCCCGGGTTCAATTCCGGCAAGGGCATGTACCTTGGCTGCTTGCACATCTCCAGTGGGGGGCGTGCAAGAGGCAGCTGATCGATGTCTCTCTCTCATCGATGTTTCTGACTTTCTATCCCTCTCCCCCTGTTCTGTAAAAAATCAATAAAATATATTTTAAAAAAACAAACCAAAAACAAACAAAAACAAAAGCACCATCACAGAAAAAAAAAATGAGAGTATAATGATAATGTTACCAAGTAAGTGATAAATATAATATATAGGAGTATATATTAATAACTTTTTTGTATTAGTTTGGGATGTTACTATGATTACTTTGCATAGTATATTAAGTGATTTATACAGCTGAGCTCTTATACATTTTGTAAAAGACAAGCATATCTTAAAGCAATTTACTTAAAATTTTCAAACAGAAATTTGCAAGTCTTTCATCTTTTACAATGTCTTTGCTTTCTTCTGGGATGTACTTATTAGTCAATGGCCCTAAGGAATGGTTACATTAGCATGTTTATAGTAGCATATTTTTAAAATACGCCGTTACAAATTTGAAAAGTACAGATATGGTTTAACTTTAAAAATGTTAATTAGGAATAAAATAGAATTGCATAATTTTATCATTCAAATAGCAATGAAGTCTAAGAGAAAGATATTTTAATGCTTGAAGGTTCCATATGTTAGTTAAATTTTATTATATTTAATTTTGAAATAGGTATGCCCATTTATATGGCATAAAATTTAAAAACTACGAAAGAGAATGAGAAGAAAGAAAAAAATCAAAGTCACATGGAAGTATTTGATATAGTCAACACTACACTGAAATATGACTTTAATGCTTACATATTTTCTGTAAGAATTCATGGTTAGAACTAAGAAAATTGCTGTGCTTTAGGAAAAGCAACTAATTGAGATTCTCAAAATAAGTTGGTTTATGTATATCAATCATTAAATATTTTGATGGAGTTGAATGTCATTCATAGATCTTACTTGTTTGTCAATGTGGGATAGATTCAATTATTATTAATAAATATCCACTCCATCTCCCCACCCTCCATACACATGGCTGGACCAAACTTGCATGTCCCTTGACTTTGGCTTTGACTATACGACTTGCTTTAATCAAGGGGACATTAGAAGGATATGATGACCAAAGGCTAAAAAGCAATTGCACAATTGTTTTGTTAAAAGAAAAACCAGAGGATAAGAACCAAGATGGCGGCATAGGTAAAACACCTATCTTGCCGTCATACTCAGCAATTTTAATACTACAACTTAATAAAATAACAAACACCTTCCAGAATCACCAGAAAGCTGGCCAAGTGAAAATTCCACAAATAAAAGTGAAAATAAGACACTGTGACTCGGAGGAGCGGTGGCGGACAGCGTTGAAAGATTCATGCGGAGAGACGTTTGGAGCGCGAGCCAGTGGAGAGGGTGGGTGGCTGAAAACCGGCCAGTTTTCTTGAACAGGGAGACAAAGACGTCCCACTGGACTGATTCTCCAGCTTTGGGCGAAGTCCAGGGAACCCACTATCACACGGGGTGAAAACTGGACAGTGGGAGGGCACGCCAAAGCTCGGGTGCTACAGGGGTCTCCCGGCTTGTGGAGAAGGCAGCTTGCACAAACAGCTCAGCTGCATGACAGCGCAGAGAGCGCTCTGCGACTTGCCCTTTCATTTGGGAAACCGTCAGACTGCTTTGTTTTACGACCCTGGGTGAGACATTGGACATGCAGACTCATTTGGGGAGAGTCTGAATTCCCCGGCAGCCGGTGGAGCTTGGCAGCGGCTCTCTCTCAGAGGTGCTGGCAGCCATTGCTACCAACACAGAGTCCCTGGGGCTGCATAGGGCGGAGCTAACGCTGTCTGCTTGGCCCAGAGACTGCGCCCATCCAACCTGAGCACAGCTGAACTTCACAGACAATTGGCCTAGAGGTCAACCCCTCCAAGTGCTAACAACGATTAACCTGAGCTTAACTTCAGCAAGACTGTGCAGCCCATATCCACCTCAGGTAACTGGGGAGGCTGAGCCACTGTCCCTAGTAGGAAGTCTACCACACAAAGCTAATTGACCAACTCAGGGAAGCAGCCACCAAGCAGAGACATGGAAAGAAATCAGATATGAAAGAAATGGAGGATAAAAAAATGACTGGACATGGAATTCAAAACCACAGTTATAGGGTTTTTTCAAGAGGATCCAACAAAAGGTCGAGGCCTATAAGGAAATAAGCAAGACCGCAAAGGAAATGAATGAGTCCTACAAGGAAATGAATGAGACCCTCAAGGATATAAAGGAGACTCTCAAGGATATGAAAAAGGACCAACCAGAAATTAAGCATACACTGACTGAAATAAAAAATATTATACAAAGACCTAAAAGTGCTCTGGAGCACCCCAAGAACCAAGTTCAAGATTTGAAATACAAAGAGGTAAAATCCACTCAGCTGAAAAAGCAAGGAAACCAAAAGAATCCAAAAAATTGAAGATAGTGTACGGAGCCTCTGGGACAACCTCAAGCATACCAACATCCGAATTACAGAGGTGCCAGAAAAAGAGAGAGAGCAAGACAATGAAATTTTATTCGAAGAAATAGTGACCGAAAACTTCCCACACCTGGTGAAAGAAATTGACTTAGGAGTCCAAGAAGCACCGAACCCCAATATATAGGAACCCTAAGAGGACCACACCAAGGCACATCATAATTAAAATGCCAAGAGCCAAAGACAAAGAGAGAATATTAAAAGCAGCAAGAGAAAAACAGTTGGTTACCTATAAGGGAGCACCCATACGATTGGCAGCAGATTTCTCAACAGAAACGATGCAGGCCAGATGGGAGTGGCAAGAAATATTCAAAGTGATGAACAGCAAGAATCTACAACCAAGATTACTCTATCCAGCAAAGCTATCATGCAGAATTGAAGGTCAGATAAAGTGCTTCGCAGACAAGAAAAAGCTAAAGGAGTTCATCACCACCAAACCAATATTATATGAAATGCTGAAAGATATTCTTTAAGAAGAGGAGAAGAAAAAGATAAAAGAGTAAATTAGGAACAACAAATATGCATCTATCAACAAATGAATCTAAAAATCAAGTGAATTAATAAGCTGATGAACAGGATAAACTGGTGAATATAACAGAATCATGGGCATAGAGGGAATGGACTGACAACTCTTGGGGAGAAAGCGGGTGTGGGAAGTGCAGCAAGAGACTGGACAAAAATCATGCAACTATGGGAGAGGACAGTGGAGGGGGGTGAGGGCGGAGGGTGGGATGGGTACCAGGTGGAGGGGAACTATAGGGTGAAAAAAAAGGGAATTAATTAATAATGTAATTAATTAAATTGTAATTAATAAACTGAACAATAAAGATTAAAAAAATTGGTGATAAAAAAAAAGAAAAACCAGAGGCCCAAAATGGCATCACTCATGCTAAAAGCCCAGAATGCCAAACCTAGATTTAATACGTGACCTAATTTCAGTTTCTACTTCTCCCAGAAATATCTTACACCAAGCAGTCTGGAATTTTCTGGTCAAGCATCAGTAAAGTAAAATATCACAAGAATCCTCTCAAGGAGGCAAACTGCCTCATAAAACCTCACAGTTGCCTTCTCCCAGGAAGAATATGTCTTGGTCTAAAAATAATTATTTCTTTTCTTTGCTAATACCTCTTCTGCCATTCTTCCTATAAAAGCTTTCCATTTAATACAACCCCTGTTGCCTTCATGAATCAAAGCCAAATCAAACACAAACAGGAATTTGCAGCACCAAAAGTAAGGGTTTATTATTTGAGGAAATGGCTTCAAGCCTGGAGTCATAAGTAAGCTAGTTAGTGCTCAAGTTCCTGGCTCCCTGATGGCTTCTAGGAGGTGGGTTATATAGGAGAAAAAGCACTAATTGTGATGATTAAAAGGAGCTGGAGTTTTGGGCTCTACCAATGATTTGGGTCCAGGAGAGGGAGTAGTTGATAGTTGTATCAGATCCTGATGTCAGCCATGGCATTGCTCTATCTGCTTTCATGAGATGTGGCTCATAGGATCCTTTTGCTTTCATGGGCCTAGGCCTGAAACACAACTGAGGTCAAGATATTATATTTAGCTTGACCCAAGCTCTGTTTCTCTGGTCACTAGACCTGAAGCTATCTTCTTAAGACAGTTTGACGGACCCGAATCTGATGTTCTAAGGCAAGCATGTCAAACTCAAAGGCTAACACGGGCCAAATAAACAAGGTTTCAATTTATGTAGACCATAAATAAATAAATAAATAAATAAAGCTTCAATACTGGGAGCCAATTCCAGCATGTCATAATTATAAGAGTTTTATCAAAAGATTGATGAAACTTGGGGGCTCAACAAGGGCTGAGTCACATATGTAATTACCTATTGAAGTTGCCAAAAGGTACTTCCCCCAAACCTAAATAGGATGACTGTTTACTGCCAGACAGCTCAGGGCATCTCAATCTACTTGTTATCCGGTTGGCCAAACACCTGTACTGCTGTAGGCTATTCCCCATTCTGACAATGCTTCTGTAAACTCTACCCTTTGAAGTGTATTATCTCCACCTTGCCTTAGGACAAATTGTGTTAATAAAAATCACGGGGTTTGCTGAAACCAGTTTGATTCAGTGGATAGAGCATCAGCCTGCGGACTGAAGGGTCCTGGGTTTGATTCTGTTCAAGGGCATGTACCTGGGCTGTGGGAAGATCTCCAGTAGGGGGTGTGCAAGAGGCAGCTGATCAATGTTTCTCTCTCATCGATGTTTCTGACTTTCTATCTCTCTCCCTTCCTCTGTAAAAAATCAATAAAATATATAGTTTTTAAAAAAACAAAACACGGGGTTTGAGTCAAGGAGTCTTTAGCTCCTTTAGCTGAAGCTCCTCTGACCCCGAATGCCTCTCAAAACTATCTATCATCTTTAGACTCCTACTTAATCTATGCACAGCCTTTCTCCAGATTGCTGAACTCGTCGTAATGCTGGGACAAGATCCTCAGCACTTCAATTTTCATAGAAACACAGGTTTATTTGGATACAGACAGCTGAATACAAAGGGCTGAAATAAATGAGTAATCATTAACATGAAGTAATAGAACATTTTAACAAAACTTAGTATTTTTTTAACTTACTAGACATTGAATATCTGCACAAATTAACAAAAGTAACACAAATAAACCTATTTTTCTTGTTCTCTGAAAGTGAAATATTTCCTATTATACACAACAAACAAGTCAGTCCAAGACTAATGATGTGGCAATCAGCTGCTAAAATATTGCTAGTATTAATGGAGAGAAATAGTATGCCTGAACGTAGGCATGTAAGGGAAATGAATGCACCATGATTCTAGTAATTAGTCATTAGCGAACGTTGTAGTTCACTATTAATAACTAGAGGCCCAGTGCATGAAATCTGTGCACTCAAGAGGGGAGGGGTCCCTCAGCCCAGCCTGTGCCCTCTCATAGTCCAGGAGCCCTCAGGAGATATCCGCCTATTAGCTTAGGCCCGCTCCCCTGGGGACAACTCCTGCACTGAGCATCTGCACCCCTGGTGGTCAGTGCATGTCATAACAACCAGTCGTTCTGCGATTTGGTTGATTACATATTAGCCTTTTATCATATAGTATTATGTATAACAGGATTTTGTAAAAATTAAGTTACAACATTTTTATTAAAATCTTTCTTGCACACCGTTATATTGGCTGGGCTATAAAAATTTTTTGTGGGCCGCATATGGCCCATGGGCCATGAGTTTGACATGCCTGTTCTAAGAGGTAATGATTAAGGAAGAGACTGAACAGACTAAAGGAGAAAAGGTCATGTTAAAGGAGTTTCTGTGTGGGTTATAGCCCTTAGAGCACCCTTCTACTTACTAGGTAGGATGCTTCCCAAATCATGAATTGCTGAATAAAGCCAATTAGATCTTTAAATTTCCTTAGTTAAATATATATATATATATTTTAGTTTCTTTTTCTGTACTTTTGCTGTCTCATTGAGAACATGCCGTGGTTAGTCTGTAGATAAATGGAGCCAATCTGCATCTGATGAGTTGCCCTACCAACTCCAGACACATGAGAAATAATAAATGATTGCTTCTCAGGGCACTGAGTTTTGGAGTGGTTGGTAACACTGCTTTATTTGGGCAATATATAATCAATATAGTCACCAATATAAAACACTAGGGGCAGAATGCCCTATGTGGGTTTGAGTTCTAGCTCTGTTATGACTAGCTGTGCGACCTTTGCACATTTGCACATTCTCCTATTAACAGTAAACATCTGTCTTCCTGCATTAGGTCAACCCCTCCTGCATCTAGTCACTGCTTCAAGCTCAGGATTTTGCTCCTATAGTAATTTGATTACCTCCAATACCATCAAATTTTCTCTCATCATTAGATCATTAGGCAGCTGACAAACATCTACACTAATAAAAGAAACATGCAAATAGACCATCACTCCGCTACACCCAGGAGTGAATGTGCAAATTAACCCAACAAAGATGGTGGGAGCCACAGAGCTGGAGCCAACAGTACTGGTTGCCCCCAGTGATGGAGTAAGCCAAGCTTCCTGCCTGTCCTGGCTGGCCCTGGCCTCTGCTCAAGGAGGCACTGAAAAAAAAAAGGAGGAACTGTCAGCTTTAGTCAAGGGGGGCTGTGGCCAACCTGCAACCAGCCATCAGCCCCTCACCCAGGCAGGCCAGGCACCCTAGTGGTGACCCCCACCCTAAAGGGAGTGAGGCCAGCCTGAAAACAGTTCTCAGTCCCTCACCCAGGCTGGCCAGGCACCCTAGTGGGGACCCCACCCTGAAGGGGCTATGGCCAGCCTACAAACAGCCATCAGCCCCTAACCCAGGCTGCCCACACCCCCATGGGCTGATTCCTGTAAACGGGCAGTCAAACATCCCTCAAGAGATCTCAGATTGGAGAGGATACAGGCTGGGGTGAGGAACCCACCCCCATGCACGAATTCCATGCACCGGGCCTCTAGTATTTTAATAAACAAAAATATTTTTTAATGTTTTTATTGATTTCAAAGAGAAGAATGGAGAGGAAGAGAGAGATAGAAACATTAATGATGAGAGAGAATCATTGATTGGCTGCCTCCTGCATCCCCTACCCTCACTGGGGATCAAGCCTGCAACCCAAGCATATGCCCTTGATTGGATTTGAACAAAGGACTCTTCAGTCCACAGGCTGATACCCAAACTGAGCCAAACCAGCTAGGGCCCCATCATTCTTTCTGGCTGCATATGGACCATGGTTTCTTCCTTTAACACAAGTAAGATGAGGCCAACATATTTAATAAAGACTTTGTAAAAGATTAACAACAACAAACAAATTCACAAAGTAGCTTGGAACTCAACAACTAGAGAATCAAGGTATTGCTTGCTCTGCATTCAAGGCCTTGTTTCCACATGAGGGGCCATCCGTGGCAACCCACATCCAAGAGTTGATAACTAAAGCTCTGCCTTCCTTAAAGTGTGGTCTGAAGAGAAAAAGACCAAGTGTGGACGCAGGAATTCCTCCTGCAACATAAGACCAGCCTCCCCAGTTTCCTGCCTAATCCCTGTCTCTTCTTCAGAAATTGACACCAGGATTCACCCCTTCAAGGTAGACTCCACCCCTGAGCAGGGAGTGTGGCTCTAAGTACACCACTCATTCTCCTGTGGGTGTCTTCAGCAGGGTGTCCAGGTCAGAATAGAGGCAGGCTAAGGAAGGGATTAAAATGCAGGCCCCGGGTTTAAGCACCAGCTATGTGGGTTTGGGCAGGTTACTAAATTTCTCTATGCCTCCATGCCCTCCTTTATAAAATAGGGACAACAATATGACTTACCACATGGGTTCATGTAAGGATGAGGTGAGGTAACAAATGTCAAACCCTGGAAATGGTGTGGGACATACCAAGGCCTCATAATGTAAACAAGCAGTAATACAGAGATTGCCCACCACCCACTCAAAGGGCACACGGGTAAATAGGAGCAATGTTCTCTTGCAAGAATACTGACTATGCAAGACCTAGTCAGAGTGTATATAAGCTGAAAAGGAAAATGAAACCAGAGCATGGCAGAACCTTGGCCATTGTATGAAATAGTTTCTTTGATACTGTTGTAATTAGCTAGTTATTAATAACTAGTGGCCCAGTGCATGAAATTTGTGCAGGCGGGGGGGGGGGGGGGGGGTGTCCCTCAGCCCAACCTGCACCCTCTCCAATCTGGGACCTCTCGGGGGATGTCTGACAGGGATCAGGCCTAAACAGGCAGTCAGACATCTCTCTCACAATCCAGGATTGCTGCCTTTTAACTGCTCACCCCCAACTGCCCTGCCCACCTCCGTCGGCCTGTTTGCCCCCAACTGACCCCCACTGATGGCCTATTTGCCCCCAACTGCCCACTCTGCCAGCCTGTTCACCCCTAACTTCCATCCCCACTGGCCTGATCACTCCCAGTGGCCCCCCATACCAGCCTGATCACCCACAACTGCCCTTCCCTCTTGGCCCCTAATCACCTCTACCACGCCCCCTGCCCCACCACGGTTTTGTCCAGAAGAACGTCCAGAAGGTCTCCTGGAAGGTGTCCCAGTCTAATTAGCATATTACCCTTTCATTAGTATAGATAGAAAAGGAACAAATGAAAGGCCAGAGGTCATAGGCATGTCACTTGGGTGGCTTCACCAAGAAGCTGCAATTCACGTCCTCCACAGATCCCTGGGGTCCAACAAAGCAGAGACAGATCATGCCCAGTGAACTGGGGGTGACTAGGGAAGGTGCCTGTCAGTCATATCTGAGAACAGAGATCATGGGCCAAAACGGGCATGGCCACTGCAAGCCCACAGAAATGTGGGAATACAGAATCCTCTAAGCCGAGGAATTCTCTCTGTGACTCTTGGCTCATGGGGCTCTCTCGTTCCTGCTTTCTTGCAAAGAGCCCATGTTCCCGCCACAGCCAGGTGGCTCTGCAGACCCCACATGCAAAGGACCGATGGCCTGCAGTGGGCAACACAAATGAAGCTAGCCTGATGCTGCACTGGGAACAAAGCCAATTAGAAAACATGAGACAGAAACTCTGGACACTGGCTTTGATTTTATCCCTACTGAAGCCCCAGCTACATTCCTTCCTTTGTGGGCCAAAGGGAAATGGGACCTTGAAAACTCAGGGATTGAATCCCATGCAAATAAAAACCACTCATTCCTTTTCCTCCAGATATCACAATAATTCTACTCCCAGGAGCAACAGGTGGGGACAAGGACTCCCCTGCCCCCCCCCCCCCCCCGCAGCCTCCCTCCCCACACACACACACACTTGCACCCATAACGCCCTCACTGCCCTGCAAAGGCTCATTTAGGAACGATGGTTTCCAGGGCCTTCATCCCAAGTGCCCTGGCTTCATCCCCATTAAGAATTCAAAGCTGTTGACGTTGACCTTCCCTTATTTCCCAGGATCCTTTAAGTGCAAGTTTTCCTCTAATCTGTAGTGGAGCTTCAGGGCCGCAGTCATTTATCTGCTCCTTTATTATGCCACAGCGTTTCCGGTCAAACAGAATTCCAGGAGAAGACAGAAGTCACCCTGTGGAGCAGTCAACAAGGAGCCTCTCATAACAGCCCAGTGTTCCCCCATGCCTGGAATGCTCCTGAGCGGCCGAGAGACCTTCAGCTGCTTTGAATACGGGAAAAGGGGCCCCACAGTGAAAGGACACATGTAGCTGTTCAATGTGTCTGTATCTTTAAAAGTCATGATTATACTTGTTGTTCGGGTTTTTTTAAATGCTCTAATAGGATAGCTGGGTAGAGAGGTTAGCAAATTATTTCTGTGAAAGGAGAGTAATTATTTTATGCTCATGCAAATAAAAAATCACTCATTCTCCTGTGGGAGTCTTAAAAAGTTCTTTTTAGGCTTTGGGGTCATATCATCTCTGTCCCAACCACTCCGCTCTGCCGGTGTAGGGAAAGCAGCCATAGGTAATAATAAACCGATGGGTGTGGCTGTGGCCCAAAAGCATGTTATTTACAAAAGCAGGTGCTAAGCTAAATTTGGCCAAACAGCCATAATTTGCCAAGCGCTGGTTAGTATATTTCTCGGCCTAGGGTCAAGTCCATAGCCCCTTTGTAGTTTTTTCTAAATCTAAGCACATCTGTAATCATGTTGATTATAAACTATTAAAGTTCATTTTAAATAAATTAATTGTAAAGTAAAAATGATATTAGTATTGTAAAAGGAAAACTAGTATTGCTTGTTCTAAAAAGGTAACCTTAAAAAATAAATACAATTACAACTTAACAATTAAAATGTAAATTGAAATATAGAGAAATAAAATTTATTGCTAAAGGCAAAAGCTCTGTAACAGAACTAGTCTGTATTGGATCTTGCTGGCACCCTCTGCCCTCTCCACCTTAGCCATGGTGATTTCTCCTCCTCCTCCTCCTCCTCCTCCTCCTCCTCCTTCTTCTTCTTCTTCTTCTTTAATATATTTTTACTGACTTAAGAGAGGAAGGGAGAGGGAGACATAGAAATATCAATGATGATAGAGAATCATTGATTAGCTGCCTCTCGCACGCCCCCTATGGATCAAACCCACAATTCTGGCATATGCCCTGGACCAGGATTGAATCCAGGACCCCTTAGTCAGCAGGCTGACGCTCTATCCATTGAGCCAAACTAGCTAGGGATCAAATATATAATTTTTAAAATAAAATAAAAAAATGTTCATGCCTGTAACGTACAAAATGATCTTGCATTTTACAACTGTGCTGTACATACTTGGGAACAGTAGCAAGTTTAACAGTAGAATTTTGGATTGAAGTCCACATGGGTTGGAATCCTACTCTGCCATTGACTAACTTCTGTAACCTGGGCTCCTTCCTGTGACACGATGGTAATGGTACTGCACTCTTACTCATGTGCCCCGCACTTTGAAAAGCCAAAGCTCAAAATGCCTGCATTTGGATTAAAGAAGGGTTGATGGATGGAGAAGGCGCCAGCCGAGAAGGGAGGCTGGGCTTCAGATTCATCTGCTTGCGGGACTAGCTAGGGGTTTGTAAGAGTTAGTGGGAACACAGATGCGGAAATGCTGGTGGGGCACGTTCACTGGAGGACCTTGGAACTTGGCCATTTATGATAAGGGGCACCAGACAGGGGGTGGGGGAGGGAGGAGATTTGGTTCTGGGTGCAGCCGGAGGTCAAAGCTCTCGCCTCCGCGCAAGCTTCGGCTGCATGACTGTGGTTTGGCCCGCTGTCTCTGAAAAGCAACTCAGTATCTTGTTAACAGGATAGAACTATTTTGAGCTGGTTCTGCAGTTACAACAACAAGAGTTACCTCACAGGACTGTCTCAAGGAGCCAGTTAAGGTAAAAATGTAAATACTAAGCCCAATATCTGACTAATATATGATAAGCACTAAATAATTACTCATTGCCATTAGTGTTATTTGTATAATTAACATGTTATATTCTCTTATGAAGATGAAAAGAATGCTATGCACGACAGGATCTTTTTTTTTAATGTAGAAGAAAAACATTACCCAATATATCTTTCCTAACTTAAATTAGAGCATCATTTCTCCAATATTTTCTTTCACCTTCATTTAGTGAAGTTTTAAAAATTTAGAAAACAATTACATAATAACAAGAGACCCAGTGCATGAAAATTCATGCACTGGAGGGGGGTACGTCAGCCCAGCCTGTCCCCTCTCATAGTCTGGGAGCCCTCAGGAGCAAGAGGCAACCTGGCGATCAGGGAAGGTGACAGCCCCATAACACCTCTGCTGCTGCCACTGCCGGCAGGCCAAGCCTCAGCTGGCCCTGGTTACCTGAGCCTCAGGTGGCCCTGGGCTGCTGGACAGCTGCCATCTAAGGCTTGCCTATGTCTTGGGACAGCCCTGGGTGGCTGGCAGCCGACATCCAAAGCTTACCTGTGTCTCGGGACTGGGGGACTCCACAGGCAGGCATGCAGCAAAGCCCGGCAGGGCTGAGGGAGCCTGGGCACTGCTATCTTGTGGTAGTGGGCACTGCCATTTTTGAGGGTGGGGCAATCAATTAGCATATTCCCTCCTTATTGGCTGTGGGCGCTGCCATCTTTGCAATGGCATGAGGGTCAATGAGCATATTCTCTCTTTATTAGATAGCATAAACTCAATTTTATATTTAAACAACACAAGCAGTCAGATGCAGATGAAAAGAACACAAATGTGCGTCTTCCCCAAGTGTAAGTAATAAAGGCTATATCCTTCAAAAACAAAAACAGAAATGTAATAACTGCTAACCCACAGATCTAGGCTGCACAAAAAGGGTTGGGTGCAGAGATGTTTTTGATGTGCTTTCAGTATTTTTAAAAAGTGTATGTATCTTACAGTTGATGTTTCATGGTTCATTTGAGAGCATTTTTTTTCTTTCTTACTGGTGCTTAAAAAGATGATGAACATCCAGGGAGTATCAGATTCAATGAAATATTTGTTGACGAGTAAATACATGCCTTTGGTCACAATCTAGCATTGGCTGAAAACATGCAGGAGGAACTAAACTTTTCCTTAGAACTGTTGGCTTTTCTTGCAACTCAAAGGCAGTTGGTAACCAACCATCTTTGTGTTGTAAGAAAACAAATATTGCCTAAGACTTTTGGTAACAAAAATTAAGAAAAAAAAAAAGAAGGGTCCATCAGGAATTATAGGGAATTCTACGTTCTCTGTTTAATGTGGTAAAAGATGAATTAATACTAATTTGAAAATTATGTTTAATAAATTAGATAATTAAAGTTGATTGCTTTGCAATATCCTGTAATTTTCTTGCCAGCAGGAAAGTTTCCTGAATAAGAGGTAAAGCTGAAAAGGAAATTAACAAACAGGGGCAGGTTGTGGACAGCCAAGTGCACGTGACTCAAGTCACAGCAGGACAGAAAGAGAGAATACTGATCTGGCCACTTGATTGTATGAAAGACGACGATGAGGAAGACTGGAAAAGTTCTGGTGGAAGAGGAGGAATGGGAACCAGGGTGTGGCTCTAAATCCAGTGCTCTTGCAATTCTATCACTATTATCAGACAACCTCTCTTACACTTAAGCAAAGTGTGCAATTTTCTCGGCTCTTGGAAATCAAGACTTAAAATTTTTTTTTTTTACAAAATTTCAGTAATCTAAGAAACTTAAGTATCTTATAGTTACATAGTGCTAGCTACATTTCAATATGTTTTTCCCCTCCCTTTCTTCAGAAGCATAGATTTGTTTTCAGAAAAATAATACATTTTGTCTTGGGAAGGAAGTTTAACTTCAAGTATTAAACCTTTCATTTCTTGACAAATTCTTTAAAGCAAAACAAACAAAAAAAAATTTAAGTTGCTTTCTCAAGACCATGGCAAAAATCCAAGACCATCATCAAATCTTGTGGTGGTCATGGTTTAAAGATAATTAAAATGTATCTAAAAAAAAAAAATATATATATATATATATATATATATATATATATATATCTTCCTTACCAAATAAATAAATAAATAAATTAGAGAAATCTTTTACCACAGATTCCAGATATTCAGATGTACAAAAAGATGTGTAGGTAATAAAATGGAACATTTTTTCTTGGGTTTTATTCCATTGGCAAACGTTACTTAAAACCAGTATAATAAGGTGACATTGAAGAAGAGCAAAGATCTTATAACTAAACCAGAGGCCCAGTGCACAAAATTTGTGAATGGGTAGGGTCCCTAGAAGCTGCCAGTTGCCAGCCCGGGTTTCCCTTCTCTGGCTACCAGCTGCCAGTCGGGCTTTCCTTCATTCTGCACTGCCCCTGGTGGTCAGTGCACATCATAGAGAGCAATCAAACTTCCGGTCGGTCAAACTCCTGACTGAGGGGACACTTTGCATATTAGGCATATATATGTGTATATATAGTTAAAATGGATATCCATATGGGGTGGGGGAGGGAAACTTGAACCTACCTTTTATTATTTAAAAAAAATTCCAAGTAGACTGCAGGTCTGAATATGAGAGACAGAATAATAAAGCTTCCAGAGGGTAACAGAATTTACTAATGGCCTGGCCTAGGCAAAGATTTCTTAAGCAGGACCCCAAAGAAACACTACCCTTAAAAGAAAAGACTAGCGCCGAGACCGGTTTGGCTCAGTGGATAGAGCGTCGGACTGCGGACTGAAGGGTCCCGGGTTCTATTCCGGCAAGGGCATGTACCTTGGCTGCGGGCACATCCCCAGTAGGGGGCGTACAAGAGGCAGCTGATCGATGTCTCTCTCTCATCGATGTTTCTGACTTTCCCTCTTCCTTCTGCTCTGTAAAAAATCAATAAAATATATTTTTAAAAAATTAAAAAAGAAATTAAAAAAAATAAAAGAAAAGACTAGTAAACTGGGCTAAATTAAAATAAAGAACTTCTGAACTTACATACATAGATGCAGAACCCAGGACACACACAGTGTGGTAGACCTGGGATAATTGTGAGGGCAGGGTGGAGGGGGGTCAATGGTGGTAAAAGGGGACATCTATAATGCTCTCGACAATAAAGATGAATTAAAAAAATAATAAAGAACTTATGTTCTTTGAAATAAATCATTAAAAAATAAGTGCAAGCCACCAGACGGTAAGAAAACATGTTGCCTGGTCTGTGTGGCTCAGTGGTTGAGCATAGACCTAGGAACCAAGAGGTCATGGTTCAATTCCCAGTCAGGACACATGCCAGAGTTGCTGCTCAATTCCTGCTGCGGGACATGCAGGAGGAACCCAATCAATGACTCTCTCTTGTTGCTGTTGTTTTTATCTCTCCTTCTCTCTCCCTTCCTCTCTGAAATCAATTTTAAAAAAAAATCACACACACACACACTAGGGGCCCGGTGCACAAAATTTGTGCACTTGGGGGGAGGGGTCCCTCAGCCCAGCCTGCCCCCTCTCACATACTGAGAGCTCTCAGGGGAAGTCCTACTGAGGTGACCTTGCTGATCAGGGGGAAGGCACCAGCCCCATCACCCCGCTGCTAGAGCCACTGCTAGTCACCACAGCCACCAAGGTGTTTTCATCAATACAGACTCCATTTCCTTCACCATGAAAAAATGACAACTTTCTTTAGGCATTTTCATGATGTGTCTTTTATAGGATATGAGATTTTTTTTCTTTTTCTGTTTTTTTTTTGTTTGTTTGTTTGTTTGTTTGTTTTTATCCTCACCTGAGGATATGTTTCCATTGAATTTTAGAGAATGTGGAAGAGAAAGGGAAAGACAGAGAGAAACACCAAAGTGAGATGAACACTTTGATTGGTTGCCTCCTGCATGAACTCTAACCTGGGCCCCAGCTGGAAGGAGCCTGCCCTTGATCAGAATCGAACCAGACCCTGCAGTGGGCAAGCCTAGGCATTATCCACTGAGCCAACCAGCTAGGGCAGGATATGACATTTCTTAGCCTTTTCAGCAGCAGACCTTCCGTGTTTCTCCAGGAGTGTGGTGGAAAAATCCTAAATCACCTTTTTGGATTCTTATACCCAAGTTACTAAGAATATTACCAGTGGCAAACAGGGAGCTTAGCCAGTGAGCGGTCAGAAAAGGTATTTCCTCTGTAGCTCACACCAGTTGCCTCTGGCTTCACCCTGTAAAGGCCTAAAGCCTCTCAGCTTGGGCAGGGGCCCCCCAGCTCCCTCCCATCTCCAGCTCCACCCCTGCCAAGGTCTAAAGCCTCGGGGACTGAGCAGGGGCCCCCCAGCTCCCTCTGATCTCCCGGTCGCCCAGCTCCACCCCTGCCTAGGAGCCCCCTGGCTCAGGCCCTTCCCAGGTTGCTCAGGACCCACAGGGGCCTACCTCAGAGTGACCTGGGTGCTGAGAAAGTTCCCAGGACCCAGGCTGCTGGGGGCCTACATATGGAAATTAACCTCCATCTTTGTTGAGTTAATTTGCATACTCACTTTGATTGGCTGTGGGAGTAGTGGAGGTAGGTCAATTTACATGTTTGTCTATTATTAGGTATTTCATATATATATATATATCCTATATATATATGGCCCATACCCTGGGCATGTGTCCTAACTGATTCTTAGGTCATGACCTCTTGGTTCTTAGGTCAATATTCAATCACTGAGCCAGGCTGGATAGACTGTACTGTTTTATTTTCTAATATCAGAGTTTTCACTGGGAATTATAGTCTGTGATATGCTCTGATCATAAAATGAAAAATTTAGTATCTCAGATGTTTGGCAGACTATATTAGTTATCTTTTTAAAATCTCATCTCTCCAGGGAATATGTATGACTACATCGTCACTTGAGTTGGTGGAAAAACTAAAGAGGAAAAAAAGGCCTCATAAGAGAGGAACACTGGGCAACAAAGAAGACAGTCCTTCTTTAATGTTACTCTTCAGAGCCCTCTTGCGGACATAAAAACGGACTTGTGGAGTGTCTTATTGACTTCAGACCACTAGAGGGACCAACTAAACTACCAAGTTAAAAATGATTTCTGGAGAAGAAACAAATCTGCTGTTGAGAATGTATTTCTCAGCGATTGGAACATAGCTGAGCAGTTTCCAAATGTGGATGACGCCTCCATCAACATTTAGAGAATAAACAGGTGGGAACCTCTCCCAGCCGCTGGAACTGAGGTCTAGAGAAAATGAGAAATCTTGCCCTATTCGAGTCAGTGACTCCCAGGTACACTGATCAAGTAAACACCTTTATTTCTAAAGTACTCAAGCTTATCACATGGGAATAATTCCCAGTCAGGACACATGCCAGAGTTGCTGCTCAATTCCCAAGCTACAGGAAATGTGACTTGAGAAAATTATTAGCAAAATAAAGCATGAGTTTTACATAAACTGAATGAGGTATAATCCTAGTAGTAATAATAGTACATTAGCTAATCATTTATTATTATTATTGTTACTATGATCACAAAACACTTCTATGCCTGGCACAGCAATAAGTTCCTTCATGCATTTTTCTCATGTAATCCTCCTCACAGTTTCCTGGGTTTACCAGTGTAGGAGGCTTAGAGATGAGTCTCCTCTACTCAGAAGTGTCCTAAACCCACATTTGCCTGACACTACAATCCAGTCTAGAGAGTTACGCTGCAATGACAAGAATTAGACATACTTTTTGATCTTTTCTTCACACATTGCTCTATTTTGATATGGGTCTTCATTTGATGGACTTTCAAATTGCCATAACCAGGTCTTAAGATGGATCACATTGCCCAGCCAGGCTGCTCAGTGGTTGATCATCTACCTATGAACCGGAAGGTGGCCGTTTGATTCCTGGTCAGGGCACATGCCCAGATCACAGGTTCCATCCCCAGTGGGGGGCATGTAGGAGGCAGTCAGTCGATGATTCCCCCTCAGCATTGATATTTCTCTCTCTCTCTCCTCTCCCTTCCTCTCTGAAATAAATTTAAAAAATAAATTTAATAAAAAAGGTGGATAGCATTAATTTGGGTGGGGGTGGCCACTTTTCTGGCTATAAAGGATTATGGCTATCGAAGGGTTGTTTAGATTGGACAGAGGCACCTGGTGACAGCATGCATGGGAGAAGGGAACTTTCTGGGAGATTTTGATGTCCTATGCCAAAAATGGACCTTCTGTTCTTTTTCATTTTAAAGTATTTCCTCACCTATTATCTTATTTGTCCTCATAATACTCCTGTGTGTTAGGTAAGCATTCATTAGCATTCTGATGTAAGGGAAGAAATTGTCGCCATAAGTGTGAAGTGATTTGCCTGACATCAGAGAGCAGCTCTGGTACAAAAACTGTTTCATTTCCTTCGTGTGTTTAATTGAGCTGGGTATTATTTTCCTTCTGAAAATCAGATTTATTGAGTTACACTTTATATACAATAAGATTCATCAATTTTAAATGCAATAATTCAGTGAGTGTTGTGAAATGTATGCAACTGTGTAACCATCACTACAATCAAGGAACATAATGGCTCCTTCTTGCCCTCTGCAGTCAAACCCCTCTCCCTGGCCCCGCCCCAGCAACCACATACCTGCTTTCTGTCACTATAGTTAGGCCCTTCCTGGAATTTCATATAAATGAAATCCCACATTCTGTAGTCTTTCATGTCTGCCATCCTTCGATTAGCATAATGCTTTCAATATTGATCCATGTTATTATGTGTATCAGAAGTTAGTCCTTTCTTATTGCTGACTAGTATTACACTGTAACTTGTTTACCCATTTATTAGTTACTAGTGGCCCGGTGCACGAAATTCGTGCATGGGGGAGGGGGCAGGGGATTCCCTTAGCCCAGCCTGCACCCTCTCCAATCTGGAACCCCTCAGGCCTCTGGCTCCTAACCACTCACCTGCCTGCCAACCTGATCCCCCTAACTGCTCTCCCCTGACAGCCTGTTTGCCCTAACTGCTCTCCCCTGCTTGCCTGATTGCCTCTAACCTCCTCTGCCTTGGCCCCGCCAACATGGCTTTGTCAAGAAGGATGTCTAAAAGGACATCTGGAAGGTTGCCAGGAAGATGTCCAGTCTAATTAGCATATTACCCTTTTATTAGCATAGATGCTACCTTGTCCTAAAAATGCAGGTTGTTCCCAGGTTTTCCTATCATGGAAGGGGAGCCCACAGTAGCATCCTGGGTTCTTACCAGGGCTTAAGTGCTTGTGCTTTATCTCAGCAGATGTGATTCCTAGAAGAAGACTCTTGGATATACCTTGAACATTTCTATCAAATTTGCCAAGTCATCCTCCAAAAATGTCAAACCACTTTAAACTCCCACCATCAACTATGCGTGTGCCTTCCATCCCACTTTGATGCCAATATCATTGATTTCTCCCGAGAAGCTTCCCTCCAGTCAGCTGGGAACCCTTGATACTTGAGCCAACCTCATTGTTCAGCTGTGGACTTGATTTCCCAAGACAGAATTATGGAGGAAGAAAAATAATTTTCCTCAACCTTTCTGAGTTCTTAGTGGAGGCCCTTGTAATGAAAGACAGATCGCCAAGAGAAAAACAAAAGTTCATTAACATGTGTACCTCATGTATATGTGGGAGATCTCAGGGAAAAATGAATAACTCCCCAAGCTGGCTTAGAATGCAGATTTAAATACCTTCTTCCTAGGGAAAGGGAACAGGAGATGTAGGCCTCCTAGAGGAGAGTAAATGATTTTTAGGAAAGATGAATGGGGGTGGAGAGAAATAGTTTGTAACAAAGTTTGGGTGTTATGTCTTGTGACAGGAGTCAGTCTTCTCTGCCTGATGACACTTCTCACATCAAGGGGACCTATGACATTTAAGCTCCTTTAGGGGGGTCCAATTTTAGACAGATCAGGAGACTTCAGTGAAATCCTCTACATGCACTTGCAGTTTTTCAAGAATCTGCAGCTCAAGATCATCAATATAACAATAAAGCATATGTTGGGGGTGGCATGTTCTCTGACCTTCAGAATAAACCCAACAAAAGCTTGTTTCCTCTCTCAGATGATTTGCCACAGTAGGTTATTCCCTGGAGACGGCATTCTGGGAGTGGTCATAATATACCCTGTGTATGTAGAAAGGTGTGGGCCACATCACTAAATAATCCAGGAGCAGTTTTCTCATCTTGAGAAAAGAGAGATAACGTTATAATAGTTTATCTCCCTTTCCACAGGTTTCTTGTGGGTTTGTGTCTCAGCTGCCCCCGCCCGCAGCGCCGCCCCCCCCCCCCCCCCCAGCAGCCCCAGCACCTACACCTCAGGCCTTGGGGCTGCTGGCTGCCAGGCCTGCGGGTTTGTATCTCCAGTCCACCCCCCTCCCACCCCCCAGCCCCAGGTGTGCGGTGGCGGGGCTTGAGGCTACTGAGTGCTGGCCTCCCTGCTGGTTTGTGCCTCAGATCCAGCCCCTTGCAGCCCCAGCGCCCCCATGGCGGGGCTTGCAGCTGCTGGGTGCCAGCCTCCCTGTTGGTTTGTATCTCCAATCTGGGGGTCGCTGGGTGCTGGCCTCTATGCAGGTTTATGTCTCCGATTTGGCCTTTGCAGCTCCAGCACTTGGGTGGCAGAGCTTGTGGGTGCTGAGTACCGGCCCACTGTGGGTTTGTGTCTCTGATCCAGGGGCTATTGGGTGCCAGCCTCCCAGTAGCTTTGCATCCCGCACGCGCCCCACCCCCCCGAGTCCCCTGCCAGCCCAAGGCCTAAAACTCCCACCCCAGCCTGGCCCGCCCCACCCTGCAGCTTCCATGTCTCCCCCCCTCCCCTCCCCCTTACTTCAAACTCACTACAACAGTGGGTCTGTCAAGAGAACTACATTTCCCAGAATTCCTGGCGCTCATGATACCCTACATGAACCAAGAGCACCGTGAATTTTCTCCACCCGGTGGTGGCCACTGGAGTCTCTGCACACACCAGAGACTGGCAGCAGCCCCCCAACTCCCATCGTGGGTGCTGGGCTGGGGGGCATGCAGGGACCCCGGGCGCTCATTTGCATGTGATTCAGGCACCATAAGCTTAAGGAGGGCTGGTCCTTAAGTACCTTGTGGGCCACCCTTATACAGTGGTAGTGCTTTCACTGCACTGTGCCCACATTCTTGCTGGTCTCACCCTCTGTGTGTTGGCCATGCCCCTGCTCCCCCCCCCCCCAACCCCCTAGTCTGACTGGCTGGTAGCATAGCTAATCAGGAGCCAAGGTATGGTTACATTTGCATGTTACCCTTTTATTAGGTAAGAAGATTGGACATTGGATTGTTTCCAGTTTGCGGTTATTATGCTAAAGCTATTGTGAACACTTTTAACAAGTCTTTGTAGGGATGTGCAGTTTTGTTTTTTCTTGGGTAAATAGGAGCAGAATGGCTGGATTGTATGGTAGATGCATGTTTAACTTTACAAGGAAGTGCCAGACAGTTTTCCAAAGTGGCAGCAGCATTTTAAATTCCCACCAGCAGAATGTGAGTTCCAAGTGTTCTATACCACATTAGCCATTAGACTGTGTTGTGATATCTCACTGGGGTTTAAATTTCCATTTCATAGTGACTAAATTATTCAGTTTTGTGTGGGTTGTTTTTTTGTTTGTTTGTTTGTTTTTGTTCTTTTATTTTTCACAACAAAGTATGGTGAGGAATAGAATTAAAAGTAGGAATTATATTCCCCAGCCTCATGGACAAGTTTCTTAAGCTCTCTATGATAGGGACCCCCCCCCCCCAACTGGTGGGCAGAGTTATGATGTAATTGACAGAGACATTGAGCCACCAATCAATCACATACCAGAGTCCCCTGTGTCCCACCCCTTCCCATTCCGCCCTGGGCCCAACCCCTGCCTGTTCTGGCCCTTAAAAGGATGTCTCAGTGTGCCACGTGGCACCTTTTCTCCCGGACTGTTCTCCCAGGCAGTCCGGGAGGCGGTCTGGCTGGGTCCCCTCTTTTCCCCTTCCCTTGGCCCCAGTCACAGGGCTTGGCTTCCCTGGCTCCATTCCCCCCGAGCCTGTGAACCTGCCTGGAGACACCCAATAAAGCCTGATTAATTCGCTCACTCATTTGGACTCCCTGCTTGCAGTTTCTCTCACTGCGGCGTAGAACCTTACACTCTACATCTAGTTTCCTCATATTTAAATTGTGGTTGATAATAGTATGAACCCCATAGGATGGTTGTAAGGTTTACATGATTTGAATATGTGAAATGTTTAGAACAGTGCCTGGGGCTTGATAAATGTTTAATGACTATTGGCTGGATGAGTTGCTATAATGCGATTATCATTTTTGCTCAAAAGGGAGTGGAATATTGTTGCATGACATCACAAAGATGATAAATTATCATTCTGGAGCTGTGAGGTCTGTGACAACTGTTTTATAGATGAAGGGAGAAACTGTAATAAAGGTGGTTTGGAGGCATGTCTGATAGGTATCCCCCCCACATTGGTGGGTGGAGTTATGATGTAACCAGCACCTGCCAAGTACCTTAAGCCCCCCTTGACTCCTGGGTACAGGGGTACCCAATCATGTGCCTTATATGAAGCTGCCAATCAGCGTGTGCCGGGTACCCTAAGCCCCATCCCCTCCCCCTTAAAAGGCACCTTCACCCTGCACGTTCTTTCTCTCTCTCTCTCTCTCTCTCTCTCTCTCTCCCCCCCCCCCCCCTTGGGAAGTGAGCCGGCAGGGTCTTCTCTTCTCCTCAATAAGCCTGAATCCTGGTACCCTGGTCTCTCTGGCACATCTGTTTCGTCTTTCAATGTCCACTTCCTCCATCTCCAGGGACTCCAGATGCCATACCCACTGGCAGCAAACAAGGGCTTGGTTAACGGATTTCCATCCAGAGAATGGGATTATTCATTTAAGGAGCTACAGACAATGGCAACATTGGGGTTGTAGTTAAAGGTAAAAGAGTCAAAACAAGGAAAAGCAAGTCAGGATATATCCCTCAGAGACGGAAGGAAGAGTTAGCAAGTAAAGCCAGTTAGCCAGTGCAGGCAGATATCTGAGGCGCAGACTGGGGTAGGCTAAAGAAGCAAGGTGGGCAGCTCTGGAAATGCAGGGTTGGATGAAGTTGGCAGACAGGATGGGGAAGATTAGAAGAGCAAGATCTATGCTCAACTAAGGAGAAGATCCAGGGTGTCCTGGAGAATTAAATCAGATTTGGGAAAAGGGAACCTGGTAGTTTCTGTAGGCTAAGATAGAATCTTTTCCAAAATATACCAGTTTTTCCAAATTGAGAATAGAAACTCTAGTATACCTGCACAAAAGCCAGCAAGTATGACTGCAAATAAAACAGTGAAACGTTCATGGTGGATGGAGCAAGCCTAGCCAATGACAGAATGTGGGTACAAGCCCTCTGCAGAAAATTCCCCACCTTTACCTGTAGTCACTAAGCTTCAGGCTCTGAGTGACCTTGAGTCTCTTGCCCACCCACTGCAACCTTCCTACTGACCCCTAGGCCTGTCAAGATTGTATTCACTGTGGCTTGTTTGGTTTCCTTTGGTGTGTTTGTTTTTGTAACATGACGTTTTGACAGCTTCAAAGAAACCTTTCTGCTTAGTGAGAGCCTGAGCCTCCCAGGGCTGACCAAGACTTAATGACACCAAAGGGCATGCTCTCTGATATGCAAACTAACCAGCCCAGAGCATTACCTTCTCCATCTGGCCTGTCAGCTGCAGGAGGAAATTTCCTCTGCCTTTCTCATCCCAGGGCAAGTTTAAGGCAACCAGAGACCATTCTTAAAGCCCAGAGCCTGCCACATTATTCAAATTAGTCAATCCTAAATAATGTAGCTTACCATGTTAATTGTTGACTGCTAACTATCCTGCACTCACCTAAGTAATGTGTCTACCATTTTCCTTTTTATCCAATCCCAGAGGTTTCCCCGCTTTCTCTCACCTCCCTTCTATCACCAGTGGATTTCCGGTAGCCCATTTCTGTCACCTCCTTTGATTGTAACCATAAAACAAGGTGAAGAACTGCCATTCTCCAGAGCATTATCCCAACCCATTGAGATTCTACTTCCCGGCAATTGTCAACAGTTTGGTTCAAATAAACTCACAAAAATTCTAGAAAGAAAGAAGAAAGAAAGAAAGAAAGAAAGAGAGAGAGAGAGAGAGAGAGAGAGAGAGAGAGAGAGAGAGAGAGAGAGAAGGGAGGGAAGGAAAGAGAAAGGAAGGAAGGGAGGGAGGGAGGGAGGGAGAAAATTTAGCCCTGACTGGTTTTGCTCAGCCTGAGGACTCGATTCTGGTTAAGGGCATGTACCTTGGTTGTGGGCACATCCCCAGTAGGAGGTGTGCAGGAAGCAGTTGATCAATGTTTCTCTCTCATCCCCAGTAGGAGGTGTGCAGGAAGCAGCTGATCAATGTTTCTCTCTCATCCCCAGTAGGAGGTGTGCAGGAAGCAGTTGATCAAAGTTTCTCTCTCTTCTTCCTATCTGTAAAAAAAATGAATAAAATATATATATTAAACAAATTTAGCTTGCCCTGACTTGCGCTTTCCCACAGAAACCCAATAAAGACCATGGCCTAAGCACTAGCCTCATCTTACCCACCTCCACTCTGTTTCCTGGGGTGAGCCATGCCTCTCGTTTCTAGGGAGACTGAGTAACATTAAACTTTCCTTTCAATGGTGCTGACCTCTGTGTGCTGTCACTCAGTCCCCTTCAGGAATGAAGTCCTGGGCACAAAAGAAACTTTCCCTACCACTACTTCCTCTCCACTTGTTTCTGAGTGCTTTTTTCCTACCGCCATTCCCCATCACTTTGCAGTCAGCCCCAGGATCTCTCTACCTGCCCCTTACCCTGACCCCTGACCTTTGATCCCCCGGTCCTGTCTCCCTACACTGCCCCTTCCTCATCTCACCGGGGTGTCTGATGCCTCTCAGCCGAGGAAAGGCGCAGGTAGCATCCCTCCCTGCCCCTGGTTGCACCATCGTCCCTGTGAGGACCGCGCACCACACCACCACCTCGCCTCTCTCGCCACCTGACTCTGCAGAGGTAACGGGGCTGGGTGGGCATCGAGCTGGAGTCCTGGTCTCACGTGCTCTGTCTCTCTCAGTCTCCCTTTCTCTGTGACCTGAAACGAGTCAAACACATACTTTATCTGCTTGGAGGCAGATGAAAAATGCCCCCCTTCGCGGGGGAGCTGTGAGGACGCAGTCAAAGCTCCTCCAGGGTTTGAGATCCTGCAGGATGGGGTTAGGGGCCAGGCAAGCAGCCTGGAGAGCGAGGCTGCAGGTGTCCTTGCAAACAGCTCCCACCCAGCTCTGGAGACGGGGCGTTAGCAGGATTTCCTGGCGGTGGAGACGGAACTGCAGCCCTGGTGAGGTCCTAGGTCGCTTCAGACGCAGCCTTCAGGGAGGTGGCTGTGCGCCCTGCACTCCGGCTTGCCTGCAGGGCGCCTCGGATGGAAGTACAGCTCTCCCTTCCCACTCCCTCCTCTAGAGGCGTCCATTTGGGCACCCCATGATTACTCCATGCCGCAGCGAGTGTGTGCATATTTCTATGGTAAAGACACAAAGCGGTGACAGAGGTTTCTCTTACATTTTCAACTTCCCGTGTCATTTGGCTGGAAGAAATCACTCGCTAACTTATATCTGCACATATGCCTTTGAAGCGACGAAAAGTCCAGCTCAAAATACAGTGCATCGTGAAGACAAGGGTAAGGGACATAGAGGAAAACAGATGCTGGCGGCTGAAGGTCCACTGTGTGACCTTCAATGTAACCGTCTTGCAGGAGGAGGGGCTGTGTTTACTACAGCGAAGAGCAGCAGATGGTGCCTGAATTGGGGTGGGAA
This sequence comes from Antrozous pallidus, assembly GCA_027563665.1. NCBI lineage: Eukaryota > Metazoa > Chordata > Mammalia > Chiroptera > Vespertilionidae > Antrozous > Antrozous pallidus. The sequence continues at coordinate 16,981,475 of CM050521.1, read as the reverse complement.
AGGAGCCCAGGGGGTTCCAGGGCTGAGGATGACCACACTCTCAGCCCAAACTTTCCGGAGAGCAGTGGGGTGGGCAGGAAGGTGAGGATGGCAAGCCCCAAGTTTAATCTTCTGTTTCCATTCTTCTATACTCTTTACCGGCTTACTTCACAGAATCAACTGAAATAAATAAGAAATGGCAGAATACATCTGCTACAGTTTGAATGTGCGTCTCTCACTCCTCCCCAAATTCCTGTGGAAATCCTACTTCCCACAGAGAATGGTATTAGTCAGGACGGCCTGTTGGGAGGCGCTTACATGGCGAGGGTGGGGCGCTGATGAGTGGGCTCAGAGTTCTTTAAAAAGACGCTCAGAGAGCTCCCCAGCCCTTCTCGGAGAGGACTCAGTGAGAAGGCACTGGCTGTGAGCAGGAGGAGCGCCCTCAGGGAACTCCACCATGCTGGGCCCTTGATCTGGGACATTCAGCCTCCAGAACGGTAAGCAATAGATGCCTGTTGTTTATAAGCTGCACAATCTGGGGTATTTTTGTTATAGCAGCCTGAATGGGCTGAGACATCTACTAAGATGCTTTGTTTCTATAATATTGAGCTGCATGGATAGGATAATTGGACCGGGAAAGATCTGAGGGAGGAAATTCAGAAATGTGAGCAGTTAAATCAGTGGTTCCCAACAGGGGGCACATGCCCCACAGGCAGAAGGCAGTGATTTCTTAAGGGGATGCAATTTGAGAATGAGTTATTAACAGTGAGTTTTTTGCATTTCTTATGTTCTAGGGTCCTCATAGACAGTATGTAAATATATATTGTGACATATTTATGCATTTCAATTCTCTATTATATGTTTTGAAACTTTATTTGCTGTTTTTTATTTCACTTCATATTATTATTATTTTTTAAACAATTTCTTAGTGATTTCTTCCTCAGTCCTTCAACTGTCCTTTCGTTCTTTAATTTTTCTCTTTCATGGATGCATGTTATTTGGAAGCTTGTTTAGACCAAGTGAGTGGCCTTTTAGGCTTCCTCCACGTGAATAGGAGTTCACTTTTTGAATAATAAGAATCATATGTCACAGAGCGGGGGCATCAGGATTTTAGAGATGCTTAGGAGGGGCCAGGCCAAAACAACGTTGGGAACCACTGAGTTAAATCAAACTGTACCCAGCTGCATTCAGTTCCCGCAAGTGGAGGCTCCTGAGAAATACCTTGCCTCTATTCTATGAATGTTTTAAAATATCTGTTTGGTGTGTGTGTGTGTGTGTGTGTGTGTGTTCCTTTTCATTTCTTCCATTTCTTTTCTTCCTTCCTTCCTTCCTTCCTTCCTTCCTTCCTTGCCTTCCTTTCCTTCCCTTTCTTTCTTCCTTCCTTCCCTTCCTTTCTTTCTTTCTTCCCTTCCTCCCTTCCTCCCTCTCTTCCTTCCTCCCTCCCTCCCTCCCTTCCTCCCTCCCTCCCTCCCTCCCTTCCTTCCTTCCTTCCTTCCTTCCTTCCTTGCCTTCCTTTCCTTCCTTCCTTTCCTTCCCTTTCTTTCTTCCTTCCTTCCCTTCCTTTCTTTCTTTCTTCCCTTCCTCCCTTCCTCCCTCCCTTCCTTCCTTCCTTCCTTCCTTCCTTCCTTCCTTCCTTCCTTCCTTCCTTCCTTTTCTTCCTTTCTTTCTCTGTCCTGATTTTCCTAACATACAAGTGAGACCTAGGGTAGTCACCACTTTTGCTTAACACAATTTCATGTCACTAGAGGTAACGGTCACTCATTTCTAGGATGTTCCAGGATGAAGTGTCTTACTTGGGCCTTACTTGTGCATCGAATCCCCTCTCCCAGATAATCTAGCATCTGCAGATCTGGGCCTTAGTCAAAGTGCACAGTGTCCTTCAACACCAGGTCCAGTGGGGGCCTGTGTCACTTGCACACAGATTGAGGTGTGTGCAGGCAGGAGGATGTTCTGAGAAGCTTTATATAAAGAAGTCTATCAATGTAAGCAGGCCACTAAAGCAAAGCATCATTCTGAGGGGTGGCCAGAGAGAGTTAATGCTGGCACCACATTCATTGGACACAAATGGAGGAGAGCAGCGACCAGTGGAAATTTAAAACGAAATACAGAAATACAAGAAAGAGCCTGATGTAAGTGCTGGCTATATGGCTGCTCTCTGAGAAATGTTGACTGTATCTCTGAATCTACCCAAGCCTTTGTTTTCTGGTCATAGATAGCGTCTACCTGAGGTGTTATAAAGATGGACTGTGATACAGGCATACAAGGTTTTGGTACAGCGTAGAGGCCTAGTACAGTGTGGCTGTTAGAATTATTACTAATGTTATTGTTATTTACTCTAAACAAACGGGAGGGTGACTGTATCCATTTTTATTTTATTTATTTATTTTTCTGTTAATCCTCACCTAAGGATATACTAATCAATTTTCCATTGATTTTTTAGAGAGAGTGGAAGGGAGGAGGAGAGATAGTGAGAGAGGCACCTCCCTCAAGCACTGATGTGGGGGTGGGGGATAGCGAGGAGAGAGGGTGCAGGTTTGAGCCTGCAACCAAGGTACATGCCCTTAATCAAAATCAAACCCTCAACCCTTCCGGCCATGGCCCAACGCTGTATCTACTGAGCCAAACCAGCTAGGGCTGTGTCCATTCTTATAAGGTGTCTATATACTTGGAGGGGCGATGAAGGTTTAAAGAAATTTTATTTGAACAAACACAAGATCCTGACACAAGCTGATACCCAACTGTCATCCCATATTAAAAATGAGGAAACTGGGCAAAATATTAAGAAACTTTCCCAGAGTCACATAATAAAGACATAGCAGAGTTAAATTCAAGCCTAAGTACTATAGTTTGCTTTGCCTTGATAGCTGAACACCTCCAAAAACAACTCCTAGCTTCTTAGAGCCATCCATGCTACTCACATTTCCCTCATATGACACCGTCCGTTTCAGTTCTAACGGGGTGTCCTTTTCCTCCTCTTCTCAAACCAATAAACCCTTGTTCAAGCTTCAGGTTGCAGCGCCAATGTTATCTTATTGGATCCTTGTGAAGCCTTTTCTAAGGCCGCTGGAAAGTGGGTCTCCCAGCACGGGGCTCAAGTCTGTCATTATTATAACAATGAATCTGGGGTTTGCTGCTTGGAGAAACTGTCCTTTTTCCAGGGCTCTTACCTTGATGTCCATGGGAGGGCAGCAGAGGGAGGCTGTGCATCAGGCATTTGGGTAAAGGTGTGAACACACGGAGACAGAAGTGCCCACGCACATACCCAGCAGTGATTTGATGTGAGTTTTTTTTCCAAATCGTCTTGTTGAATACAGTATTTTTATGTCTACGATGACTGCTCCTGTAGACAAGCACCATACACGCTTCACTTCGCCATGATCTGTCAGCAAGCTTTCCACTAGCAGGGATTTTTAAGTTATGTGCCCTGCCATTCTGATGAGGAGCATCTGTCTTTGTTTGCTTCAGGATTGGCTTGAGTTGAGAATGTCAATGAAAATAAGAAAGAAGAGATAGCAAGTATCTGTTGGCTTTGCTTTTTTCACTGTGAGAGACAGAATACCAACAGCCCAGTACTTTTTGTATGACAACGTTCTTGCCAGGGGAAGAGCATGAAGCCAAAAAAGCAGATGAAGCAGCTCATAGCTAGTAGCTCTTTTCAAGAAGAGAAGGTGGGAGTTGAAAAGGCAAGATTTTACCAGAATTTGGTCTGTCCTGAAGCAGCAGCCTAAAGTAGCAACAACATAACTGGTAAAATTGTGTACCTTAAAAATGGTCAAGTTAGTGTGTGGTTTGAGTCAAAGGAGGTAGGTTAAAGAAGTGGCTCTAAAAGATGAAATTATTTTAGGATGGTTGAGTTTTTAAAAATAATATTTTGAGGCATGAGATGGAAGAATGGCAAGCTTCTTTATGCTGCAGGCTGATACCTTTAGAAGATATTTTTATATAACATGTCCTATTTGACATTTTAAATCCAACATCTTTGAAATGCTGAAAAGTTTCTTCTACAAACCAAACTCCTTGGGCATCTTATGAACAGGCAGAACATCTTTAAAGCTTGGCAGCACCTCTTAGACTAGAGGGTATATCTTTATGCAGAAAGCTCCACAACCTACAGCAAGGTCAACTTCATTAATGCCAGGGCCTGGGGTCATTGACTTCTCATAAAGTTTTCTCAAGGAAACAGAACATGAACTTCTATTGTACAATTCTGTGATTCGGAAATAGACCGAATTTGAAACTCCACCTAACTCTAAAGTACTTCTGCTCAGACAACCTGAAATTTGAAGCATGTTTCTTCATCCTCCCTTTGCTGACATCAACAGCATCTCCTCATTTAAGATGAAACCCAGCAATGCAAAGCCAGTGGAAATTAAAGGGCAGAAACCTAATTCAGATCCTGTGGGAATATCTTGGTGTTCCCAGTCACTAGCCCACGGTGTCATCTGTGAACACAAAGTGATGCTGTTTGCTACAACATGCTGTTGCGAGCCCGTCTTTTCAGCGTGTGTTACCTTTAAAACAGAAAGTCTGCAGGAAAGTGCATGTGCTGTGAGGCCAAAGACCCCTCAGGAATGTCAGCTTCTCATTCAAGCCAAGAGAAAGATGTTCTTATGGACACTTATTTTTTAACAAAACCAAAGTATATTTAAAATTTCAGTTGTACACTTTGGATTCTTTTCTTTTCTTCTCCCTATTTTTTTAACCATTGCCTGAAATTAATTTTGCAGGGAAAAGGCACTATATATATAATATATATATATATATATATATATATATAATATATGCTAATTAACCAGGATGTCATAACAGGTCGACTGGACAAGAGGAGGTTGCATGTGCAGAGTCGGGGGCCGGCCAGGAGGGCCCTCTGAGCACCTGTGCTGGAGGAGGGCCTGATCAGCAGTGGCAGCAGCTGCTTCAAGGGCCAGAGAGGGAAGCAGGGCCAGACCGGCGACTGGAAGGTGGTGCCATGCGATTTCGAATTGCACTCTGGGGTCCTAGTTCTTTATAAAAAGTATTTTGATCCAGTGCAACAAAGTAAGTTGTGGACATAATCTTGCTTCTAATCTTATATAAATATCTCTGTGAAGAAAAGTTCTAGATTCCTAAAGCCTCTGTGATGCCCAAAAGGTTAAAAACAATTGTGTGAAATTATAAATACCTTGAGAAAGGACCATCTCTGTAATCTGCCACCTGCCCTCTACACCTGGAAGAGTGCTTGACTGCTCTTAATATCCAGGGATGTTGGTCATGTTAGTTATGTGTTTGGTTGTTTTTTTTACTTCCTAAAGGAAATTGACCAGAATCAATCCTATATAATAAAGAGGTAATATGCAAATTGACCATCATCCCAACACACAAGATGGCTGCTCCATGTGGTCAAAGATGGCCATCCCCATGTGGACACAAGATGGCCACCACAAGATGGCCAGCAGAAGAGGGCAGCTGTGGGCAATCAGGCCTGCAGGGGAGGACAGTAGGGAGGGACCAGGCCTGCAGTGGAGAGCAGTTGGGGGTGACCAGGCTGGTGGGGGGGGGGCAGTTAGGGGCAATCATGCTGGCAGGGGAGCAATTAAGCATCAATCAGGCTGGCAGTGGAGTCGTTAGCGGATGATTAGGCTGGCAGGGGAGTGGTTAGGAGGTGATCAGACTGGCAGGGGAGTGGTTAAGGGATGATCAGGCTGGCAGGGAGTGGTTAGGGGGTGATCAGTCTGGCAGGCAGAAGCAGTTAGGAGCAATCAGGCAGGCAGACATGCAAGCGATTGGGAGCCAGCAGTCCTGGATTGTGAGAAGGATGTCCACTGCCCGCTTAGGCCTGATTCCACCAGACAGTCAAATATCCCTTGAGAGGTCCCAGATTGGGGATGGTGCAAGCTGGGCTTAGGGACACACCCACCCCACACCCCATGCATAAATTTCTTGCACCGGGCCTCTAGCATTCTAAATAAACAGTTATACCCATCGATTTCAACTTTAAAACTGAGTATAAGTCTTTTTATATATAAATATATTTTTATTGACTTCAGAGAAGAAGGGAAAGGGAGAGATAGAAACATAAATGATGAGAGAGAATCATTGATCGGCTGCCTCCTGCACACCCCACACTGGGGATTGAGCCAGAAACCTAGGCGTGTGCCCCGACCAAAATCAAACCTGGGACCTTTTGGTCACCAGGCCAACACTATCCACTGAGCCAAATTGACTAGGGCATTGTATGTGAATCTTTACTCTTTATGAAGGGAAGGAAGAAATCTTCTGTATTAAATATCTTATACATTGAAAGAGGGAGATCTGACTAGAAGGACAGAAAACAAAAATGTTATTTCCTTTGGTGCTACCACAAAATAGTTGGGGGAGAATATGTTTCTGGTACTGAATTTCCTTACTGGATTCATCAAAGTCAAAATCTTTAACAATTAATGTAAACATCAGGAGGGTATTGATATTGTTAGGGGCGGGTTATGTCCCATCAAAATTTGTGTGTTGAAGTCCTATTCCTAAGACTTCAGAATGTGACCTTATTTGGGAGACGGGGTCTTTAAAGACATAATTAAGTTAAAATAAGGTCATTAGAGTGGGCCCTAATCCAATATGACTGGTGTCCTTATAGAGGAGGAATTTGGGACACAGACAGGGACAGATGGAAGACACAGGGAGAAGAGAGCCATTTATAAGCCAAGGAGAGAGGGCTGGAGCAGGTCCTCCTTTAAGGCCTCAGAAAAAAACAATCCTGCCTAGACCTGGACCTTGGACTCTATCTAGCCTTCAGAACTGTGAGACAATACATTTCTGTTGTTAAGCCACCAATCTGAGATACTTTGTATGGCAGCCCTAGGAAACGAATACAGGTACCCAGAATACATCCCAGGGAGCTGCAGGCAAAGGCAGTGAATCCAGGCTAGGGGGCCCTAGTGGGAACACTGAGCTTGGTCACCTAAGCAGACAGGATGACTACTCTCTCTGGGCCCTGCCTAGGGAAAGGACCTAACATAGATTGGCAACTCTGAGGTCCCAGGTTTTAAGTACCTTTGTCATACATTAAATCTCCTAGAGAATGTGATGCCTCTGGTGTAGGAATCAAGACTTATGAGCTCTTTGGTTATTGTTTCACAAAGAAAGTTTGGCTCAGCAGATAAAGAATTGGCCTAGGAATCAAAGGGTCCCAGGTTTGATTCCAGTCAAGGGCACATGCCCATGCTGTAGGGTCCTCTCCAACTCGGGGTTTGTGCAGGAGGCAACCAATTGATGTGTTTCTCTCTAATCAATATTTCTCTCTGTTTTTCCCTCTCTCTTCAACTCTCTAAAAATAAATGAAAAATATTCTCAGGTGAGGATTAACAACAACAACAAAAACAAAAAAACAAACAAACAAACAAGAAAAACAAGGAAAGAGAAAAATTATGTTCTGTAACAGATAAAATATTTTCCTTGTTCCTCACAGAAAATGTAACATTATAGTGACTCTCACTGTACCCTAACCTGTGAGAGCAGAACGGACTGATGGGTTTGGCACATCTCAACAGTACCACTGCTTTGTGGCTTCATAGTTGGGGTTCTAAAAGGAAGTCTGAGGCCAGGGGAAAAAAGGTGTAGGGAAAAGTAAGAGTGGGTTGACCTAGAGTCATTCCAGGAACAAGAAAAGAGTTCTGAGATATTCTAAATTAAAAGTACAGCAGCCAGAGAGAGAGAAAGAGACAGCACAGTTAGCCCGTAGATCAGCTCTGGGGAACACACACACACACACACACACACACACACAGACTGCTCACATTTCTTTAAATCTGTTGGAATTTATAATTCATTTCCAGGAGGCTATTTCTGTGATTACCAAAGGAGAGAATAGCCAGTCACCATTGAACCCCGAGTCTTTTCTTCTTATCCTACATAATAAAAGGCTAATATGCAAATTGTCCTCTTGACTGGGAGTTTGACCAGGAATTCAACTGGGAGTTCAACCAGGAGTTTGACCAATGGGCAGGGTCAGCCAGCCAATCGCCTGCAGCCCCTCCCCCTGGTCAGCCTAGCCCAATTGGCCCTGCTTCACCTTTTCCCATCCCTTTGTCTATAGCTAATGGAAATCCTTTCAGAATGTCTTACTACCACCACCACATCATGTATTTAAAAAACACTTGCAAATATCCAGTAAAACAGACACGTCTTTTCTACCTAGCCATGCTGCTGGGGGTCTAGCATGCCCCAAGACCAGTCTTCTTGTTCTTTTTTTTTTTTTTCCTAGCAATAGCCTAATAAACCCTTTCTTTTAAAAGACTTTCAACCCTCGAAGTTAAAATGTTTTAACACCAGGTAAGGCATTCAAGTACCAACACTCTAGACGACATTTGCAGGGAGTTGAAGGAAAGTTGTATGCATCACTAAAAAGAATTTCAATCCTGTAATTAGATGCCTTCTTAGAACGAGAAAGCAATGCATTTTCATTCTTTTCCCTCATCTCTTCCCTCCTTTTGCTTTTTTCTCTCCCACCCACTCTCTGCTTCCTTCCCTCCATGCCTGCAAACAAGAGAAAAGAGGAACACCAGGTTCTCAGATTGATGGATTTTATCGATGGCTTTTTGCATTCCAATTACTAACCACTCCATGTCAAATTTCAGTGTCATCAACATATATCTTGTGTATGATGATGGTGTTGAAACAATCCTGGAAGTTTCACAAATAAAACAGATAATATTAAGTCCCAATATTCTAAGCTGGGGAACACTGGTAGGCAAGCTGCTGAGTTTTGAAATATGAATCCTGAACCCAGGGTTGAGATTTTAATATGTGTCAAATTCAAAAGAAACTGTCACTTGCTAGGTGCAGTAATTCAAAAGGTCTTTCCAACAATGACCCTTCAATGAGAGATGCTATCTTCAGAGTTAGTCTAAAAAAGTGCACTTTAAAATGGTCATATTGTTAATTTCAGATAATATGTCCAGCTCTGAATTCACTACGGAAGGACTCGTGGTGAGAAACAATGTTAAAACGCATTTCTGCGTCCCCCTTTGATCTGAGCCAGAGTCTAAATGTATCAAGGTGACTGAGTGATGACAAGGAGGACCACAGGGGGACACCAGGTTTGGGACAGGAAGCAGAAACCAAAGGGAGTGGGGAGCCTAGCCAGAAGCCCTTAGTAGGGTGTTTTTGGAGAAAGATAAGGTAAGGCAGATTGAACAGTTTTTGATGGGCTAATTGGAGTATTTTCAGCTGGTCCAGGCCTTGGGGGAGAAAAACGTTTGACTCCACCCTCTTTGAGTTCTTGGCTGGGTATGAAAACTAAACTGATAAAGTAGATCAAGAGGAGAAGAGCATATAAATTTATTAATATAAGTTTTATGAGACATGGGACCCTTCATAAGGAAACGGAGATGCAAGTGAACAGTTAGACCTGTGCATTTTGATGCTAGTGCTGCTGGTGGAAATCGTGTTCTTTCATGGGATCCTGAGTGAAAGGTTCAGAGTGGGCCGAGGTCACACGAGCTGACACGAGGCCATTATGAATCAAAAGAACTTTTCTTTCTGGCACCTGGCTGCAGGTGCGCTGAGTCCGAAAAAGGAATCAGTGGAGACTGAAGGGAAAGGCAAGTTTTTATTAACTTCTGTCGGCTGCAAACACTCCTGCTGACATAAGAGTCCTGTCTGTCCTAGGTTCCTCCCAGCGATCCAGGCCTAGTGGTTATCTAGGCTATGCGACGCTCAAGGTCACAAACTTTCTGCAAGATATCTACTAAGCACAATACGTTTCCTCTGTCCAGTTTTATTCTCTTTAACCCTTGCAGTGAGTGAGGAAAGTATGGTGACATTTATTCAGGTAGAAATAGAAGGCTGCCCCTGGGTTTCTAATGCCCACTCTCTGTCTGTCCCCCCAACCCCCATGGAAAAAAAAACCAACCAATTTTGTCTTCATCAAGGCAAAACAAAGGCCAGTGACTAGAGTTTCTGTTTCATAATAAAGCTTAGACCTTTGGAGCCCAGGAGGTCTATGGTGGGGTGGGGGTGGGGTGGGTGGGGTCCCAGATGGCTGCTACACCCACATGGTTGCTATAGAGAGAACATGAGAAGAAAAGGGGTGAGCACGTGTTATTGGGCAAGAGCGTATTAGGGGGGAGACAGAATGACTTTGTTAGCTGGAAGTAAACTATCTCAGGGTTGGGAAGGATCAGCAGCTATTTCAAAATAAGCCATCAATTTCCCAAGCTTCCACAGAGCTGTACTGGGTCCACCTTCTAACCAATCCATTTTTTCCCTGGGCGACACTGATGGGCCTCTGTGATCATCTTCTTGACTCCTATTGCACATGCCTCTTAGAAGCACCTTCCCCTATGCCATTTTGCTTACCTTCTCCTGCTGTCCTCACAATCTGGTATGGAAGGACAGGGTGCTCCCTACATGGGGGAAGAGAAGGGTGTAAACCCCCTTGGCAGGGCCATGCTGCAGTCCCCCAGAGTGTGTGAAGCTGATTAAATAGGCTGATTCTCCCTAGTTGATTATGCTTAATAATCTCTCCCTTTGCTCCTTTCCTTTATTAACATCTAACACTAGGTTTGATGAAAAGTGGACAGTCATTCTTTAGTATTTTGTGTGTATCAAATGGATGAGCCTGTGTTCTTAGAGCTCTTTACTGTTTACACTTTATGTATATACCACACACTATGGACAAGTTCTGTTTACATGTCCATTATCTCCAGCATCATACGAATTCCAGAAGAGCTGGGATACTATATTATCTTCTTTGTACTTGAGTTATAAGCATGATCCCTGACAAAAATATTTGATCTAAATAGAAATACAACTTTGCTTTTGAAAATCTAATCACAGCTGAGTTATGGGTTATATAAACTATTCCTGCCAAGTATTTTTTACTATTACAGTGGTCTTTTACTGGGTTCATGGCCAAGTCTGCATGGCAGAAGTCTACTGTTTTGGTGTTTCATCTTACAACATCAATAGAAGTACCTTTGTGTGCGTAATAAAAAATGTAATCATCCCTTTCCCACAGACACTTATTATTTCTAAGGCCAAATGCTTCCCACATATACTACTTAGTCCTCTCAAGAACCCTAAAAAGTACATATCATTGCCATTTTGTCGGAATGGAGGCTGAACCAGGTTAACTAATTCTCTCAGGCTCTTATAGCTAGAAATATTGGAAGCTGGGATTTGTTTTCATAACTATCCCACTCCAAAATTCATGCTTTTTCCAATTTGCCTTGCTGCCTCTGTTTGTTCTGAATCCTGATCATCTGACAGCCAATAATGTATTCAAAGTAAACTAGTCCATATACAGTGTCCTTTCCAGGTCATTATCAAATTGTCCCTTTTCACGGCTTTCTTATGCAAAGATGGCTTTGACAGAAGAATCATAATTGGAGTGGAGGTGAAAGAACAGAGCAGCATTGGTCCAAGAGGACCCAGATTGTGAAAAGTGGTCATGAAACTCCCACACTTAAAAATCTCTAGTGGTTCCCCATTGAATTTTATTTGTTCAACAAAAATTTAGTGGGCACCTACTAAGACCCAGATACTGTCATCACACTGTGGATATAGCAGCAGGTCAGACAGACCAAATACCAGTCCTCAGGATGCGTACATTACAGAGAGGTGATGGGGGGTAAAATCATGTTATAATATGTGTGCATGGAAAAAAAGTAAGAGCAGGTCAAGAGGTTTGAGAGTGTCTTTATTGTAAAGTCATCATTTGGCATCATCTACATATCCCTTTCTCAACACCAAACTCCATGTTCCTTCGGAAGCTCCTTCTGTCTGATGTTCCCACACACCTCACTGTGACTCATCTTCAAAGCCATAAACCTATTATCTCTTCTATGACACTCTCAAAATTCTTCTTTAAATACCTTCAAAGTCTTGTCTGCATGCCAGAGTATTCATTTTCCAAAAAAATTAAAAGTAATAAGAGCAGCAGTAAACTCGTACTTGAATGGATTATTTCATTTCTTGAGTTTAGAACGGTTTTTATACAAATATCTCCCATCATACATACATCGATAACAATTTTTTTTGTCAAATCAACTACCTGCTCGCAGTCGGTGTTGGAATAGCAGCTGCATTGAAATTTTTCAGCAAACTCTTTCAGGTCTTCCACCGAGGCTTGCCCTTTTATATGGAATGTTTTATTTTCCATTTCAATAGTGAGATGCATTGGGTTCAGATGGAGATAGTCACTGGCATCCATGTCTTTCCTTGTGCAGAATCCTTTCCCCTGGCAAAACACCTGGCTACACATTTTGGCTGCTAGGGTGATATTGATTATGTAAGGATTCATTATGGTATCCGTGTAATTCTGTAGTTTTTTGCAGGTGGCCTGTAAAATTATAAGAAGGTCAGCATATCAAAATCCAACTTAGTTCATATGTGAATGTGTTCACTGTAATAAGGAATTGCTAAGGAAACTGAAAAAAAAAAAAAACACAAAAAACAGACCCAGCAAGCATTAAGAAATATTTTATCTTTTTTATCTTAACAAACAAACTTATTCTAGTTTTTGGTAACATTTATAAGTTTCACATGTTATTTTATGCCACTGAAATAATTGACCGATTGAGGCTTAACATACCCTAGCCTTGGTCTTCTTTAATAACTTATAAACTAGTGGTGGGGGGGGGAGGCAGAATGTGCCCTCGGGTCCATCATCCCTGATTGGATTGGATTCCCAGTGAATCTGTAAGTCTCAGAAACCTTCTACATATGAGTTTCCTATTGGGGTGACCTTGGGCAAATGAATTAACCTGGTTGTGCTTTAGCTTCATCATCTGTAAAATAAGAATAATCATAGCATCTACCCCATGTTGTTGTTATGAAGATAAAGAGATAGGAGGCATATAAAAGTGTTTAGCCCAGGGCCCAGCATATTACTAGTTAGCCTTCAAGAAATTATAAATCAATGTAATAAGTACCACTTATTAAAACTTGTCAGCTAAGTTTAAACAGCATTGGAAAGAGGTATTTCTAAATTGCTAGCTCAAAACAACTACACAGGTGCAACTGAGTATACTTTACATTAAATGTTATGTATCGTTCAGGTTATGGATGAATTATAACAACTCTTTGCCAAATACACTTATTTGGCAGAGTGATGAGGAACTAAAATGATTCCTCTTGATGTTAGTGCATTCCAAAACTGGGATACTGTCTTTTTAAAAACATAGGAGATAGTTTCTTTCTTGAACAACAGTATCGAGTGAGCTGGCTGTGCTAGTCCTTCAGCAGACCAAAAGGACTGGTGTGGTAGGTCAGCAAGCAAGTCAAAGAATCTTGGCAGCTTTCACTTGATTCTGTTTCTTGTTACCTTCTTTGGGATGACAACCATCGATGGTAGGCAGAATAAAGGCCTTCCAAGGATGTCCATATCCTCACCCCCTGGAACTTATGACTAAGTTAACTTACAAGGCAAAAGAGACTTTATACATATGATTGAGAGTATGGACCTTCAGATGGAGAGATTATCCTGAATTATAACAGGAGTCTTCAAAAGGTAGAAACTTTTCCAGCTGTGATTTAAAAAAACGTTAGATAGAATAAAGAGGTGGTGGTGGGGGGGAATCAAAGAATCAACCCAGTGCCCTGACCTGTTTGGCTCAGTGAATAGAGCATCAGCCGGTGGACTCAAGGGTCCCAAGGTTTGATTCCAGTCAAGGGCATGTACCTTGGTTGCGGGCACATCCCCAGTAGGAGGTGTGCAAGAGGCAGCTGGTCAGAGATTCTAATTCTATCACTCTCCCTTCCTCTCTGTAAAAAGTCAATAAAATATATTTTGTAAAAAAAGAATCAACCCAACATTTCTGGCTTTGAAGACAGAGGAGAGTCAAGAACTGAGAAATAAAGTGACTTCTAGGATCTTAGTCACAGCCAGCCAGAAAATAGAGATCTCATTACTACAAGCAAGAGGATATTATTTAAACCATTGCTTGTTGTAATTTGTATGGCAGCAATAGAAAAGCTCCTCTTTTGGTAAATTTTCTTTTTAGAGAAAGAAAGGGAGACAAACATCCATGTGAGAAACATCCGTCAGCTGCTCCCACACCCCCAACAAAGGATCAAACAACATGCAGCATGGGGATGTGCCCTGACCTGAATCAAACCCACCATTTTTTGGTGCATGAGATGATGCTCCAATGGCCAGAGCAAGAAAACTTCTTCCTAATTCTCCAATAGTTTTGCATGGAGTTTAAAATTTAACTTCTCTCCACATGTATGTAGACTCATGTGATATAATCTCTTTTTTTTGCACTTTAATAACAGCTTTGTTGAGATACAAATTCACATACCGTATCCCTTCCTTCTTTTACAACCTTTCCTCGCCCACTCTGCCTTAGACATCCTAGTTGTTTCACAAGTATGGCATTCAAACTGCACTTGCTGTTCCCTCTGCTTGGAATACTCTTTCTTCTAGTTTCTAACATGGTTCACTCTATCTTGTCCTTATGCTTATAGCTTTAATTAGACAATGTCCTTCTCAGACACCTTTTCTACCTTCAAACATCTATTTTAATTCTTTGCATAGTTCATATCACACCAAATATTTTTCTTGTGTTCCTATTGTTTCTATCCCTCCAACTTTAATGTAAGTTCCATGAATTCAGGAACTTTGTTAACATTCTTCAATACTGTATTCCCAGTGCGAAGAATATATGAGAATGTATACCAAGTTCAGGTGACATTACAATTGTCCACAGAGATAAGAACTAGGCAAAAAATGGAATGAAAGAATGAAAATGATTTGAGAGTCATTAGCTTACACAAGGTGTAGTCTTTGAAAAGATCTAAAACTGACTTTAAGAAAAATACTAGTAAGTCCTGATTTATAGAGTTTTTTATTACCTTTGGTATAAATACTCCTACCATTGCAAGTTTTAACCTACCAACCTGACATAACTGAATGCAAAGCCATTATACAGTATGGTAGTATGGTGTGTAGTAACACATCATTCCATAAAATTTCTACTTACAGAGACAATAGATATGAACAACCCCAAGAAATGAAGTAAGTAATTGAAACATTTGGGTATTGATTACTTTATTTTTAACACAATTTATTTTATCCTATGTTTTTAATAATTGCTGTGTTGAACAACCAGTTCAGAAAATTTATGATTATTGAATAATCAGGTCTCATGAGCTGGACCAATAGAAGCTGGCTCTATCACACCAATGGATCTAATAAAATGGAATGGAAAGAAATGGTTTTTTTTACCTTTGATAACAATTCTTTTAAGTAAATTGAAACTGAATTTGCAATTACCAGTTTCTCAAGTTGTCAGTGAATCTCTGGAAACGTGACAAATAATTCATGACTATTGATTACAAATGACATAGAAAAAGAGGGGGAGTACTAATAGAACTAACATTCAGAATTATCATAAGTTGGGAAATTGGCAGAAATATATAGAACAGAGTCCATAGGGGGCAATTACAAGGCAATGTCATTAAATAGAAAATAGTGACATTAAAGTTGAAGGACTGCCCCTATATGAACATTACGGAAGACAGTCTGAGTTTCTTGATAAAATATTGTAAATCTAAAATAAAAGTGCAAGTTAAGAAAAGCATAACAAATAAATAGTATGTCACATCATTCTACTAATTAGGGAGTGCCTGATTCATTCCTTATCAGAATAACAGGGAGTTCTCAGGTCATAAAAAAAAAAAAAGAAGATAGTTCAGAGGATTTATAAATGGTCCATCATAACCCATCAAGGACCCTTGAAAAATAAGTTTATAGGTCTGGTAAAACTACTAATGAAAACTAGGAATACACTTAGGTGAATTATAATATTTAAATAATTCTCTGACATATGAAAGATTTTGCAAAAGGAACATGTATACCTTTCTCTGAATTTATATTTTGTTATTTATCTTTATTGGAAATCAAACCAGAGACAATATAAGTCTACCTAATAAGCAAAAGGGCTATTATTTTGAAAGTATTTCACAGAGATGACTTCTGTTCAATATTTTTATAAATGAAGTAAAAATATGACTGGTCTCTATAGGACAAGAGATCAAAAGGTCTCTTCTGGTCTTAGAGTACAGTCTCTTCTCTGTGGGTCATAGGATAAGACCCCTGGCCATGAACTTTATTAGATATTCTTCATAGCACCTACGTCACTGGCATTTCCATATCCATCGGAGAAAAAATTCAGCTCCAATTTAGTAGTATCCACGTGACAGCTTTTCTCTTGCTTTGAGACAAGAGGATCAAAGTGGTGAAAGATAAAGCCCTGAGATGAGAATCAAACAAGGAGGAAAGGAAAGGAAGAGAGAAAACAACGAGGCCATGACAGTTAAAGGCTTTTTGAACTAAATAAAATGCATTAGAAGAAAAATAAAGTTCATATTCTACAGACCAAAACAGACATTTTTTCCCCTCATAAAACAAATTTTACTTAAAATTTCACTTAAAATAGACACCACTAAATATAACCTGAGGGAAATAAAGAAGGGTTTCTTTTCCTTACAGTTAAGGAAGCTTTGAATAATTTACTAATATTTTCAAGAAATAAAGCCCAAGAACCCCCATCCTAATTTATTCTTTGCCCAGTCCTTACCACACTACTTCCAAAGTCTTCTCCATCCCAGAGGCAATTTCTTCAAGCCAAAAAACCTTGGAGTCATTTTAACCACTACTCTCATCTATACAACTCACCCAACCTTCAGCCGATCCTCTCAGTTCTACAGTTGAATTATATTCAAAACCCAAACAGCTACAGTCTAAGCTATCAATAACCTCCTTTTCCTGTTCCCACTTTTGCCCCTCTAAAACCTATTTTCAACTCAACTGTCATTCTTCTGAAATGTTCATCAAAAATTGCCACTCTTCTGCTCAACCTTCTAGTGGCTTTCCACCTCTGATTAAAAGCGTATCATGGCCTATAAAGTCCCATCTCTGATCCTCTGCCCTCTCTCTGACCACACCCTTAGCATTCTCTTCCTTGCTGAATGCACTCCAGTCACATTGACTTTCTTGCTTTTTTTTTTTTTTCCAAAGCTATTGGGCTCAAAGCTATTGCACTTATCATCCTCATGTATCCAGAGACTTGGTCTCTTATCTACATCAGCTCTCTAATCCAACAGGACTTCAGAGAGACCTCTTCTATGACTACCACATCTTAAATAATATGATTCCATCATTATCTTGCCTATACTGCTTCATTTCTCTTCATTGCAATTATACATGAGTTACCTAACATATCTATACTAATAAAAGAGTAGTGTACTAATTAGACCGGATATCTTCCAGACAACCATCTGGACATCCTTCTGGACAAAGCCACAGCAGCTGCTTGAGGCTCAGGCAAGCCTCGAATGGTGGCTGCTGCTGCCCAGGGCTCAGGCAAGCTGCTGATGGCAGCTGCCACTGCACGGGCCCAAGGCTCAGGCAACGAGGGCCAAGCCAAGGCTCAGTCAAGCCATGGTGTCTGCAAGGACCAAGGCTCAGGCAGCTGCAGCGGCCAGCAGTGGAAGCAGCAGAGGTGTGATGGGCACATCACTGTACCCTGATTGTCCAGATGCCTCCTGCAGAGGGAGGCCAGACTGTGGTTTAGGCCTGCTCCCCACCATAATAGGACATCCCCTGAGATGAGAGGGGCCAAGAATGAACTTTTGGGCACCGGGCCTCTAGTCTTATCTAATAAAAGAGTGATATTCAAACTGACCGTAACTTCGCTATACCCACAAGCCATGACCACAAGCCACACCCACAAGCCAATCAGGAGCAAATAAACTCCAACCAAGAAGGCTGTGGCCACTGAGAGCAGGAGGGAGGCTTGGGTTTCCCTGGCAAAGGAGGAAATCAAGCTTTCCGCCTGCCCTTGCTGGCCTAGGCCTCCACTCAATGCTACAAAGTTTCAATTATAGAAAATACATAATCCCAGCAGCCATGGAGTGAACAGAAGGCTTGGCTACACTCTAGGCTACAAAGTTTCAATTGTAGAACATAAATTAATCTCAGATACCAGGGCCTCCACTTGGGTCACTGGGGGGCATGGACAGCCTGCAAACCACCACAGGCCCCTCGCCCAGGCCACCCCATGCCCCAAGGAAACTCGCACCTTGATCCAGGACACTCTTCAGGGCAAACGAGCTGGCCCCTACCCATGCACCAGGCCTCTATTCTATCTAATAAAAGAGTAATACACAGATTGGCCATCACTCCAACACACAAGAAGGCTGCCCCCATGTGGTCAAAGATCCTGGCCCCATGTGGACACAAGATGACCACCACAAATGGCCAGCAGGGGAGGGCCATTGGGAGGTTCCAGGCCTGTAAGGGATGGCAGTTGTGGGTGATCAGGCTGGCAGGGGAGCAGTTAGACATCAATTAGGCTGGCAGGGTAGTGGTTAGGGGGTGATCAGGCTGGCAGGCAGAAGCAGTTAGGGGTAATCAGAGAGGCAGGCAGGCGAGCAGCTTGGAGCCAGCAGTCCTGGATTGTGAGAAGGATGTTCGACTGCCTGTTTAGGCCCAATCCTCCTGGGATTGGGCCTAAAAGGGCAGTAGACATCCCTTGAGGAGTCCCAGATTGGAGAGTATGCAGGCTGGGCTGAGGGAAACCCCCTGTCCCCCGTGCATGAATTTCATGCACCAGGCCTCTAGTTTTATATAATAAAAGCCTAATATGCAAATTGGCTGAATGGCAGAACCACCAGTCACTATGATGCACACTGACCACAAGGAGGCAGATGCTCAATGCAGGAGCTGCCCTTAGCCAGCAGGACCCGGGCCAATCAAGATGGGTGCCAGCAGGGGCCCCGATTGCCCTGCTGGTTGTCCCACAGATTAGCCCTGATTACCAGCCAGGCCTAGGGACCCTATCTATGCTCAAATTTCATAGATCAGGCCTCTAGTTATGTATATAATTTTATATTTCCAGTTATGAGAATATAGGTTCATGGTGAAAGGACTTTGTTCACTGCCGTAGTTCTATTATCTAAACAATCACCTGGCACTTTATCAATAAGCCAAGGGTTGGGAACTTTTTCTGTAAAGGACAGACTGTAAATATATTGGGGTTTTATTCCTTTGTAAATATATTGGGGTTTTATTCCTTTATATTATAAAAGTAGCCACAGATACCTAAACAAATGAGCTTGACTATGTCCCAATGAAATTTTACTGATAGATAGTGACATTTAAACTGCACATGATTTTCATGTGTTATGAAAAACTATATTTTTTTGTTTTTTAGTCCATTTTAATAATGTAAAAATCACTCTTAGCTCATGAGCTGTACAGAAAGAAGCATGCAGTAGGCCAGATTTGGCCTATTGACATTGCTTGCTGACCCTTG
This sequence comes from Antrozous pallidus, assembly GCA_027563665.1. Classification (NCBI taxonomy): domain Eukaryota; kingdom Metazoa; phylum Chordata; class Mammalia; order Chiroptera; family Vespertilionidae; genus Antrozous; species Antrozous pallidus. The sequence continues at coordinate 16,962,198 of CM050521.1, read as the reverse complement.
CAATAAAACTGTTACCGAGTCACTAAATGACCAAGTGAATAAAGCAGTACTTAATGAACAGTAGTTGAATGAGTGAAAGAATGAATGCATTCATTCTTTTGAAAAGAGATATAGCATGGTGTAATAGAAAAGAAAAGAAAAAAAAAACAACCAAACACTGTCTGAAAACTGAGATTGTAGTCCTGGAGAACTTCAACTAGACTCACTGAATTTCTGTTTTCTCACTGAAAAAAAGTACAATATTTTTCCTCCCAAATAAACATACAAATGATAGTATGATTCAGCCAGTATTAATTAAGCACCTCCTGCTATGTGTCAAGTAGTGTTTATTTTATTATTTAATACCTCAACAATCCTCAAAAACTTTAAAATTAAAAATGTTTTCATCTATGTCTTATCAATTCAACTTACCTCACTTTGGCTTAAATTGAGGCTCCCCCATATAATAAGTCCAGAGGCACCTAGAGAAACAGTTTCACCAAATGTATGCATAAGGTCTTCCTGGCAAATGAGACAGAAAAAGTTAGCAGATAGGAACAAAATAAAAATACTATTCATAGGACAATAACACCAAAGCTAAGAATGATGACCCAACAGTAAAATTTAAATTTTACATAATTTTAATGAAATACAATTTTTCTTTTGTTTTCCCCACTATATAGTTCCACCTTTCACACTACCACTACCCTACTATTTAAAAAAATACAGGTATTCTATTATTTTCAATTACTTCTATTGACAGTAGAGCAGGCCCATGAAAGAAAAAAAAGAAAGAAACTGAGTTAAAATATGGCCTATACTACCAATCTTCCATGGTTGCTAAGATGATTGCATTAAAATGAATTGTATTCTTATTTTACATGCATGTGATAATGCAGAACTATATATGTGCGTATTCCTAAAAGATACTAAAAGCTAAGTTTCATTCCCTTCAAAAATGATGTTAAACTGCAAAACTTTTATTCTCCAGAGCATTTGACCTCTTACTCCTGGCATATATTTGTCAGTTTAGCTCAAATTCTCATTAAAAAAAAAAAAAATTAGCCGAGACCGGTTTGGCTCAGTGGATAGAGCGTCGGACTGCGGACTGAAGGGTCCCGGGTTCGATTCCGGCAAGGGCATGTGCCTTGGCTGCGGGCACATCCCCAGTACGGGGCGTGCAGGAGGCAGCTGATCGGTGTCTCTCTCTCATCGATGTTTCTGACTTTCTATCCCTCTCCCTTCCGCTCTGTAATAAATCAATAAAATATATTTTTAAAAAAATTTAATGATGGTAAATTCTATTACACACAATTTGTGAGCTCTATTTCATAGTCTTCATACCTTAATTTGCTTACCTGATTAAGGTATTTTGAAGAATCATCAGTAAAAACTGGGCGAGTATATATGTAAATCGGAAGTGGACTTTTTTCATTGGGTACTACAGAAACCCGAATGGCTTCTATCACACGGTTACGGACAAAGGGTGCAGCTAGTGGAGAAGATGATAGTATGGTATTCAAATAAACAGATGGGTAAAGGGCAGTGCTTGCGTTCCACAACCAGTTGAGCTCATTATTTCTTCTCTTTTCTAAATCAAAGCAAGTCCCATTGTAATTGGGTTTAGTATAATGATGATTGTAACAATCAGGAAAAAGATAATAACCCCATAAGTGTTTTGGTCGAAGTTTTATTCCCAACTTCAAAGTCTCTACCATGAACTCCCTTCCTGATCTTTCATAATTCTCTTTTGCTACATTGGTGGCTTCTGCGAGAGTAAGGGTTGCATTTTGTTGCTGAACCAGCAGAATAGACTCATTCCTGTAAACATCTTTAGGTTTCCAGTTTCTTGCCCAGATAGGCCTCCATTCTTCCCAATCAATGATAGCCAAGCCCGGTTTGTCTGTCGGCATGTAAAACTCAATGTCTTTGGTAGATTTAGTCAGATGCGCCGCTAAGTCACCCGACTGGGGGATTCCTCCATTCTCTTTAGTGCCATGCCTATCTATATGAGGATATAAGCCAAGTCTATCAACATAAAATAATGTAACAGGTTGTCCTATGGCATCTTTTGCAGGGTTTCCTATAAAAGAGAAGAGGCTCAAATCTATCGGCACATTAAACTTCTTAGTACAAGGCTCAGTTGGGGCATTCCAAGCCCAGAGGAAAGAAACATTTGGGAGAAAGGGGGTTGCTCTGTAGTCCTTAGCGAAACAACATGGAATCAGAAGGAAGATTAACACAACCTGGGACGCTCCATTGGACCCAACAAAGCTCCTAAAGAAGATATGCTTGAACCTTAGCACTCCCATGGCAAAGAGCAACGACTACAAAAGCCACATTTCTCCCTACACACTTCGGTTTATCCAGTGTTTGATGCAAGATTTAAGCACAGGAGACAGACTCATGGAATGATGCTTCTTTGATGGGTAAAGGTGTATAATGATATTACTTTTAAATATTATTCTTCCTGCTTCATGTTTTAAGGAGATATTGCAAGTTGCTTCATCTATAACTGAAAAAGAAAGAAATATTGAATCTGTTGTTATGCTACATTTCTGTATCAGAGATTGTAAGCTTTACCAAGTTCTTAACTTTAAGTAACGGGAGTTTAACTCAATCTTTGAAGATGGAAGACTCCTGTATTTGAATTAATGAAGTTATTTCCTCTTACGTATGATACAAACCCTATAATAGTGAACATTTGTCTCCTTTTCCCAAATCATTACTGTGCAGCTGCGACAGATGTACGTAGCTATTTTTCCTCTTGCCTTCCCTGTTGTGCAGTATGCTGTGCCAATCAATGCCTTACCAAAGCCCCTTAAATAAAAATAATTTCCAAATTGAACTTCTCATTCCTGTTTATTTTTTAAAGACCAATTTATACTGTTCTGCCAAAAATTGAAAACAACCTCTCATAGAATTGTGAGATTTTATCTTTTTAAATGGAGGTGAGGGGGTAGGTATAAGAAAAGGCAAAATTCACTTCTGAAATAGTAAGTCTAAATTTTCCCTAAAACTACTGACTCCGTCAAAGTCACTTACTGAAGTAGTATTTGGAACAGAGTTTTATTGTATCTCAAAGTAATTTACTCTCATGTTTAAAATTAATAAAACATTTTAGGACTTTATATCTTCCCCCATATAATTCCTCATCACTTTCTCACAATCTACCACGGCTAGCCCAAACCCTTTCTCCCTTTGTCTTGCCACATCTGCACAATTTATCATTCTTTTTTTTAATGATATATAAGCTCTCAGACCTATCCTACGCTTGGTACTTCATTTCTTTTCTATAATGTCTCCCATGCCATGTAAAAATGTTAACACCAAATAAATTTTTTAATACTTTTCTCCTGTTAATCTCTCTTTGGTCAGTTTAATTCCCAAGCCCAGTCACAAAATCACCTCCTCTACATAAGCACATTTGATAATGCTGAAGATAAACGCCATTAAAGAAAACTATATGAGCTCAGCTTCACAAGAGAATGCAACAGGCATTTTTTGCTCTGTAGCGATCCTGTAGAGATACCCGGCTTTTAAAATGACCACCTAAGGATGCAGACTGATGTTTGTTTGTTTTCTTTTGGATAGAGAACTGGTTCAAAAATCTTGTCAGTTTTAAGTGTTTTTGTTAGTTATCTTTCTAAAAACGCTTGTTCTGTGGTCTAGCTTGAGAATGTACATTTCGTGAAAGCAAAACTCTGGCTGAAGCCTCAAGCAACCAAATATTTCCCCAGCATATTCATCTCTTCCTCCACTTCTGAGGAATGTGTGGCGACTCAGGTAGGTCAATCTTTAGCCAGCAACTAAAGGAAAATACAACCCACATCACTTATTATTCGCATGAAAGTCCTATTTCTTTGACGAGGAAAGGTTATGGGCGTAAGTATCTCATTCGGTGGGTTCTACCTTGCAGCTCTGATGTAACCCTCTTTGCCCTGGAAACTTCTTAGCCTCTCTTCTGAGCCCAGAGAGACATCTCTCAGAGACTGCTTCTACCAGACAGCCTTGCCAAACAGATCGGACTGTTAAGGTGTTACTCTCTGATTGTCACGAAGGCCACTTTAAATGTATCAAGGCTCTCACAAAAATTGTACTTATTACTTAACACCATTCCAAGTTTGCTTTGTGGTTTTGTTTTTTTTATGGAATCACTTTGTTAAAATCTTTATTGTTGAAAGTATTATATATGTCCCCTTTTACCCCACAATCCCCTTGAGCACACCCCTGCTCTCCGTCCCATGGCCCAGGCCCTCACCCCATGACTGACCAGGGGGTGTGCATATACACTGAGTGGTCAGATTATTATGATCTCTGAACACATGATAATCTGGCTACTCAGTGTATATCCTATATAATAAAAGGCTAATATGCAAATTGTCCCCTCGACCAGGAGTTCAACCAGCAGGCAGGCTGGCCAACCATGCATGTCCCCTCCCCTAGGCTGGCCGGACCCCACCCATGCACGAATTCATCCACTGAGCCTCTATTCAATTCCTTTTGGAATATTTCTAATAATTTATCTTTCCCAGATATCTCAAGATATTACACATATGCTATATTATTTTTCTATAGTATTTATCAGATTAGTATGTGGTAACTTATAACCATATGCTATAAACATCTTATATGAAGATTTTTTTTTAATTGTGAGATTGAACATTTTCATAATTAAACTAGAGGCCTGGTGCACAAAATTTGTGCACTGGGGGGTGGTCCTTTAAAATAGAATAGGATGGGAAGCACTAGAATGCCATCGCATGTAGTAGGGGGGAGAGAGAGAGAGAGAGAGAGAGAGATAGAGAGAGAGAGAAAGAGAGAGAGAATATATATATATATGAAGTGCTTGGTGAGGATGTGGAGATTATTATGCATTCAAAGATCATAGTAATCTAATAATCTGGCCATTCAGTATATACATACAAGGTCTTTGATTGATTACTTTCCACCTACCCTCCCCTGCCTTCCCTCTGAGATTCTACAGTCTGTCCCATGCTTCCATATTTCTGGATCCACTCTGTTCATCAGTTTATTTTGTTAATTAGATTCCATATATAAGTGAGATCACATGATACTTGTCTTTCTCTGACTGATTTATTTCACTTAGCATGATACTTTCCAGATCTCTCTATGCTGTCTCAGAAGGTAAGAGATTCTTCTTTTTTACTGCTGCATAGCATTCCATGGTATAAATGTACCATAGCTGTTTTATCCACTCATCTATGAATAGGCAATTGGGCTATTGTAAATTGTGTTGCTATAAACATAGGGGTGCAGAAATTCTTTCTGCTTGGTATTTCATGTTTCTTAGACTACATTACTAGAAGTGGGATCACTGAGCCAAATGGCAGTTCCATGTTTAATTTTTTGAGGAAACTCCAAACTGTTTTCCATGGTGCTGCCCCAATCTGCATTCCCACCAGCAGTGTATTAGGGTTCCCTTTTCTCCACATCCTCACCCAGCACTTGTCATTTCTTAATCATCTGTTGGTGGTAGCCATTCTGACAGGTGTGCCAGTTTGCTTTCAGATTCGAAATGTGTCTCCTTTGTTACACTGTAAGGTCACCATTGTGTCTCAAATTTCCAGAACTGTGAACAGTATCTGAGTACTTAATTGAAATGCTGAATGAGTGAATCTACCTATTCATCATTAATCTTTTCATCAGATAATATTTTTTTCTTTTCCCCAGTTTCAATCATTCTCTCAAAGTTCATCTTCAAAAATCCAATTTATCTTATGCTACATTAACAAGATAAAAAATTAAAGAGATGACAACTAACAAGCCAGACTTAGAGTAACAAGAGTTATTTTGACCTTATATTGTTATATGGAAAATAAGATGTGGTAATTTTTTATGTTTTTTTTTTTAATTGATTTCAGAGAGGAAGGGACAGGGAGGAGAGATAGGAACATCAATGATGAGAGAGAGAGAATCATTGTTCAGCTGCCTTCTGCGTGCCCCACAGTGGGGATCAAGCCTGCAACCTGGGCATGTGCCCTGACCAGGAATCAAACTGTGACCTCCTGGCTCATAGGTCGATGCTCAACCACTGAGCCACACCAGTAAGATATATTTTAGAGGTTACAAATTATCAGGGATTATAAAGTTAACATAATCTAATCTTATTTCCTCAAAACTGCCCCCAATGCTGCCATTTCTTCAGCTAATGGTGTCATACAGTTTAAGATTAGAATACTAGTGCCCCATAGAAGTACTAGAAATATTCATTGGTGTCTCCCTTCATATTGTCTTTTCCCACCCCCTCTTTTTGCATTGATTTTTAACCTTTTTCTATCTTAACAGAATCTTGCACCTCATGACTCCTACTCCTGGCTGAAGGATTAGGAGCTCAGATCCAGAAAAGGACTGAGACTTCATTTTTGTTTTCAGCTGTATTATGTGATAGCTGAAGGTTTAAAATTACATAATCATCACATATCGCTTAACTAAAAATACATTGGTAATATCTGAATCAAGTTAACTCCCAGGGATACTAGGAAGGTATGGGCAATGCTGGCTAGGAAGCTCCATAAATCTGAAGCACAGTGTTACTTCCCTTGGACCACCTACATTATTGTATCTTGCTTATTAAGGATAATTTGCATTTACTCCAAACTGTAGGACAGGCAGCTGTCATCAGCGTGGAGAGCATTGTTTTTAACCTATAGCACCCAGAAAAGTCAATATGTAATTAGATTAAAGGTCTCTCTAGAAAAATTTAGGTATCGTGAAATCCTAGTCTAAGAACACCAAAAAAATATTTATCATGGATATGATATCCTTAGACAATACAGAGAAGTTTGGGTGTAATAACAATAATCTAAGTCTCCTTTAAAGAGCATGGTCAATGAAGAAAGGAAGCTAGGAAGGAGAAAAATTCACTGCAAATTGTAATAATGCAGCAAAAGTTACATTACAATTGAATCACCCCTTTACCAAAAATCAAGAGGCATGGAGGGAGAATGAGGTGCTTCACGTTAAAGAAAACAGGACCCTAAGTCTACCCATCCACAGGAGACCCTGTTAGCCCTCCACACAGACATTCTCTATGGCCAGTTACATGTCTAATTACAAAGAGCATTTAGACAACTCCACAAAAATAGTCCTAGACACACACAGTGAAGGTAATTGTAAACACAGTTGTCCAAGAAAGTTGTGTAGCCATAAAATTGATTATAGTGAACATTTTTAAGATAATAAGTAACATAGATGGTAATAGAGTGAAATAAAATAGGATAGGAAGCAATAAAATGCCATCGCATGTAGTAAGGGAGAGTATTATTTTATGAATCTTTTCTGTCAGTTATATATTAATATATGTATGTATTCACAATGCAACATGTATTTTTTTACTGTGTTTTTTAATCCTAAAACCATTCCTTTTCTAATTAAGTAGTCTTGGGCAAGTTATTAAATCTCTTTCATCTTTTCAACAACCAGAATAGAACTCTTTTCTGTCTGAGGATTGGCTTAAAGTAATGTTTGTAAGTGACTAAACTACTAGACTAATCATTTTAGTGTTCTAGATGAAGCCCAGGTGTCTGGAGCCTGGCTTGTTACCATTGCAGCAATATGACCTTGCCCAAACTGACTGCACTGCACCTTAGTTGTTGCTTTTTGGTTTTGTTAAGCCTCACCCGAAGATATTTTCCCATTGATTTTTAGAGAATAAAGGGACATAGAGAGAAACATTGATGTGAGACACACATATCAATTGGTTGCCTCTTGCACACGCCCTGACCAGGACCGAGTTACGTGCCCTTGACTGGAATCAAACCCAGGACCCTTCAGCCTGAAGGCCAGTATTCTATCTACTGAGCCAAACCAGCTAGGGCTAGTTGTTGTTGTTTTTTATTTTAAGCTACTGAATTCTGATGCTCTTGCTCATTACAAGGCCTCTAGTTAAATACATTTGAAGTAAACAAGTCACTCTCATTACAGAGGTAAAGGTATGAAATGAACACAGCACATTTTCTGAGAGGGGAGACTAGATATTTTATTGTCTAGTACAGTATAAAGATGATGGAGCTTTTTGCTTATATAACTAACTATTCTACTTTGCTACTAAAATCAAACTCATTTGAAAAAAAAAAGGAATTAAAGCTTACTCTAAATATCTTCAAAGGTATGTATTTAACTAGACCCTATTGCAGAGCTTGTACATCTAAACCATCTGCCTGGTTTTGGTTTAGATAATTTTAAAAGAATGGTGACATCTTTTATTAACGTTTTAATTCAATATTTGTATGTATTTACTCCAAATGATAATCATTTGGAGTAAATACATACAAATGTTGATCAAGAAAGTTTTGATCAAGAAAATAAAAATTTTGATCAAGAAAATTTTGATCAATAAAAATACTATATGCACATTTACAAACTTTCCAATGTTTAGAAACATTGTCTATATTATTAGCCTTTGATTGGAATATCATGTTTGAGACACACACGCATACATTCATGTGGACCAGACAACTTTAAGAAACAAAAATGACTTTATGGATGCTAATAAAGAGCCTTTGGAAAAAAATTAGTCTGGTCATGGCTTACACTCCCCAGCAGCATTATCAGATCAGTAAGAAAGGTTACAAGAACCCAGGATACTTGGCGGAGCTTGAGGGTAGAGGAGCTAACCCTGTACTCTAAGGTCTTACAGGCAAAGTGTGAATACAAATATTTGGCTTGGCCTCTCAACATCTAGACTCTAGAGGCAATTAAAAGTCCAATCTGGAGATTCCTTATGAAAAGTTTGTACAAAGATAATTTAAAAGAGCTTATATGACCAGAGATATAATCAGGGTAAGGTTTTTGAAATTTGACTTTTTTACAAATAAATTAATATATATAATATTTTATTGATTTCAGAGAGGAAGAGACAGAAACATCAGTGATGAGAATCATTAATCGGATGCCTACTGCACCCCCCACGCTGGGGATGTACCTTGACCAGGAATCGAGCTGTGACCTCCTGGTTCAAAGGTCAATGCTCAACCACTGAGCCACACCCACTGGGCTAAATTACTCTTCGTGTGGCTATACTTGATAAAAATTAGAGTGATATTAGACAGAAAGAAAATTGTTTTTCTAGCCGAAACCGGTTTGGCTCAGTGGTAGAGCGTTGGCCTTTGGACTGAAGGGTCCCGGGTTCGATTCCGGTTAAGGGCATGTACCTTGGCTGCGGGCACATCTCCAGTAGGGGGTGTGCAAGAGGCAGCTGATCGATGTTTCTCTCTCATCGATGTTTCTGACTTTCTATCCCTCTCTCTTCCTCTCATAAAAAAATCAATAAAATATATTTTTTTTAAAAAAGAAAATTGTATTTCTATAGAAAATATAATATTACCTTGTGGATTAAGTTAAAGGTTTTGTTTTCCTACTTATAAACTGGACTGGACCTTGAATATAATATTACCTTGTGGATTAAGTTTGAGGCTTTGTTTTCCTACTTGTAAACTGGACTGGACCTTGAATTCTTCTATAGTCCTCAAATATCTGGCTGCAACTATCCAACTGATGTTTCCAGTTTCTCTCCTACTGTTGACTTGGAATCACTGAGAACTAAAGCTGCCCCTTTTCTGAAGCCTTGTACACAAGCTGAACAACCTGATATAATCTTCAGAGATTAATCATCACAGCAGCTCATGCTTAGACTACCTTCATGTCAGTTGTTGTATAAGCCATTCAGCAAGTTTACCTGAACACCCAATGACATCATAGGACACATTCCAAGCTGCAAAGGTTTCTTCAACGCTAATATCAAGGAAACTGCTTGACTAGCTACCACCAAGACCCAGAAACTGGTTTGTACTTTGCTCCAGCCACTGACCTTTGTCTATCTTTTGTTTCCATAGAAATGCCTTTTATTGAATACCTGGTTGCTTGCTTATATAATAAAGGCCTGACTAGAACCCACCTATGTCACCACCTCCTGAAAAGAAATGAACTGCACTGACCAATTGTCAGGACCAACTGGTTCGATGAGATGGTAGAACTGTAGGGGAGCAAAATGTGCCACCCCAAAATGTGTCTCTTTGGCATGAGGGTTAATTTAGATTGAGTGTTTTTTAAGAAACAGAAATCTTGGAAAATATTTCTTGTTACTTCCCCTTTAATTACCTAAAAGAATTTAGATAAAGGGCATGTTCTAGAATGGAACTAACATGGGGGATCTACAAAGAATCTGGGCCGGCTGTGGCGAGGGACACTCTGCAGGCTCTAGAGATCTGAGCGTCCTCTGGGGGCCACTGTCTCTGTGTGGCCCAATTGACCTGTGTTCCCAAACATTTGCTTCTCTATCTCCATGTCAAGTGCCTTCCTCCACTTTGAAGTCCTAAACCACTATGCCTTTCTCCTTAGCTCAAGATAGCTATAAGCCTCATCTGCCTGATTTGCCAATGGGCCCCATGTTCTTATGGAACCTCCATATGTACCTGTGTAGTTAGATTTGGTTATTTTCTCCTGTTAACCTGTCTCATGACAATTTAATTCTTAGACCATCCAGCAGTGGTTCTCAACCTTTCTAATGCCGCGACCCCTTTAATTCAGTTCCTCATGTTGTGGTAACCCCCAACCATAAAATTACTTTTGTTGCTACTTCATAACTATAATTTTGCTACTGTTATGAATTGTAATGTAAATATCTATGTTTTCTGATTGTCTTATGCTCTACAGAAGCAGTTCTCAACCTGTGGGTTGCTGTCCCACAGGTTGAGAACTGCTAGCAGGGTTGCCTAAGACCATTGGGAAACACAGATATTTACATTATGATTCATAACTAGCAAAATTACAGTTATGAAGTAGCAACAAAAATAATTTTATGGGTGGGGCTCACCACAACATGAGGAACTGTATTAAAAGAGCACAGCATTAGAAAGGTTGAGAACCACTGATCCAGAGGTAGAGGAATATCTCTTTCTATCACTTGGCATCCAACATATGGCCACTTAACTGGTTGGATGCTGCACTTTGGGTTGCTGCAGCTGAGAGACCCTGGTAGATCTGACCAAGAAAGCTGATAGGAAGTAAGAGTCCTTACCATGCCAGCCTCCTAGATCTCAGCCTGCATGGTCTATTGGAAGCTATCCTGGTGAGAATTGTTTTTCTCTCTTTCTAAATTTTAATTAGTCTGAAAGCATAACTATGAAACTATATATTTGGGGGTTGGTGACTTCTCCCTCAGGTGGTCACTGTTCTTTGTCTCTCATTTTGTTTGCATTGTTCTCTGTCTTGAGAGCTTGACATTTGGTCAGGAAGAATACAGTGCCACCCAGAAGGTCCACAAATCAATGTGCATTTTGCAGCCAATCAAACAGACTAAGGTTCTGAGCTACTGTATTCAGATGATCAGAAGCACAGGCAAGAAGCTGGGCCTGTGACTGGCATCAATTTGTGTCTTTACCCAGTCATGCCAGCTAACAGGATAATCCCATCTAATAAAAGAGTAATATGCAAATTTGACCGTACCTTTGCCACACCCACAAGCCATGCCCACCAGCCAATCAAGAACAGATTATGCAAATATACCCAAACCAAGATGGCTGCCACCACTGAGAGCAGGAGGAAGGCTTGGGTTCCTCCGGCAACAGAGGAAACTAAGCTTTCAACCTGCCATTGTGGGCCTAGGCCTCAACTCAATGTTACAACATTTCAATTATAAAAGATACAGAAATGGCGGCAGCCAGTGAGCTGGAGAGAACAGAGGCTTAGGTTTCCCTGGCAATGGAAGAAGCCAAGCTTTCAGCCTACCTTTGCCAGCCTGGGCCTCCACTCTAGGCTACAATGTTTCAAACAGAAATGGCTGCCACCACGGAGCAAGCAGAAGGCTTGACTCCACTCCAGGCTACAAAGTTTCAATAGTAGACATAGATTAATCCCAGATACCAAGGCCACAACTTGGGTTGCTGGGGGGCGTGGCCAGCCTGCAAACCTCCACAGGCCCCTCACCCAGGCCGCCCCACACCACAAGGGAACCCCCACCCTGATCTGGGACACCCTTCAGGGCAAACCAGCTGGCCCCCATCCATGCACCAGGCCTCTATCCTATCTAATAAAAGAATAATTTGCAGATTGACCATCACTCCAATACACAAGATGGCTGCCCCCATGTGGTCAAAGATCCTGTCCCCATGTGGACACAAGATGGCCACCACAAGATGGCCAGCAGGGTAGGGCTGTTGGGGGGTTCCAGGCCCTGCAAGGGAGGGCAGTTGGGGGCAATCAAACCTGCAAGGGAGGGCAGTTAGGGGTGACCAGGCCAGCAGAGGAGAGAAGTTGGGGGCAAACAGGCTGGCAGGGGAGCAGGTAGACATCAGTTAGGCTGGCAGGGTAGGGGTTAGCAGGTGATCAGGCTGGCAGACAGAAGCGGTTAGGGGCAAACAGGGAGGCAGGCAGGTGAGCAGTTTGGAGCCAGCAGTCCTGGATTGTGAGAAGGATGTCCGACTGCCCGTTTAGGCTCAATCCTGGTAGGATCCTGGTAGGAGCAGGCCTAAAAGGGCAGTCAGACATCCCTCGAGGGGTCCCAGATTGGAGAGGGTGCAGGCTGGGCTAAGGGACATCCCCCACCCCCCGTGCAAGAATTTCGTGCACCGGGCCCCTAGTTTATTATAAAGGTGTCTCAGTTTAAGGAGTCAGCCTTATAGTCAACTTTCATTGTCTCCGCCTAGGACAACAAAGGTGAATGGTAGGCTAGCTCTGTAAGTGAACTTCTGGATCTTGTGAGGGCTGCCTTTTGTTATTTATTTATTATTATTATTTTATTTTTGCATTCTCATGTTGGATGCTTCTTGTGCCCTTTGGTAAGCCATAAATAGGATTATTGGTTAATAGATCCCTCTTATCAGTGACCAGATAGTGGATCTTTTTTGAAATGACTATACTTGAGAGGGAAAAAAAAATTAGAGCTCTCTCATATAAAGAAGTATAACAGCAAGCCTAAAATGAAAGAAGAGGAATAAGACTTAAAGCAAAAATCTAACATAAAGAGCACCTTTTAAAAACTGCCCTATTTCTACATCAGTGCCCAAGGAACGGGGAAATGCACCATCTGGAAGCCAATGTTCAAGGGCTAACAGAAGCGACTGTTTTTGTCTTGTAAATCCGTAAATGTAAATGTAAATAAGATCATGTTAAGATTATATAAACAGCCCACAATTGTCTGAAACTGAACCCAGCTAATTCAATTACTAGAACTTGAAGTCTGAGTGGGGGGGGTGGGGGGGGAGGGAAAAGGGCTTGTTTAAAAGTCCAAACTGTAGCCCTGGCCTGTGTTTCTCAATAGTTAGAGTATCAGCCCTGGCACCAAGGGTAGCAGGTTAAATTTCCTGTCAAGGGCAGGGACCTGGGTTGTAGGTTCAATCCCAGCCCTAGTCAGGGTGCATGTGGGAGGCAACCAATCAATGTGTCTCTCACCTCTCTCTCTCTCTCTCTCTCTCTCTCTCTCTCTCTCTCTCTCTCTCTCTCTCTCTCCTCACCTCCTTTCTTCCACTCTTTCTAAAAAATCAATGAAAAAAATATACTGAGGCAATTATTAACAACAACAACAACAACAACTAAGCAAATAAAAGTACAGCTGAAAGGCTCCTCCTAGCCTAAATTTACCCTGCAGCTCTCTTAAAATTGTTTGTCAAGGACAAATAGAAATATTAAGTTTCTTCTCCACAAATAGTAAAACACTGTATCCATCTCAGCTGAGAAACTTAACCTATTCAGTTACTTATAAACAAATGAGTTTTGCATGATTGTACCCTATCTCATGATTTTAAACAAATGAGTTATGCATTATTGTACCCTATCTCAAAAATTTTAAACAAATGCTAAAAACTCTGTGTAAATGTATATGTATATGTATATGTATATGTATACATATGTGTATTATAAATGCATAATATCTTCTACCTCTGAATGGTATTGTCAAAATTAATTTATGAAGAGTGCTATTTAATTGGCTTAAAATTAATCACTTATGTTAATTAAGAAATATAATAAAAACTAACACAAATAACTTTCAGGTTCCTATGCTGATCTGGAAAATATTTAGCAATAAAGCTTGTTTGGATTTATTGGTTTAATTAAAACAGGCATGTCTTTAGAGTTATCCATATTTAATACAATATTTTATACTACCTAGGTTTATTATAAGTCAAGTAAGTTCATGTTATCTCTGTTTATAATATTTGTTGACAAGAAAAATACCTTGGTGTGATAAAATTTTCATAAATAATGTATATATGATTATTAAGAAAACAAGTAAATTAAATAAATGTAAATAATATAATGTTAAGGTATAATAATGTTTTATAGTATTTGTACTTAAAAGTAGCTTCCAAAGTCTTTTGGTAACATGAAGCTAGACTTTTGTTAAGTTGAGTTAAATGATGGAAATTTATCGAATATCTACACCATTTTTGAATAAAATAACGAAACATTAATTACTGAAAGTAAGTCTATCTACTTTTGGGCTTTTACAGAGGAACTAAATATAATTTTGAATCAGTTAATAAACAATACCTGTATTACATTAAAAGAACAAAATGTGCATGTAATTTTAGATATTGTGAAAATTTACAAGATTGCCAAGCCACAAAACATAATGTTTTACTTCTCAACTCATAATTATTTACTTCTTAGTTAAGTTTCCTAAGGGTTAAAAATTATAATTAATATATGTGATTAAAGTTGCTAAAAATGAATACGGAAAACAACTCTGTATACAAGGAAAGTAGGATATGTTTTGGAGGGGAGTATATGGGGAATGAAATGCATTTTCAATGGGGGAATGAAAGTAATTTTTTCTTGATTGTCTCAGAATGGGACGAGAGAAAACGAGAACTTTGCCTGCATTTATGCATTTATAATATATAATATATTTTATCTGCTAAAATGACAAATTTTCTTAGACTTCCATCCACTTTTGATAATAGATTGTGACAGGTTTTCCTTTATATTTTAAAGTTGTTTTCCTAGCCAAGACCGGTTTTGCTCAATGGATAGAGCATCGGACTGCGGACTGAAGGGTCCCAGGTTCGATTCCGATAAAGGGCATGTACCTTGGCTGCGGGCACATCCCCAGTAGGGGGTGTGCAAGAGGCAGCTGATCAATGTTTCTCTCTCAGCGATGTTTCTGACTTTCTATCCCTCTCCCTTCCGCTCTGTAAAAAATCAATAGAATATATTTAAATAAATAAATAAAGTTGTTTTCCTAGAAAGCAAAATTTTGTGTCCTATTGTGTCTTCATCAGGTTTTAACATTTAAAAGTTAAGTTTAGGGGAGCACCAAGATGGCGGCATAGGTAAATACCTATTGTTCTGCCCCGCGCAACGATTTAAGAACTACAACATAACAGCAGAACAGACAGCACCCAGAATCGCCAGAAAGCTGGCTGAATGAAAACTCCACTAATAAGAGTAAAGGTGGGACACTGAGACTCAGGAGCGGCGGGAGTGCAGCCTTTCAGACGGAAACAGGTTAGGAGCCGCCCTGGTCGCGTGCCCGGGCTGGGGCTGGAGCAGCAACCCCGGCCGAATTTCTCCTACGGGGAGGGCGGAGACGGGAGACGTCCCACTACACGGACTCCCCAGCGCCAGGCGAGGTCCGAGATCCAGGGTACGTGGAGCCGTCCCACTGCACAGATTCCCCAGTGCCAGGTGAGGTCCGAGGTCCGGGGGATGCACCCTGGAAGCGGGGCGCGGCAGAGGCTCCTAGTCGCAAGGGTCGCGCAAACCCGCTACTTGCCCCCTGGAAACTTGTCTCCTGGTTCCGGAAACCATCTATTTTACAACGTTGGGCTAGACTTTTGGTGTGCAGGCACATTTGGGGAAAGGCAGAGTTGTCTGGCAAGGGGAAGAGACTAGCGGCTTTCTCGTGGAGGTGTCTGCAGCCATCCCCATCCAACAGAGACCCGCGCGCGAGCGCTGCATAGGACGCAGCTGATGCTGACGCTGCCTGCACAGCTCGGAGACTCCGCCCATCCAACCTGAACACAGTCTCCCTTCACAGCCAATTGGCCTGGAGGTCAAACCCTCCTAGGGCTAACAACAACAAGCTGGGTTTAAATTCAAAAATACTGAATACAACCCATAAAGGATTGCAGTAAGAGTACCCACCTCGGGTAACTGGGGAGGCTGAGCCACTATCCCTTTGAGGATATCTACCACATAAAGCAGCCACCATGCAGAGATATGGAAAGAAATCAGGTGTGAAAGAAATGGAGGAGAAAAGACAACAAGACATAGAGTTCAAAACCATGGTTATAAGGCTTTTCAAGAGGCTCCTACAAAAGGCCGATCAACTTAATGAGAATTACCAGGAAATAAACAAGACCAAACAGGAAATGAATGGTTTACAAATGAATTACAAGGAAATGAATGATACTTACAAGGAAATAAATGAGACCCTCAAGGAAATGAACAAGACCTCTGAGGATACGAACCAGACCCTCACGGATAAAAAAAAGGACCAACTAGAAATCAAGCATACACAGACTGAAATAAAAAATATTACACAAAGTCCTAAAAGCAGTCCAGAGGGCCACAAGAACCAAGTCAAAGATTTGAAATACAAAGAAGCAAAATCCACTCAGCTGGAAAAGCAAGAAACAAAAAGAATTCAGATAATTGAAGATAGCGTAAGGGGCCTCTGGGACAACCTCAAGCAAGCCAACATCCGAATTATTGGGGTGCCAGAAAAAGAGAGAGAGCAAGTTAATGAAAACCTACTTGAAGAAATAGTGACTGAAAACTTCCCCCACCTGGTGAAAGAAACTGACTTAAAAGCCCAAGAAGTACACAGAACCCCAAAATATAGGAATCTAAAGAGGACCACACCAAGACATATCATAATTAAAATGCGAAGAGCAAAAGATAAAGAGAGAATATTAAAAGCAGCAAGAGAAAAACAGTTGGTTACCTACAGGGGAGCACCCATAAGATTGTCAGCGGATTTCTCAAAGGAAACGATGCAGGCCAGATGGGAGTGGCAATAAATATTCAAAATAATGAATAGCAAGAATCTACAACCAAGATTACTCTAGCCAGCAAAGCTATCATTCAGAATTGAGGATCAGATAAAGTGCTTCGCAGATAAGAAAAAGCTAAAGGAGTTCATCACCACCAAACCAGTATTATATGAAATGCTGAAAGATATTCTTTAAGAAGAGGAAGAAGAAAAAGGTAAAAATATAAATTATGAACAACAAATACACATCTATCAACAAATGAACATAAAAATCAAGTGAATTGATAGGCTGATGAACAGGATAAACTGGTGAATATAACAGAAACATGGACATAGAGAGGGAATGGACTGACAATTCTTGGGGAGAAAAGGGTTGTGGGAAGTACAGCAAGAGATTGGACAAAAATCTTGCAACAATGAGAGAGGACATTGGGGATGGGGAGGTGAGGGTGGAGGGTGGGATAGATACAGGGTGGAGGGGAGATATAGGGGGATAAAAAAGGGGGAAACAATGTAATTAATAAACTGAACAATAAAGAAAAAATTTTAAAAATAAATAAATAAATAAATAAAAGTTAAGTTTAGTTTACTACTGTTTAACGTTCTATATTTGTTTGTGAAGTTTTTAACTGTCACCATGGTTAAATGGATAACTATTGTTACACAATAACTTATGATTCTATTTGACCAAGTGTTTTAGAACCTCTTTGATATTTCTGATAAACTTTCCCAAAATCAAATTCTAAATTAAATCATTAATTATATGGGACTAAATGAACTTATGAAGATGGTTACATCTCTATTGACTTTTTATTTGAAATATTAGTGGTTCTTTTATTTATTTATTTTTGGTCCAGTTATAAGGATATTTTCTTTTCCTCAACTTGCTTTACCTAGAGCAATTGGTTACTTCATTTTGTAAGCACACTTAAAACATTTATCTTTGTCTTCCTATCTAATCTATACAGAATTTTAAAACTTTTAGTGAAGATTCCTTTTTCATGTCAATATAGTTATTCATATAAGTTTACTAAGAATATGTTCCATTTTTAATAGGAGAATTAGAAACAGTGTCTATATTACTAGCCTTTGATTGGACTATAATGTTTAAGAGACATATGCATAGATTCAGATATGACCAGACAATTTTAAGGAACAAAGACTGACTTTATGGATGCTAAGAAAGGGACCTCAGAAAAAAATCAGCCTGGCTCTAGCTGGTTTTGCTCAGTGGACAGAGCATTGACCTGCAGATTGAAGGGTTCTGGGTTTGAGTCTGGTGAAGGGCACAGGCCAAGGTTATGAGTTCCATGCCCAGTAGGAGGTGTGCAGGAGGCAGCCAAACAATGATTATCTCTCATCACTGATGTTTCTCTCACCTTCTCCCTTCCTCTCTGAAATTGACTTCAGAGAGGAAGGGAAAAGGTGAGAGAAACATTCAGAGAGGAATATTATATAATCAGCCTGGTACATGATTTTCAGAGTTTCCAGCAACATTACCAGGTCAGTAAGGAAGGACACTCCCTGGCAGGGTTCAGGATACTTTGGGGACCTGGAGGAGAAAAGAATTAACCCAAATCTAAAAGTCTTACAGGTAAAGTCTGATGGCAAATATTTGGCTTGGCTTCTTAACATATAGAGGCTGCTGCAAGTCCAACCTGGAGATTCCTTATGAAAATTTTTACAAAGATGATTTAAAAGTGCCTATCGGGCAGAGCTGGTGTGGCTCACTGGTTGACTTCAGTCTATGAACCAGAAGGTCATAGTTCAATTCCCAGTCAGGGCATATGTCCCAGGTGCAGGCTTCAGCCCCAATGGGGGGTGTGCAGGTGGCAGCTGATCAATGATTCTCATCATTAATGTTTCTATCTCTCTCTCCCTCTCCCTTCCTCTCTGAAATCAATTAAATATATTTAAGAACTAGAGGCCCTGTGCAAGGCATCGTGCACAGGTAGGGTCCCAAGGCCCGGCAGCAATCAGGGCCAAACTGTGGGGTGACTGGCAGGACAATAGGGGGATCCCACTGGCATCCCCTTTGGAGGCAACTAGCAGGGCAATTGGGGGGCAATATTGCCCACTCAGCCGCCAGCCCTGCCCCTCGATTGCCCTGCCACTGTCCCTGGTCACCTCCCTCTGTGAGGTGACCCAGAGAGCAATCACTGAACTCCCACTGGCACCTGCCTTGGTTTGCCTGGGGCCTGCAGGCTAGGGGCAGTTCCTGCATTGAGCAACTGTCCCCTGGTAGTCAGTGAATGTCATAGCAACTGGTCATTCCACGGTTCAGTCCATTTGAATATATTAGGCTTTTATTATATAGGATAAAAAAATAAAAGAGCCTATCTGACCAATTGCTATTCTTGGTGCAGTGATATAATCAGGGCAAGGTTTTTGAAATTAAATTTGTTTTACAAATAAATTACTCTTAATGTGGCTATACTTGATTTAAAAATTAGAGTGATATTAGACAGAAAGAAAATTGTGTTTCTACAGAAAATATAATACTCCCTTGTGGATTAAGTTAAAGTTCTGTTCATCATCTTTGAGGTTTTGTTTTCCTACTTGTAAACTGAACTGGACCTTGAATTCTTCTATAGTCCTCAAATATCTGGCTACAACTATAAAAATTGATGTTTCCAATTTCTCTCCTACTGTTGACTTGGAATCACTGAGAACTAAAGCTGCCCTTTTACTGAAGCCTTGCACACAAGCTGAACAACCTGATATAATCTTCAGAGATTAATCATCACAGCAGCTCATGCTTAGACTACCTTCATGTCAGTTGTTGTATAAGCCATTCAGCAAGTTTACCTGAACACCCAATGACATCATAGGACACATTCCAAGCTGCAAAGGTTTCTTCAGCGCCAATATCAAGGAAACTGCTTGACTAGCTACCACCAAGACCCAGAAACTGGTTTGTACTTTGCTCCAGCCACTGACCTTTGTCTATCTTTTGTTTCCATAGAAATGCCTTTTATTGAATACCTGGTTGCTTGCTTATATAATAAAGGCCTGACTAGAACCCCAGCTATGTCACCACCTCCTGAAAAGAAATGAACTGCACTGACCAATTGTCAGGACCAACTGGTTCGATGAGATGGTAGAACTGTAGGGGAGCAAGATGTGCCACCCCAAAATGTGTCTCTTTGGCATGAGGGTTAATTTAGATTGAGTGTTTTTTAAGAAACAGAAATCTTGGAAAATATTTCTTGTTACTTCCCCTTTAATTGCCTAAAAGAATTTAGATAAAGGGCATGTTCTAGAATGGAACTAACATGGGGGATCTACAAAGAATCTGGGCCGGCTGTGGCGAGGGACACTCTGCAGGCTCTAGAGATCTGAGCGTCCTCTGGGGGCCACTGTCTCTGTGTGGCCCAATTGACCTGTGTTCCCAAACATTTGTTTCTCTATCTCCATGTCAAGTGCCTTCCTCTACTTTGAAGTCCTAAACCACTATGCTCTTCTCCTTAGCTCAAGATAGCTATAAGCCTCATCTGCCTGATTTGCCAATGGGCCCCATGTTCTTATGGAACCTCCGTATGTACCTGTGTAGTTAGATTTGGTTATTTTCTCCTGTTAACCTGTCTCATGTCAATTTAATTCTTAGACTATCCAGAAGAACCTAAAAAGGTAGTGTAAAATTTCTTCCTCCCTGTCACCTTCTTTTTTTAAAAAAACCTTTATTGTTGAAAGAATTACATATGTCCCCCTTTTTCTCCAATTGACCTCTTATAGCCTACCCCTCACCCTACCACCTTGAATGCACCTGACCTCATCTGCCTCTGGACACCTTCTAACTTTACCAAGTGATTAATGGAAGAACAGACTCATTAATAACTTTTTTAGAAAGTACAATGGGGACGATGGATAAGGTCTGGGTTCAAATTACTGAACCCACATATTTTGGTGACAAAAGATACACTGAGGAAACAGTGGAGAAAGGGTACTAGCTTGAGTTTAGCCTGTTAGGTCACCGAAGGAGGAACACAGGAGGCCAGAGTGATGAGGGATTATGAATTTATTTGATCGTCTGCACACCAAATGGCAGAGCCAAGATAGCTCCACCCGGATGGCTCCACCCCTTAGTGAAGGGAGTCAGCGGCTATTAAAGGACTCTTGGGTGCTTTTTTTTCTGGGGAGAGACTTCTTTATGCATGCCCGTAGGGGAGATAATGGAATGTAATTGCAGCAAGTGAAATGTGGTCTCATCAAAGGGAAGGTCCACAGCGAAATGATCTGAAAAGTCAGTTCCTGGGGAAAGGGGTATTAATTCAATTGTTTGATCAAACTTAACATTCCAGACTTTTTGTTTTATGGAACAGGAACTGAGGTGGGATATTGAGGTCACAGGGGAATGGACTTTGACAGAGGTGGGCTGGACGAGCATGGTGCAGCAGCATGATTTCTCCAAGAGACTGGTTGGTAAAGTCTCGAAAGTGGTTGCTGTTGAGTGACTTGGGAGGTGAAAGCTGGTCCTTAGGCTGCCACAGCATCACTTTTCTAGTTTTGCCACTTTTCTGGGCCTGTAGCTGAAATACAACTGAAACCTAGGTGTTATCTTTAGGTGTCTCAGTTTCCTGACTAGTGCTATGAAAGGGGAGAACAGTTTTACCTTGGGGTGAGGTTCTTGTTTTCCCAGTTTTGCTCCTTGCTGGGCATCCACAGATTTCTTGTAGGGCCCGAGACAGGGTTTCAAAATAGGTAGAGCAGTATTTAAGCTCTCTCTGGCAGTTCCAACTCCTGCTGTGATGCCCAAGGTTATGAGGAGAGGAAATTATCTGGACTCCTCTTTTGTGTCAGATATGATGGGTTATGGGGACAGGTAAAGACTGATTATTGGGGGCTACATCTACATTGGGTGATAAATAGATGAGAGTACAGGTTCCTGTCCTCTGATGGGGAGACAGATGTATGTGCTTTCCCCACAGAGGAAGAAAAATCCCTGATCATGGAGACAAGCTTAACGGTGTAAGGAAAAGAGGTGGACTAAAAGGTATGAGATTCCCTTTCCTGGTTCCAAGCTCCAAGCTGAGAGGGTAGTCACCATGGCACGGGTCAGGAGGAGTGTGGGGCAGTGAGGTACAAGCAGGCAGTGGAGAGCTACAGGAGGGGCAGAGCAGCAAGTTATGAGGGGGGTTGGTGGAAGGGAGGCAGAGGAAGCTAGCTACAGGAGGGTGGGGCAGTGGACAGAGAGCTATTGGAGGGTGGTAGCAAGCTACTGGAGAGATACTGGTGCATGATTCCTGTGCAGGGCTACTAGTTTACTTATAAAAAGCATTCCTTTTGGCTAGTGCTCATTTCCATATATATGAAAATTTTACTTTAGACTTTACTAGAAACCAGTTTCTCATAAAATATTGGTTTTTCATATGAACGAGTTTATGTGCGACCTTTATTATATTGTGAAAAGCTAACTTACCAAGTAGTAAGCACACTTATACATTTGACCCATGAAGTACAGATGCCACCCCCAGCCAATCTGAAGAGCAGGCTGGGTGGGGGTCAGAGGCATTATGTACACTCCTGTCTTAAAATTATGCTGCTGAATATTCTGGTTTAGCTTAAGATGTATCCAGCAACCTTGTTCTGCTAGGCTTGGAGACTGAAACTTCAAGCTTTCTTACTCAGACTAAAATGGCCCTTTTACAATTCTTGTAAACTAGAGGCCCAATGCATGAAATTCATGCAAGAGTAGGCCTTTCTTCCCCTGGCTGCCAGCACCAGCTTCCCTCTAGCACCCAGGACCCAGGCTTTCCTCCAGCAGCCAGCAGTCACCTGAGACCCAGGCAGCCCTGGCTTCGTCTGAAAGGATGCCCCATATAATTAGCATATTACACTTTTATTATTATAGATAGTCAACTTTAGAGCTTATTTCTTTCTTTCAACATTTCTCTTTTCCTTCTCATTATATACCCAACCTTCACAAATTTCACACTTTCAAATTAGTGTGAACATTCTTTTTATGACCTTCAAAAATTCATAACCATGCTTCAAACCTTCCATTAACTATTACTACTCTAATATTCTTTCTTTCTGTCATACCTTCAGAAACTTGTACAGACCTTTTCTCTTTTTTTAATGTATAGAATTCTTCACTTAGAAACCTTAATTTTTCAATGATAACAAAAAAGTAAACAGCCAACATTTCTTAGCTTGTACTTTCAAGAAAATATACATTCAACAAAGTACAAGAGACCTTCTGTAATAAAAACTAAAAACAGGCTAATTAAAACGTGTCTAGCAAT
This sequence comes from Antrozous pallidus, assembly GCA_027563665.1. NCBI lineage: Eukaryota > Metazoa > Chordata > Mammalia > Chiroptera > Vespertilionidae > Antrozous > Antrozous pallidus. The sequence goes on along the minus strand of CM050521.1, from coordinate 16,939,017 downwards.
AAGTGTTTCAGTATTGTATACTATTTTAAAATATTTAGATGTTTGTCATTTAACCCAGCAATGCTCCAAAATCTTTAAGTTAACAAATACTTAGGAAAATTATGTATAGGCATATGAGGCTAGAGAAAAGACAGGGGGAGAAGGGAGCAGGCCCCACAGCCTGTTCTCAGGCCTCTAGCCAATTGGATTCAAAACTGCTGGATTTTTTCCTTAGAGATAACATGCTAAGGTTTGGGAGATAATGAGTTTAGCTTCTGATAATAGCCAAACTGCTAAATAAGCATGTGCAGTAAAGGAAGTTGTTCTTTGGGAAGTATGTAGTGGGGGGTGGGAGGCTGAGAAGGTGCCTAGGTCAGAGCAGTTTGCAGAGCATTAAAGGGGTTAGAATGTTAGCTTTGGGATCTAAAGGCTCAGTGAGAGGTCCCTTCACCATGTCATGTCATTGAGGAGCTTTGCAAGAAGACTAAAATTGTGAACCTGGAGACGAGATTACCCAGTGAGCCTGAGAAAGGAGAAAATTTCTTATTTAGAGAAGGGGACAATCTTGGAGGAGATAAGGAGATAAGGCATTTATAGTCTAAGAAATGGCCTCTATCAGGTGAGAGAGTGAAACCTGACACTGAATTTGGGACCACTGAATTTTATGAAGACATGCATGGTAGCCCTCACCGGACACTGAGGTAGAATTAGAAAAAAGTGAATGGGGGTATTTAGTAAGATGCAGTGTAGAGTTGAGGTGGCTAATGGTTGTGAGACTAATCTGTCAACCCCCATAATAGATACTGAGGAGTGGACAAGTGTCCCAGTGAATTCGGAGAGGGCAGAATAAGTGGCCCCAATCTCTATCAGAAAAGAGATCGCCTTACCTGCCACCACAGTCATTACCCAGGGCTCTGTCCTGGTGATGTAAGTCTGTGGGGTCCTGTCAGGGCCTGAGCAGCTTCTCCGCTGGCCAGTCCCAGGAGGTCTGAGAGCTCCAAACTGGATCCAGAGGGCAGCCTTGCTGAACTGGCTGAGGTCTGACCTGGAGGGGCCAGTCTATAGTCTGATTTCCAGTGGCCTTCTCTTCCACACCTTGGACAGGGCCCAGGCGGGAGTCTAGGATTTGAGCAGGACTTGGCCCAGTGTCCTCTCTTGTTGCATTTGAAGCATGGGCCCAGAGGAGGCTTAGCCCCTGACTTACCCTTGGCTGAAAAACTAGCACTTTGTTTGGGGTTCATGAGAGTGGTGGCTAGGAGTTGGAAGGCTTCCTGCTGGGCCTCACCCTTGGCCTGATCTTGCTTTTGTTTTAGGATTTGGGTCTCCTCATCTCTGTTATTAAAGACTTTAAAGGCCAAGTTAATGAGGTCTTTTTAAGGGTTTTGTGGACCTCTGTCTATTTTTTGAATTTTATGATGTGTGTCAGGGGCTGATTGGGATATAAAATGGGTGTTCAGAAGAAGGGCTTCCTTTGGGGAGGTGGGGTCTAAGGTGATAAATTTCTGTAGAGGAGGACAGGGGACATAGATGTCATGCCATGTCAGGTCATAGGATTGGGTCAGGCACTCAAATTCCCTATTAAAGATGGTTGGGTCAGTGGAAACAGACCTGTGAGGCTTCTCAATCTGTGTAAGGCTGGACATAGAGAATGGGGTGTGGACTCAGACTATGTCCTCAGTTCCTGCTGCCTCCCTCAGGGGTGGAATTGGTGTGGGACTAGAAGGGGCTGTTGAGAAGGGTGGTCTTTGGGTGTCCCGAGAGCAAGTGTTAGGTGGGAAAAGGCTGTTTTGGAGCTTGTGTTCTTGGGATTTGAGCTCTCAGGGGAAGGGTAGAGGATGGTTGCTAGTTAGGAAGTTCTGGGTTTGGGGAATCTATTGCAGGTGAGGGAGGGGATGTTTAAGGGAGTGGAGAATGGTGTTCTGCTGGGTCAAAAGTAGATTCAGAATCAGAGGTGTTAGTGGTAAGATGTTTTGTGTGAAGGAGAAAGATCTGATGAGTAGAGCAGGAGTGAGAGAAAGGATAGAACTGAAGGGTGAAAAAGGCCTGAACGTAAGGAATCTCTGACCATTTTCCATTGCAGTGAGCGAATTATTTTCTCAGTGTGTTAAAACTGAAAGTTCTGTTTTCAGGCCATTGAGACTTATTATCTAGTTTATGTTGTGGCCAAACAGTGTTACAAAATAAAGTGAGGTGGTTGGGCATTATCTCCCCCATGAGTGTGCAGAAGGAGTATGACATGGCCCATAAGAGAGGAATGGTGAGCGACAGACTGCAAATCCAAAGGTAACTGTTTAGGGCAGGCATCCCTACTGCTAAACAAATCACCACAAGAAACAAGAGGTGACCCTCATGACTAGGCATCCCAATCCAGAAGGACCAAAGCCAAATAGCTGAGGAGTCTGCTGGCCTAGTGCTAGAACTTTAGAGACAAGAGACTTGCGAGAAGTCAGTAAGAGAGAGTAGGCAGAAGACTCGAAACAAGGGGAATTGTGGACTGTCACTCACCTAGAGAAGATTGCCCTGTGTGGAATGGAGGGTCAGCAATGGAGAAGGAGAGATTCTTGGTCCAGCATCATCCTTGGCTGGCTGGGGAGGCCTAATGGAGTCGGCAATCAAGTCACCCAAGTAGGATTCAGAGGTAAGTCCAGGTCAAGCTGCTGCTGCCTACTGCTGCTCTCTGAGTAGCAAACTGGGGGTGACCGAAGCCAGGACAATGGCTCCTCTTCCCCAGTTCGGGAGGGCCTATGAGGGAGGGATAAAGGCCGGCAATCGAGTCCCCAAGTAGAATTCGGAGGTAAGCCCAGGACGAGCTACCGCTGCCTACTGCTCTCCGAGTAGCAAACTTGGGGTGACTGAAGCTGGGATGATGGCTCCCCATCTCCACAGGACCCTCCCGAGTTTCAGCACCAAATGTTAGGTTGCCGAAGGAGGACACACCAGGCCAGAATGGTGAGGGATTATGAACTTTTTGATCGTCCTCACACCAGGCGGCTGAGCCTGGATGGCTCCAGCCCCCAGTGACAGGAGTCAGTGGCTTTTAAAGGACTTCTGTGGGCTTTTTCTGGGTGGAGACTTCTTTATGTATACCCAGAGGGGAGATAAGGAATGTGGTCACCACAAGTGAAATGTGGTATCAGCAAAGTAAATGTCCATGGTGAAATGACCTGAAAAGCCAGTTCCAGGTGGAGGGGGGCAGTTAAATAGTCATGAACAATTCAATGTTTTGGCTTTTTTTCCTTTCCTCTACCTCCCTCTCTCAGACCTTTACATAACATATTAATATGACACATTAAGTCCCAACTGTTAGGCACTCTTGCGCTCCATTATGCCCTGCTCTTGCCTCTCCAGGCAATTTTCCTGTTGTCCTCATTGTAGGTTTCATGATTAATGGCCTGGTCTTCGGCTTCCAGGAAACTGCCTCCCTCGGTTTTCAGTGACCACCTACACCTGGCCCTCACTTGCACCTGACAAGAGTACTAGCAGGAGAGGCAGAAATCATTCCACACCCCAACCCTACCTCCTTTCATATTCTTACTAGTGGCAAAATTGGGGAGTCTCCATTATTTGTTGTATGTTCCCCTCTTTACACAAATGTTCCCCTCTTTACACAAAAATAATGCCACGTATTCCCTATAATTCCTCTGCAACTATGGAGCATGCTAGTCTCTCTAGGCAATTGTTATAACCCATTGTTTTTCAATTTCTGTTCTGATGCCTTCACTTTTCTCTGTGCCCTGCTTTTTGCTTCTCTGCTTAAAGCATTCTGATAACCTGCTTTGGTTTTGACTCTGTTCTGTTCTTATACTTGATTTTAAGATTGCTCTTGGCTATAATCTTTATAATCCAAGTAAGTCTCCCCACACAACTACCGCTGTCTGCCATATACATGTTTGCAATCAATTAAACCTGATTCTACACTTGATCTTAGCCAAACGGCTAAGAAGCAATTAAAACTGCTTTTGATTCTGATCTTACCTGGATGTTGGGGAAAAGCCCCAAAAGTCTAAATTCAAGGAACTAATTCAAGGAATGTATGCAAAGTATAAGAGCTTTAGTAGTAGAAACTTACATACACAGGCAAAGGCGCTGCTCTTAGTGGTGGCTGAAGGAGGAATCCAAACCCCTCCTCCGACAGCTTCTCTTTTTTATAGGGGCTCACAGTGAACCCATATGGTGGGTAGTCAGGTAGAACACCAGGAAGAACAATACATTCCTAAGTTAACAGATAACATCACGCATTATCGCACTCTATACATTCATTGACCTCTTTCCAGGGGGTGTGACATTTAACATTGGGCAGCATTCTGGGTAGTCAGCTAAGCCTGGGGCTACAGATTGTTGAATACAACATTTCCCAGAGGCCTTTGCTGCTGGAACCATGTTGCATCTCAGTGTGGCCCATGGTCTCTGTTCAAATTTACTTCTCTCTTACTCCAATCCCTTAGGTAATTTACTTCTATTTAGATTTGATGGTATAATTGTTTGATGGACTCCCTCTCTGTCTTCATTGATTGCCTAATGGAGAATTTCAGACACTGCAGAAGAACATGAGACATTCTAGAGCCACTGGGCATCTCAAACCATTCCACATGTTCCAACTACACAATTTATTGATTCAATCATTGTAAATTGAGTATTTATTACATGTGAAGTGTAGGCATGGACAACACAACATAGACTAGGCTCTGCTCTTTTGGAGCTTTTGTTCTAGAAAACAGAAAATAAGCAAATAAATAGATAATTTCAAAGTGATAAATGCTGTCCTAGTCCACCTGGGCTGCTGTAATTGTGTGACTTAGAAACAACATTGAGGGCCCTCTTCTGAGCTGCAGACTTCTTGTTGTACCTTCTGATGTGGAAGGGCCCAGGACAATGGTCATTAGTCAACAGAGCCAAATATCAACAGTACAAAGATTGAAATTTCTTTTGAAAACCAAATTTTTTAAACTTAAACTTCTTCTAATGCCACTTCTTCAAAACAGACTCTCCAGTCCATGGCATTTTGTGGAAGAGCCACACTCAAGGAGCCAAAGAGCCGCATGTGGCTTGTGAGCCCCAGTTTGCCAACTACAGGCCTAGTGAGCTCACTTGGACCTCTTTAGAAAAGTATTTATTCCAATCCTAGCTGGTTTGGCTCAATGGATAAATGGTTGGCCTGTAGAATGAAGGGTCCTGGGTTCGCATCAAGGGCACATGCCCAAGTTGTGGGCATGCAGGAGGTAGCCAATCGATGATTCTCATCAAAAATGTTTCTATCACTCTCTCCCTCTCCCTTCCTCTCTGAAATCAATAAAAATATGTTTAAATAAAGAGACAGGTAATCATTCCACTCATTACGTTTCCTCTTTTTTTTTTAAATATATTTTATTGATTTTTTTTACAGAGAGGAAGGGAGATGGATAGAAAGTCAGAAATATCAATGAGAGAGAAACATTGACCAGCTGCCTCCTGCACAGCCCCCACTGGGGATGTGCCTGCAACCAAGTTACATGCCCTTAACCGGAACCGAACCTGGGACCCTTCAGTCCACAGGCCAACACTCTATCCACTGAGCCAAACCGGTTTTGGCTTAAGTTTCCTCTTAATGGCCCCACCACCTGATATCATCACATCAGGCATCAAAATTTTAACCTATGAATTTTAAGGGGACATAAACATTCAGACACTAGCAAATGTCATTACAGAATTTAAAAAGACGAGTGAGAAAAAGGGCAGTTAGTGTTGAAAAAGGTAAGCCATTTCCATTTTAAAGTATAATATATAATGCTAACTCTCAAAGAGATTGTATCAGTTAACACTTCCTCCACAAGTTGAATTTTATTTCCTCCTATCCAAACTAATACTCTATTATCAGACTTCGTTAAATAATATAAAAATGGCATCTGCCATTTTAATCATAATTTAATTAAAGAAAGGTATTCATACTTTCTTTACTGTGATTAATGTTCATGTCCTTTATTCATGTTAGGCTTGAGTCACTTTAGATTGATTTGCTTAAGAACTCTTTACATATTAAGGGAATTAACCCTTTGTTATAAGTTCCAAGTATTTTTTTCCAATTTGTGCTTTGACTTGTCCAGGGTACTGTTTCCATGTAAAAGACAAACTCTTTTCTATGTTTATTTCTACATATTTGAAGAATAAATGGTCAGGATCCCCGGTTGTAGACCCTTACATGAGGTTTTATGTTCAAGAGATTTATTAAGGAAGTTTTACCCGAAAAAACTCTTAAGAGAATCAAAGAAGCAGGAGGACAGGAAGCCAAAAAAGGTTGCAATTACACATAAAGTCCTGCAGAGCACAGCATTTGCCTGATCATACCAGGGATCCAAGGAAGGCCGCTAGAAGCAAACCATGCTGAATTAATGGGAGGGAGGGAAGACAGGAAGCAGGAGGAAGGGGTGTACAACAGACAATGAGAGGGAGATTGGGGATCCCTGTGAGCTGGTGGCTGTTAACAACCTGTGAGTCAAGGGTCAATGAAAGGAAAATATAGAGAAGTTCAAACTCAGCATTTGACCTAATCATTGAACAATTTATTTTCTTTTTTCCTTCATCTCTTCCTGGATTTACATAGTCAGACCGGATGGTGCCAAAGTTATTGGGAAAGTCCATTTTCAGAAAATTGAAGGCAAAGTATCTGTAGATGTATATCTTGGGAGTCTGTGGAAAGAGGGAATGGATTGTAAAGGGAATACTTGGCCTTGATTAAGGGACACAGAATTCAGTTTTTCATCCTTACTACTAAAGGATATCTTTGTTATATTTCTGGCATAACTGGAAACTAGCCCTGATAGTGACTTTCATTAGCATCTCAGTCTATTTCCTCTTATAGGATGCTTGAGTACCACTTAGGAAATGTCTTTCACAATCCTATGGTGAAATAACCTTTAATCCTATAAGGTAAAGGTCAAGCTGAAAGCATTTGAAATAAACTTATGATTCTTTTAAAAACCAATACTTCTCTGGCACAGAGTACTACCTAATTTAGGGCTGCCCTCTCCCAGTTGTCACCCCAGGCATGCCCATGTGTGTATGAGTGTTTTGCTATGGTTGGGGAGGAGGGGGGAATCAAACAGTGAGATTGACAATCTCCCTTCATTCTTTGTAGAGCAGAGTCTAAGACCATCTGCCTCCAGAGGGAAATATATATATATCGAGAGAGAGAGAGAGAGAGAGAGATTATGCAAATTAGCCAGGATGCCATAACAGTCACGACTGGCTCAGGAGGAGGTTGCAAGCGAACATGGGCAGAAGGGGACTACTTGCACTATGAGGAAAGCCATGGAGAGTGCAGCTCCAGAGTGGAGAGGCAGGGGGCATGCCCAAGCCACTGCCACTGCCTAGCCCCAGCACAACTGCTTCTGCACATGAGCTGCAGAGGAAATACCTTTTCTGACCACTCATTGGCTAAGCTCCCTATAGGCTACTCACAGCGTTCTTGATAACTTGGGTAATAAGAATACAAGAAGGTGATCTAGGGTTTTTCTACCACACTCCTGGAGGAAAAAACAAAAGTTCACTGCTGGAGGGGCTAAGAAATGTCATATCCTGCTCTAGCCAGTTTTGCTCAGTGGATAGAGCCTCAGCCTATCCATTGGGTCCAGGTTTGATTCTGATCAGGGGCATGTACCTAGGTTGCAGGCTCCTCCCTGGCCGGACCCAGGTCAGGATTCATACAGGTGGCAACCAATTGAAGTGTCCCTCTGTATCTCCCTCTCTCTTCCACACTCTCAAAATATCAATAGAAAAATATCCTCTGGTGAGGAAAGAAAGAAGAAGGAAAGAAAGAACGGAAGGAAGGAAGGAAGGAAGGAAGGAAGGAAGGAAGGAAGGAAGGAAGGAAGGAAGGAAGGAAAAAAGAAAAAAATAAAAAAGGAAAGGTCATATCCTATGAAAGAGACATCTTGAAAATGCCTAAAGAAAGTTGTCATTTTTTCGTGGTGAAGGGAGTAGAGTTCATGTTGATGAAATCACCTTGGCAGCCGGCAGTGGCAGCAGCAGTGGGGTGATGGGGGTGGCGCCTACCCCTGGTCAGCCCAAAGAGGGAGGCCAGACTGTGGCTTAGACCCACTCAGTAGGACATTCCCTGAGGGCTCCCAGACTGTGAGAGGGGGTAGGCTGGGTTGAGGGAATCCTGCCCCCTCCTCCCACCCCTCACCCCCGCTGAATTTTGTGCACCAGGCCTCTGGTAAATTAATAATTTTAAATGGATAATAATGGCACATTTCTTAAGGCCAAAGGGAAAATGGTTGTGAGTATACACACAAATTAAAATCAGTAAATGTTCCTAAGTGAAAAAGTATAGCACCCTATTACATTTAGGTGCACAAACAGTGCAACAGATAGTACGTCAGGAATACATTTTCTATCCATTTTTCCTTGACAAGAGAAGTGTAAGTTACATTGGGGTAGCAATAAATTTCATTGCAGAAAATTACTTTTCTCAGCATCTGAATAGAACAAATGTGATGAGTGGTCTCAATGATGACCTAAGATCTTTACTTCCCAGGCCTAGTGAACAGAGTACCCCATTCCAACTTCCTACAATTAAAGTGAAATTTAAAGTGAAACATGGATAGTTCCTGGTCTCACAGAGAAGAACACAGTGTCAAGTTCATAGATGAACGTTCAGTAACATTAAAAAACTTTCAGTGTTTTAGATTAGCATTAAAGACAAAGGAAGCAGTAAGTTTAAATATTTAATTCTCTGGTAGAAACAAAAGCATACCACTATCATTCACTTTGACACAATATTTATTTATTTTCCCATTAAATTTTATTCTATAATTCTATAATTTCAAATTATAATAACATAACAGAGCTGTTGCTTAAAGCTCAGAATAAGAACATGTCTAAAAAATTGATAGCACGATACATTATGTATCCTATACATGGCTTAGTAGTGGCTTTCTTGATGAGGTTATAGTTGGTCAATCACTTATGGCATCTGTATCAGTATCCTTTAGAGTTCCATAACCAGTAGATGCTGAAGAAACTTTAGATTTATTTAGCCACACCTAGGAAGTTGTTCTAAATTATGATTTGAAGTACACTGAGTGGCCAGATTATTATGAACTCTGAATGCATAATAATCTAGTCACTCAGTGTATTTGTATCTCAAATGAGACAAAAGTATTCTAGACTTTTGCTAGAGATCAACCACCTATTTGCCCTGAACTTTCTATCATCCAGTGCAAAGGGGAAAACTGATCAGGTGCATGATTTATAGTATCTTTGGTATCAAATAAGTGAGGTACCCAAGAGAAGTACACTGAGTGGCCAGATTATTATGCGTTCAGAGATCATAATAATCTGGCCACTCAGTGTACTTTTCTAATGTATGAGATTATGAGTTTTCCTCATTATTAAGTACTAGTTATAATAACATCAAAACAAGATAATTGTATTTTAAACATCTTTTTTTTAAGTCTTTATTTGCTTATTTATTTATTTTAGGGGAGAGAGAAAGGAAGGGAGAGGGAGAGAGAAAAACATCAATTTGCGAGAGAAACATCAATTGTTTGCTCCCATATGTACCCAGACTGGAGATCAAACTTACAACCCGGGCATGTGCCCTGACTGGGAATCAAACCAGCGACCCCTCCATGCACGAACGACACTCAGCCAACTGAACCACACCAGCCAGGGAAAAACATTTTTTGACATCGGAATATAGAGAACTTCCTCAATTCTTTTTAAAACTGAATGTTATCTCTTTGTACAAATGTACTATAAGTTATTTAGCAAGCCCCATGTTGATATACATAAGGGTTCTTTATTTCTCCTTGCTTTTTTTTTTTTTTTTTGCATTTGTTTGTTGACAAAACCAACTTTTAAAAAATACATTTTTCTGCCGAGACCGGTTTGGCTCAGTGGATAGAGCGTCAGACTGCGGACTGAAAGGTCCTAGGTTCGATTCCGGCAAGGGCACGTACCTTGGCTGCGGGCACATCCCCAGTAGGGGGCATGCAAGAGGCAGCTGATCGATGTCTCTCTCTCATCGATGTTTCTGACTTTCTATCCCTCTCCCATCTACTCTGTAAAAAATCAATAAAATAAAAAAAAAAACATTTTTCTTTATTGACTTCAGAAAGGAAGTGAGAGGGAGAAAGAGATAGAAACATCAATGATGAAAGAGAATCATTGGTTGGCTGCCTTCTTGTATGCCCTCTACGGGAGATCAAGCTTGCAACCCAGAATCAAACGCAGGATCCTTCAGTCTACAGGCCAACACTCTATCCACTGAGCCAAACCAGCTAGGGCAGTGGTCGGCAAACTGTGGCTGGCAAGCCACATGTGGCTCTTTGGTCCCTTGAGTGTGGCTCTTCCACAAAGTACCACGGCCTGGGCGAGTCTATGTTGAAGAAGTGCCCTTAGAAGAAGTTTAAGTTTAAAAAATTTGGCTCTCAAAAGAAATTTCAATCGTTGCACTGTTGATATTTGGCTCTGTTGACTAATGAGTTTGCTGACCACTGGGCTAGGGCGACAATTCTTTATTTCTCCTGTAAAGTTCCCTAGGTTCTGAATTTTGATCATTACATCCTTGATGTGTTGCTTTATATTTTTTTTGGTTTCTCTTTTTATGTTTCTTGTGAATTGATAGAGGTAGATCAGAGTGCAGTTTGATTTTTATAAGAATTTCTTCTTAACTGATGCTGACACTTCAATTAGGTGGTGTCTAATGTCTGGTTTTATATTTTTGTGTGATGTTAGCAGTCATTGAGAATCAGTGCCTAGATCCATTAATTCATAGAAACTTCAAAATGGTTATCTTCTGTCATACATTCTTCATTGATTGGTTTCAATAAGATGAAATTTTCCTTCCTCCACTATTTGGTTACCCTGAGATATAGTTCATATAGAATATGTATGATAAATGGTTGATTCTTTCCCTTTACTTACCTGTTTTCAGAGTAATGAATTGGTTCTTTAATATTCTTCAAAGGCGGTCAATAAAGGTTTTCCTCTTGTATCATTTTGACCTCATGGTTTTACATATAATTAACGCATTTCAACCCACTGCAGCTATTTCTTTAATTATTTTCAAATTTTCCGTCAGTAGGAGACTGACTCTAAGTTAATGAATGAGCATTTCTGTACAATCCTAGTGACCATTGATAGCATCCTTGTTCTAAAAAGATGTTCCAGACGCATCTTGTATGTCTCCCTCCCTCTCTTAGGCCAGGAATCAGACATTTTTCTAAGAGACCATGGTATTTTTAAGGGTAAATGATATTTATATATTTAGATGAGGAGAGCTCAGGCAACGTTGATAGTAGATTAGCTAATTAAGTTAACAGTTTTTCTTCTGTGTGGTCAGAAAAAAGCACTGACTGCCTAAACCCAGAATCCCTGTAGTTGCAGGTTATGATTCTATGTTAATCAGTAAAAAGAGCCTGGCCGGGTGGCTCAGTCGTTGAGCGTCAACCTCGAGAACCTAAAGGTCACGGTTCGGTTCAATTCCCGGTCAGTGCACATGCCTGGGTTGCAGGCTCAATCCCCCATGTGGGGCATGCAGGAGACAGCCAATCAATGATTCTCTCCCGTCATTGATGTTCCTAGCTCTCTCCCTTCCTCTCTGAAATTAATAATATATGTATATATTTCTTTTTAAAAGAAATTTGGTGCAAATAAGTCTTCTGCAAAAAGACACCAACTACGTTTTCATTCACAAGACTCAGGCTTCCAGATCTAGGCAAGGTCAGCCTAGGTGAGCATGAATAGTACCCTGAAGGCTTTCCCAGAGTTCAGATCGCCAAGGTCTGTGAGGGAGGGGCTCCGGTGGGTAAGAGGGGCCCATATTGGAGCCAAGGTCTGTGCAACGCGTTGGAAACAGCTCCCTTTGCCTCAGTCCCTGAACCCTCCTGAGTAGCCACACCAGGAGCTGACTCTCCGCTCCAGGAGCCCAGGAGGGAGTGGAAGCCTAGTTGGAAGCTAAGGCTGAACAGGGCCTCTCACTGGACCTCTTCCGGGGACCAGGTGGCCAGGTCACACCTGAGGGGACCCTGTTTGGCGAAGCAGATGATTACTTAGTCATCTGTCTCTCCACTAAACTGCTAGTTGGCAAACCAGTCTTTGAAATCAGTCATTTAATATTTATAGGTATACTTTACATATATATTATGTTCACATAAAGACTACAAATACTAGCTCTAGTTTAAAAACAACTTAAACTTTTTCCAATAAGGAAAAAGAGTGCGGTGATTTTTACTCCTGGATCTGGTTTCTTAGCTAAACTGAAGCTAAAGAGAGTGCTATGCTATTAGTTACGTTAGGTAACATCCATCATGTCTACTTATAATGCCTCTTAGTGGATTTCACAAGAGAAAGATTGTTGTAGGTTCCATTTCTTTTCTAAATGACTGCTCTAGAGACCACACAAATGCGTTTACACTCAGATATCTCACAATCGGATGCTGGAATAACCTGCTAAAACCAGCAGACACAGTGTTCCCAGCGAGCCAGGGGAAGGGGAAAGCCCAGAGCAGGTATCAGCAGTCTCCATGTCCCTGCAGTCAGCCCCTTGGAATCCCTGATAACAATGACAGGAAAACTTCTCCGCCATCCCTGCCAGGTCTGCACCGGATGCTTCTCCTTTCACATTAAATTCTCCGTCCTCAGAGGCCTCGATGTGGTAACTTGCAGGGTTCAGGTGGAGGTAATCCGGGGCCTTCCACGCCTTCCGCACGCACCGCCCGTTATTCCTGCAGAGGTGGAGGCTGCACATCTCAGCGGCTCTAGTCACGTTGACGATGTAGCTCCCTAACTCGGAACTCACAAACCGCTTCACCTTTGTACAGTTGCCCTAGATGTATAGAAACAAATGCTGTTAGTGTGTGTGTGATTTTTTTCTTTGTGTGTGTGTTTTGTTTTTGTTTTGGGTGTGCGTGTGTGTGTGTGTGGGGGGGGGGGTGTTTGTTTATTTGTTTGTTTGTTTGTTTGTTTTGGGGACTGATAGGGTTAGAGCACTCTGGGTCCAGAAAATGTCAAGTGAAACCTGACAGCTTGGTTCCAGCTGCTCAGGCAGATGGCACAGGAGACCCAGACCAGAAAGGGGGGGAAGTCAAAGGGACAGGAGATGGAGAATGTGACAGTAGCGCTAACAACCGAACTTGTAAACGGGCCCAGAGTCAGCAGACGTGGCCTTGCCTTCTTCCAGTTTACATCCTTTTCCTCCTCCTAGTTCCCAGCTCAATGGGTGTGAAAAAAGAAGAACAGACCTCGTTTAGAAACCACACCACAACTGCTGTTCTCCTGCCACCCTTCAGGTCTGTGGTACCCTTGGCGGTCGTGTGAGAACCTGAAGCATCCTATTCTGTGAATTTACGGTTTACCGCCTAGCCTTCTGGATGCTCCTGTTAATGATACTCGAATATCAGTTCTCCTGGGTTTTAGTTTTCTGTACACAACTCAAATAGGAGAAAGCCTGGAAGCTGACTAGGGGTGTGTGTGTGTGTTTCTCCTATTATGGCTCTAAGTAAAACCAGCTGGTCTGTGCAGTCAGCCTCCTTATCAGGCTTTTCTCGTGAGCCACAGAGGCTGGAGGGGAAACGTCACCCGTGGAGAGACAGGAATTGATTCTCTGTTTCCACCCGGTTCATATGTGGACAGGAGACCTTAACCTTATGTTGTCACAAATAGTTTCATGGATAGTATCTTGGTAGCAACAGCTTGAGGCTATGGAATTTAAAGAATATCAGATGATTGTGAACATTCAAAACATTCAATTTAACAAAAATTGCTGAGGGTACAAGTTAAGACAAAATACATAGCACTACAATGATATGAACACACAACGTCTGGAGATACAGAAGAGATTGTGATTACTGTGGATTAGGAAAAACTAGGAAGACTTCTTGGAGTAAATAGTGTCTGAACTGGGAGAAATCTGAAGAGCCATGTAAGTCTTATTTTAAATGCTATTAATTTTTAGCTGATTTCTCCCTAGAGGAACAATAAGTTCAATGTGAGGATTAAAAAGTTACCAACTGTTTCTATTTCTCAAAATAGGATATAACATATTTTATGTGATAGTCGAATGCAAGGGCTCCAGAGTGAAACTGTGTGGTTAACGCCAGCTCCACCACTAACTAGTGTAACTATTACCTCAGTTTCTTCTTATTTCATCAGCTGCAAATAAGGATAGTAGCTCCTACCTCATAAAAGTTATTATGATTAACTAGAGGCCCAGTGCATGAAATTCATGCACTGGAGGTACGGGGTGTCCCTCAGCCCAGCCTGCACTCTCTCCAATCTGGGACATCACTCTCACAATCCAGGACTGCTGGCTCTCAACCACTCACCTGCCTGCCTGCCTGATTGCCCCTAACCACTTCTGCCTGCCAGCCTAATCACTCCCTAACCACTCCCCTGCAAGCCTGATTGATACCTAACTGCTCCCCTGAAGGCCTGATCCCCTCCAATTGCCCTCCCCTGCAGGTCTGCCCCCCCCCCCAAACTGCCCTCCCCTGCAGGCCTGGTCCCTCCCAACTCCCCTCCTCTGCTGACCATCTTATGGTGGCCATCTTGTGTCCACATGGGGGCAGCCATCTTGTGTGTTGGAGTAATGGCTGATTTGCATATGACTCTTTTATTAGATAGGATAAGTGAGCAAATCCAAAACAAAAAAGCACTTAGCACAATCTTAGCACATAAACATTCAACAAATATCAGTATTTTTATTACTATCTTATTAAAAATAATTCTTTATTGTAGAAAATATTACATATGCCCCCCTTTTCCCCTACTGACCCCCTCCAGCCTCCCACCCAAGGCCTTCAGCACCCTAAGGTCCAGGGGTTATGCATATATGCATACCAGGTCTTTGGTTGATTACCTCCCACCCGCCTTCCTTATTACTATCTTTAATAAAAGTTAATATTTATTGAGTTCCTTCTGTGTATCAAGCACTAGTTTGGAATTTTTTTCTAACATCAGTTTACTGGTAAAACCATGAAATTTCTGATAATTGAGCTCTCTAGGAAAACAGAGCAAATTCTTTAAAAAACATGAACATTTCATAGTCCTTTGAGGTACTGTCTTACCTTGGATGAGGTTAAATTCATGTCTCCCCAAATAACAATGCCTGCAGCTCCCAACGCAGCACTTTCTCCAATGGTCCTGATTAGATCTTGCTAGATTGAAGAGAGTAGTTCATCATTTATCTACATATATAAAAGCCTAAGTTACCACTACAACTGGTAAACTGAACAACCTTCAACCGGTTGCTATGATGTGCACTGACCACCAGGGGAAGATGCTCAATGCAGGAGCTTCCTCCTGGTGGTTAGTGCACTTCCCCAGCCAACCTCCCACAGTCCCTCCCCATGGACTGGGTCAGATGGCCCCAATTGGCCCTGATCACCCACCAAGCTGAGGGACCCCACCTGTGCATGAATTGATGCACCAGGCCTCTAGTTTGAATATACAACATGCCAGGAATTAGGATAGGAAGCTGAGTTCAGTCTAATAGTATGAAATTATTTTCTATTTTCTCAGAATAATGGAAATGTTGAAAGACACAAGGCTCAGAAATTAACACTCTATAATCCTATGGACAAACCTACTAACTATTTTTAAAGAAACACTTACATTTAGTGCAACAAAGTTCTTGAGCGCTTTGTGGAGTGCTTTGAGGAAATTAAGGTATTTCTTGAGGATAAGGATCTGGGAAACTTTTCTCAGCTCAATGATGATAAGTGGGTCAACACCCCAATATTTTTTACAGATCTCTCTGTTCATATTTATGAACTGAACTTAAAGTTACAAGGTTTTGGCAAAAGTATTGACGTTATGTTTGGATACATAAAAGCTCTTGAAAGTAAACTTAAATTTTTCAAGCGAGATGTAGATACTAAAACTTATAAGTATTTTCCTTGAGTAACAAACTATTTTGAGAAGGCCAGTGCAGCTGTACAAAATGAAATGGAACCCTTGCATATAAATAACCAGCATGTTTTAAACTCATTATTTGACCAGTTCAGTGATAGATTTAATCAATTTAGAAGCCTAGAACAGACCATAAAAATAATTAAGTATCCTGATGTGGTAGTCTACAGTAGTTTGGAATTGAATGGTTTCCAATGGATGCAAATTGATGATTTGGAAATGCAACTTGCAGAATTTCAAGACAGCATCTGGGCTCAGGTGTTTGTCGACTTAAGGTCTAAGCTTGAAAACCTGGAAAGGTGCTGCTTGGAGAATCAGAGAAGTGCCCCTAGGAACAGGAAATTCGGAGGATCTGGAACCAATTACCAGACACTTTTAGCACCCTGAAAAATATAGCAATGGCTTTACTCACAATTTTTCCCTCTATGTACTTTTGTGAAACCTTATTCTCAGCATTAAGTAATATCAAAACCAACAAAAGAAACAGATTGACAGACAAAATTAGTAGCGCTTGCTTGGGCTTAAAGTGTACAAAATACCAACCTTCAATTGAAGGTTTAGCCAATGAAATTCAGCAATAAAAAAGTCACTAATAGGCAGGTTAGTTAAAGAATTCCCCCTCCCTCTCACTTACCTTAGTTCATGGCACCCCACACAAGTTAAATAATATCAAGACCAATAAAAGAAGCTAACTGACAGATGAACAAAGAAGTCACTAAGCAGGTAAGTTAAATAATTAGTTTTTGGTTTATTAAATACAGTTATATATTACAATTATACATTTTTGTTATTTAAACTATAAATTTCGTGAAATTATGGTTTTTTTCTCAAAGTGACACACCACCGAGTTATGCTTGGTTTTTTGGCAAATTTTGACACATCAAGCTCAAAAGGTTGCCCATCACTCTCCTAAGGGGAAGGCTGGAGCCAGCTGAAGTTGAGTGTTTCCCTTCCCCCAGTAAGATCCAGGTAGATTTGGCTGTGGTTAAATAGTTTCTCCTAAGAGTGCATTTTGTTAAGAACAGAAAGCTCTGTAGTATTCAAAATGTTTCCATTAGAGTGCAGAAACTCCAAGGGAAATGGTGGGTGTGTGTGTGTGGGGGGGGGGGGGATGGTAATCAACCAAGGAAGGACCTTGAATGCATATATGCATGGCCCATGGACTCAGACAATGGATTAGTGAGAGCCTGGGGAGAGAGGGCTGAAGGGGGTTAATGGGGGGAAGAAGAGGGACATATGTTTTATTTTCAACAATAAGGGATTATTTTAAAAAATAATAATAAATAAAATTTAAATTTAAAAAATAAAAATAAAAATTCCAGTGTAGACCTGGAGAGTATTATGCTAAGCTAAATAAGCCAGTCAGAGAAAGACAAGTATCACATGATCTCACTCATATGTGGAATCTATAAACAAAATAAACTGATGAACAAAATAGATCCAGAGACATAGAAAACAACAAACAAACAAACACCCACACAAATGTTTCCATTTCTCCTCTGCCTGACAGATGCAGGCAGGGATTTGTCTCCGATGTTCACGGTAAGGACCCGAAGAGCTCCTGGAGGTAATAATCACATATGTGTACCCCTCTCCCAACTACCCATGATTGAGTCCCTAAGGTTTTTAATCTCTCATTGTCCACACAGAACCTCCAGCGATTATCTGTCACAGTTCGGCTTTCCCTACTCCACACAGCAGTGGTGCCTGCAGAAGTCTCTGCTCACAGGTTTTGATGTGGTGAGTTGTGATTTTCTACATTCACCTGTCTGTCTCTCCAGTTTTGAGGGCAACCCTCCAAAGAACCCTGCCCTTATGACTTCAAGAAGAGCTGATTTTTCAGTTTGTTAAGATGAAGTGGTAACTTTCAAGCTTCTTACCTGCTCGACTGAAAACCAGAAATCTCCCATGAATGCCTTTGGGTTATGGCATTAGAGGGAGGAGGGAGACACAGCATTTACATTTTGTATTTATACATTATTGATCCATATTAAGTAAGGAAGCTACAGAAGTTTGTCATGAAAGCCACGCTTTTCGGGATGATAGCAGGAGAGAATATTTGTTTCTTCTCTCTTTAGTGTCATTATCAGAGAGAGTTTATTGGGGCTGATTCAAAATGGCAGGTTTTCATGCACATGTTGACTGAAGATAAGGAGAAAGTAGCAGAAGTAAATGGAAATTTCTGTACCAAATGAGCTTGCCATCACCTCACTGAGAGCAGGGCTTTGAATGAATCAGAAAATAGCTGTTTTGGGGATCAAAAAAGCAAGGGCACTACTCAGGGAAGTCATAGTTAAGGTGCCTCTGGGAGTAGATTGGGACCACCTGAATGATGTTCCATAAAAGGAGAAATAAAGAAAATAAAGAAATAAAGAAACAGCAAAGACCTGTGTCAGTTGGCAGTTGGCAGAGCATTGTACTGATATACAGGGAAGGTTACAGATTCAATCTCCAGTCAGGGCACATACAAGAATTAACCAATGAATGCATAAATAAGTCGAACCACATATTGATGTTGCTCTCTCTCTCTCTCTCTCTCTCTCATAAATAAAATAAAATAAAATAAAAAGGACATAATAGCAACAAATCTCCCAGGCCCTAGCATGGTATAGGGCTGTTTGCCCTGCTTGTGGTCTTTGGAAGTAGAGCATATGGGCACCCAGAGGACTCATAGTCCACACTGGGGTTTCTGTCCCTGGTAAACCACAGCACAAGTATGTACAGTACCCACTGTGGGAGCTGGAGTATCACTAATAAGCTTCCTTTGTGTGTACCTAGAGGGAATATTAATATGTTCCAGGGGAAAACATCTTGAATTCTACAGTCAAGAGAACTTCTTCATTATTATGTAATACAGACATCAAATGATATTTAGATTTTATTTATATACTAGGGGCCTGATGCACAAAATTTGTGCACTGGGGGTGGGTGATCCCTCAGCCCAACCTGCCCCCTCACACATACTGGGAGCCCTCTGGCCGAGGCTTTAGGCCTTGGGCACCCAGCCATCGCCCTGCAATGGGGCAGATGGCTGGCTCCATCCCAGCCCCGCCCCCCCACCCTTCAGTCAGGACTTTAGCCCCAGCCAGCTCACCCCTGGCTAGCACAGGCCTAGGCCCTGCCCACCCATGCCCGGCTGCCTCGGACACACCCTCCCAGCCCCCACAGCCCGGGCCACCTTGGACATGCCCCCATGCTCCTGATTGGCTGGTGGGCATGGCTTGTGGGTATAGCAAAGGTCCAGTCAAATTTGCATATTACTCTTTTTATTAGATAGGTTAAGTAATGTAGGCAGTCTTCTGTGTGATGTGATGTGTTATTTCTCTTTATCCTTCCCTAAGCTGTGGCTACTGACAGGGATTCCATTCTGAGGTATTCCCCTCCCAAATGTAAGGCTTGAACGATTGACAAAAAATGGTAACTTTACCACATGCATTTCTGTAGTGTTTCCAATTCTCACACTTATTTTCTCATTTGACTTTCATAAGATGTCTACTATGTAGATAGGGTATGTAACACTGTCCCATTTCATAGATTAACACAGTGAGGCACTGAGGTCAGGAGAGGTTAATAGATTTGCTACTTATTGGTAAATCCTTTTTCTTTTAATATATTTTTATTGATTTCAGAAAGGAAGGAAGAAGGAGGGAGAGAGATGGAAACATCAATGATGAGAAAGAATCATTGATTGGCTGCCTTCTACATGCCCCCTATGGAGATTGAGCCTGCAAGCGGGCATGTGCCCTTGACTGGAATCAAACCCAGGACTCTTCAGTCCACAGGCCAACATGTTATCCACCCAGCTAGGGTGGTTAATCCTTTTTCTAGTCCTAACTACATATGTGTGCAACACACATACACACATACACACTTTATAAAATGCAGATATCTTTGAGATCAGAAAAAGAAGCCATTACTGGTCACTTATGTGTTTGTATCAGTAAATTTCAAGTTTCTAAAAATTTGTGGGCATGTTTTTATGGAGGCTAGAGTAAAATGGTGGTTCAACTGATGGCTTCAAACATTTGAAACTACCTTGCCACACAGAAAGTTTTCCAAATGATACAGAATGACACCTTGGGACGGCCAAAGAAATCTGCTTCTAGATAAGACCCTAACTGTTGTTTCCTCTTTCCCATGGAGAACCTGTGCTTTTCTGAGGCTGCAGCTACTTGCAAAGTAGCTTACTCTACATCAGGGTAATGTGAAGAATGTGCCAGTAGTCTAAAATAATCTCAGTGAAGTGAACACTTTGTCCCTTGAAGTGTATTGTTTCTTCCTAAAGTGAATGTATTATCACTAAAGAAAGAAACTTATTTCAGCCAAACACAGAAAAGGAAAAAAAGTTTCAGAGAAGTAGGTGGTAGGTAACTTTCAATCCCAGAGTCAAGACTATTTTGTAAAGATTTAGATAACTTTTTAAAACCTTCCTATATGATGTCTATCATTTGTTGCTAATTTTTCTGGGTAATACAGATATAAATTCAGAATAGAGGGGTTTTTTTTTCGTTTTTTTTAATCTAGTTCTTATTTTTATATTTTTTATTTATTTTAGAGAGGAAGGGGAGGGAGAGAGACAGAAACATCAATGATAAGAGAGAATAATCGATTGGGTGCGTCCTGCACTCCCCTCATTGGGGATCGGGCCCTTCACTGGAATCTAACCTGGGACCCTTTAGGCTAATGCTCTATCCACTGAGCCAAACAAGCTAGGGCTAGAGGGTTTTTTTCTTGCTCATCTCATTAATGGTGTCAAAGGCATAGCATGTACTAAGTCCTCATACCTTAGTGTCATTCCTCTGAGGAGTAAACCTTCTTTTTGTATTCCACACACAATTACTAGCTATGGTAGAGCCCTCCCCTGAGAGTTTCCTGAATCTCTGCCTTTGAATGCCTAAAACTCAGAACTTCTCTATAGTTTTATACATTTACAATATGCTGGAGAACTGACAATGTAATGGTAGACAAAGAAGAGCTGTGATGAACCCGTCATATCTTAGAGCACCACTGTACCGTATCACAAATGGGAAGGCATGAGCAAGCCGCCTTACAGAAAAGTTAGGTAGAATTATTCAAGTCCAAAGGTCAGCGTTTTTATTTCTAGAATTTTTTTCATTGAAGTGACTAGACTAGCCACGGGAGAAGGAGGTGGGTGGGAATTAGGCTGAAAGTTTATTTCAAAAGTTAACCTCATGGTTTGTGTGAGGTCTTTGGCGACATGTGTGACTTAAGTAAAATAAACAGAATAAAACTTCTATTTGTAAGTTTTAACCTAGGATCACACAACCATCGACTAGTGGTGAATTTATTACTGAATTTTAGAAACTCATACTGCTCTTACCAACTTCCCATTAGCCGTGGTGGTAAAGTCAAGAATAAACCAGGTGTTGTGAAAACCACCCCTAAGTCAAACCCCAAATGGGAAAGGAGACGGCTCCTCTCAACATCACCGTCATTGGACACACAGACGTCTATCACTACAGCCACCTGATCTACAAATGTGCTGGGGCTGACAAAAGAACCGCTGAAAATTTTGAGAAGGAGGCTACTGAGGTGGGAAAGGGCTCCTTCACGTGTGCCTGGGTCGCAGGTAAACTGAAAGCTGAGCGTGAGCATGGTGTCACCACAGATATCTCCTGTGGAAATTCGAGACCAGCAAGTATTACGTGACCATCACTGATGCCCCCGGACACAGAGACTTCATCAAAAACATGGCTCCAGGTACATCACAGGCTTCCTGTGCTGTCCTCATTGTTGTTGCTGGTGTAGGTGAATTTGAAGCAGGCATCTCCAAGACTGGACAGACCTAGTGGGTGTGAAACAACTGATTGTTGATGTTAACAAAATGGATTCCACTGAGCCGGCCTATAGCCAGGAAAGATATGAGGAAATTGTTAAGGAAGTCAGCACCTACATTAAGAAAATGGGCTACAGCCGAGACCGGTTTGGCTCAGTGGATAGAGCATTGGACTGCGGACTGAAGGGTTCCCGGTTCGATTCCGGCAAGGGCATGTACCTTGGCTGCGGGCACATCCCCAGTAGGGGCCGTGCAAGAGGCAGCTGATCGATGTCTCTCTCATCAATGTTTCTGACTTTCTATCCTTCTCCCTTCCGCTCTGTAAAAAATCAATAAAATATATTTTTTTTAAAAAAGAAAGAAAATGGGCTACAAACCTAACACAGTAGCATTTGTGCCAATTTCTGGTTGGAATGGTGACCACATGCTAGAGCCAAGTGCTAATGTGTCTCGGTTCGTGGGATGGAAGGTCACCTGTAAAGATGGCAATGCCAGTGGAACCACACTGCTTGGAGCTCTGGATGGCATCCTGCTTGTCCAACTGACAAGCCCTGCGCCTGCCCCTCCAGGATGCCTACAAAATTGGCGGTATGGGTCCTGTCCCTGTGGGCCCAGTGGAGCCTGGTCTTCTCAAACCCGGCCTGGTGGTCACCTTTCCTCCAGTGAGTGTTGCAACTGAAGGGAAGCCTGTTGAAATGCACCACGAAGCTTTGAGTTAAGCTCTTGCTGGGGACCATGTGGGCTTCAATATCAAGAATGTGTCTGTCAAAGATGTTCGCCATGGCCATGTGGCGGGTGACTACAAAAATGACCCACCTGGGGAAGCAGCTGGCTTCACAGCTCAGGTGATGATTCTGAGCCACCCAGGCCAGATCAGTGCTGGATATGCATCTGAGCTGGATGGTCACACAGCTCATATTGCTTGCCCATGGGAAAGCAATATCACTTGCTCATCTCGGAAAAAGCTGGCTGGTGATGTCAATATGGTTCCTAGCAAGCCCATGTGTGTCGAGACCTTCACTGACTACCCTCCTCTGGGCTGTTTTGCTATTCGTGACATGAGACAGACAGTTGCTGTGGGTGTCATCAAAACAGTGGACAAGAAGGCAGCTGGAGCTGGCAAAGCCACCAGGTCTTCCCCAAAAGGTCAGAAGACTAAATGAATATTATTCCCAATACCTGCCACCCCAGTCTTAACACATTGCAGACCAGTAATTTTATTGCTAGCTTTACCCAGTGGCCAGATAAGTTTCTATTGAATGAGTACAAAAAACCATTTTACATAAAAGTTAAAGGCACACTTTAAAATTACATACCCATTGCATTTTGAACTTATTCATTACATGTTCTTACAAGTTAATATCTTTTTAAAGTATGATATTTTGTAAAACACTGTGTAAAATGAAGTGAGAATTCTCATGATCTGTCCACAATGTGTTATTCAGTGGTAGAAGAACGTTCTCAGAACAGTCTCAATTAGCCATCTATCCTATCTAATAAAAGAGTGATATGCATATTGACCATATCGTCACTACACCCGCAAGCCAATCAGAGCAAGTATGCAAATTAACCTAACCAAGATGGCTGTTAGTTTGCATATCCATGCACAGAAGACAGCATAGAAGGAAGCCAAGGGAGCAAAGCTGCGGAGAAGTAAGCAAGCAGGATGGGGGAGAAGGGAAGGAGCAAGGCCAAGGAGACTGGAGCAAGGCAGCGAAGACTGGAGCAAGCAAGGCAGCAAAGATAGGAGGGAGCAAGGCAACAGAGATGGGAGAGAGCGAGGTAATGGAGAAGGGAGTGAGGCAGCAGAGAAGGGAGGGAGCTTTGCTCAGGCCATAGGAAGTTCTATTCTTGCAGGAATCTTCCTGCAACAGGTCTCTAGTCCTATATAATAAAAGAGAAACATGCAAATTTGACCGTATCTTGGCTCCTGATTGGCTATGCTACCAGCCAATCAGGAGCAGGGGCAGGGCCAAATGGCACGAGCCCCAGGCCCTGGGGGTGGAGATGAAATGGTGGTGGCAGCAAGCACCCAGCCCCCGGGTGCTATGAGGGGAAGTGCAGGTGAGAGCCCAGCCCCCGGGGCCGGGTGGTCATAGGCAGCCGGGGCTGAGCTGAGCAGGACGATAGCTGGGTGCCCAGGGCCTAAAGCCTCACTAGAGACTTAGGCCGTGGGCAGGCTGTGGGTGAGCCATCAGTTGGACATCCCCTGAGGGCTCCCCATATGTGAGAGGAGACAGGTTGGGTTGAGGGACCACCCACCCCCAGTGCACAAATTGCGTGCACCGGGCCCCTAATATGTTATAAAAGCCTAAGTGACTGTTATGACTGAATGACCAGAATGACTGGTTGACCAGTAGCTATGGTGTGCACTGACCACCAGAGGGCAGACACTCAATGCAGGACACTTGGCTGGCAAGCGCAGCTGCTGCAGTGGTAGCCTCTCCCAACTCCTTGGCAGTGCTACCGAGAGGCAGCAGGTGCAGTGGGCTGGGATGAGCGCAAGGGGTGCTGTGCTCGGTCCTGGCTCAGGCTCCTCCCTGGCTTCCTTCCACTTGGCACACTGCTACATAACCTCAGGGAACGTCTGACTGCCTGTTTAGGCCTGATCCCTGCAGGCCGGCTTAGGGGATTGTGAGAGGGTGCAGGCCAGGTTGTGGGACTTCCCGCCCCCCAATGCTTGCATAAATCCATGCACCTGGCCTCTAGTTTAAGTATAATATTAAAAGATTGGTTAGTGATTGCAATGCATTGCAAAACCTTTGGAAGGAAAGGAAGATGTTTTGTGGACAATTTGATTCTTTCCTGTGTGTGACAGTTTTTAAGTTATTTGCTTTTAAAATCAGTACTTTTTAATGGAAACAACTCGACTGAAAATCTGTCACAGAACTTTGAGACCCATTAAAACAAAGTTTAATGAGAAACCTGTGCTGTAACCGTCTATTGTACTACTTAGGCAAAAGATTTCTGAGTTGCCACGACCTATTTCTGGTGTTATATCTGTAATACTTTAGAATTGGATAACTCTGTTAACATTTTTTCTGGGTGAGAACTTTGTTTCTTTCACTTTATCTTAAAGGAAGGAATCATTATAAAAGCTATGGGAGGGATCTGTTGGTGTAACACTAAATAAGTTAGGACAGATAAGCAAAGCGTAACTTTGTTTAAGTGTAAGTTAGTTTCTAAAGGCTAACTTCTGGCCCTAACTGGTTTGGCTCAGTGGATAAAGTATTGGCCTGCAGAATGAAGGGTCCCGGTTTTAATTCTGGTCAAGGGCACATGCCAGGGTTATGAGCTCAAATCCCCAGTGTGGGACATGCAGGAGGCAGCCAATCAATGATTCTCTCATCATTGATGTTTCTATCTCTCTCTCCCTCTCCCTTCCTCTCTGAAATAAATAAAACTATACTTAAAAATAAAGGCCAAATTCTATAAAATCCACCTTTACATATAAAATTGTGCAGTTACACCAATACTGAGTAAATTGGTTGGTATGACAACTTTTAGTTTTCTAGTTTTACTGGAATATGAATTCACATTTACAAATTCTGAGGTAGTTTAAGGACCTAAAGTGGGGCTTAGATAGTATTGAGCACTGTCTTGCTATAAAATAAATTATGATGGAAATTCGGGGTGGGAGAGAGAATAAACCAGATGGCTAAATCTATAAATGCACCTACTTTTAGCAGATTTGCAGCTCCCTTATGCCTTCAAATATGAAAAGTAATTGTGGTTAAAAAACACATACAAAAAATTAACTATCTTAGCCATGTCTCAGTGTACCGTTCAGGAGTGTTAAGTGTATTCACCTTTCCTCAAAGCTGGCCTTAAACATTAAAAAGAAAACACTTTTCTTCCCTCTTGACGTTTTGGACGGCACCCCCCATTGCACTTCCACATGTGTGAGCAAACTACTCCATTTTCAGACATCCTCTCCGACCTTCAACCTGTTTACCACCAGCTGTTTCAATAACCTGTCCAACAGGCCAATCGCAAGGGGGCACAAAGTTGGGGAGCAGGTCGCACTGGTGGCTGACACCGCGCTTGAACCTGGTCCCTCCTTACTTCATTCCTTAAAAGAATAATAGTAAATTACATCATCAAAATGTGTGTTGCTTGCTAAAAACTTAAGCGGATGACCAGTCAAAGGAGGACGTAGGCTCCTTTCTAGCGGACCACTAACTGGGAATTCTTCAAAGAGCTCAATTAACAGAGACATGGCTCCTTTGGAGGTAGGACGTGCCCTGTCTTTGCCAAGGGGTCGCGTCTTACCTTGGAAAGAAAGAACAAAGGTTCGTCTCTGTAGTCCAGCCTCGTGTAGACGAACACAGGCAGAGCATAGTCACGGGACGTCATGGCGGAGACCCTCATGGATTCGTGCACCCGAAACTGGGAGAAGTGCAAAATGTTCTCGCTGTCTCCCAGGGACTTCCGGACGCCGATCGCGGGGTACAGAGCCGCGCTGCTGTTCCACAGCCAAGCGAGCTCATCGTTCCTCAAAACCTCCTTTTCGGGGCATGACCCCGTATAGTTTGGGCCATTGACATTGTAATTGTGGCAATCAGGGTATAAATAATAACCCCAGAGGCCGTGGGGTCTGCTCTTCAGCCCCAGTTCAATGGTTTCCTTCATGAAGGCGTTTGCGCTCTGTTCGAAGGTTGCTTTAGCCAGACTTTCAAGGTCATCGGCGGATACGTTCTTCAGCCTGTCAGAAACGAGCTTCCTGGACTTCTGTCTGTAGACATTCTTTTCGCCCCAGTTCCGGGTCCACTGAGGTCGCCAGTGCTCCCAGTCTATAACAGCGAGTCCACTAAAATCTTTAGCGGGGATATAGTAATTAATGTCTTGGTCAACTTTTTGGAGATGAACTTGCAGACTTGTGTTCTGGGGCAAACCCCCATTGATGGGAGCCCCCTGGGATGTGTACCAGGGATAGTATCCCAATCTGTCGACATAAAATATAGTGACGTTTTGCCCCCTGGCTTTGGCGAATGGGCTTCCGATCATCTGAAACATTTTCAAATTTAGCCTTATGTTATATTTTATCCAACACTTATCGATTGGTGCATTCCAAGCAGCTACAAAAGGTTTCCTTTGGTAAACTGGAAGCCGGGCAGGTTTTAGAGAAGAGATAGACTTCAGAAAGAAACATAGGAGCAGCCATGAAGTGAGATGCATTGGTTGGACACAGAACTTTAATTGTCCTTCAGGTAATAGCTTCATGACAAGACGAAAATGTTATCTTCTGCTTTTATGCACCCTCGAAGACCTGTGGAAGGATGTAATTTTCTGTTAGTGGTAATTTTGAGGAAAAAGACTCAAACATTGGATGGATATTATTCTTGTTGTTACAAATTTATATTTTAAAGTATATTTTATTTAAAGGTCTGAAAGAGGCCAGTAACTAAATTTAGATATAGAAGCAATTGTAGTAACCTAGCTTGTATTCAAGGGCAAGCAATGCAATTCAGCAAACATTCATTGAGATCAGACCCTGTGTCCAGAATTTAAAAAATGAAAAACATGAGATCTTTGCCATCAAAAAAGCTCATGATCAAATAAGATGTAAAGTATAAAAGCTCTCATTTTGGAAAAATTATCCAATCTTAGGCACCGTGCTTAAATACTCTATATTTAATCTGGTAATAACTTTTTAATTATTTCATTAAGTAAGCCAAAATGTCCAGCTGCTTTTCCAGCCTTCCTTGCAGCTAGGAAGGTCTAGTTAGACACATCCTATTCCAGAGCTGGAATTGAAATATTGGGAATCAAGAGTCTGAAAGGTGGCAGCAACTCCAGGGATTGGGAGTGACAATACCTGCCAGGACCACCAGAACCTACATTCACGGTGTTAATGTTCAATGGTGGCATTGTCCTCAAGGGACAGACTTTCCTGCTCAAGTCAGTGAGATTTTGTTTTGGTTGCTTAACACTGGGAACTCTGTTTTCCCTAGAATGTGTGACTTTTGAGTATTTCCTTTAACCAAGCTGATCACCCATTATGATGCCTGTTATATGTCATTGTCATTTTATACCACCAGCTGCCACCAGCCAAACCTTATAGCATTCTCAGGCCTAGACACTGAAGTAAACAAAAATTTTAAATGATTTAGATGGCCCTCACTGGTTTGGCTCAGCGGATAGAGTGTCAGCTTGTGGACCTAAAAGACTCAGGTTTGATTATGGTCAAGAGCACATACCTTGGTTGTAGGCTCCTCCCTGACCCGGGGTCCTAATCAGGGCTTGTGCAGGCGGCAATCAATCAATGTTTCTCTCACATTGATGTTTCTCTCTGTCTTTCCCTCTCTCTTCCACTCTCCTTAAAAATTGATGGAAAAATAACCTTGGATGAGGATAAATAAATAAATAAAATAATTTATATGAAGTCCTATAATTAAGAATATAAAGAAACCACGTTGGGACTGGAAGAAAGGGCAGAGACACAAACAGACTGGTCCCATACCCATGTGTGGCAGTTCTAAAACTGGAGGGATATCTCAGTTACAAAAGTCTCTCTGAAGGAAACAAGGTCTGAGCCCCAAGCAGAGCTCTCCAGCTGAGAACACCAGTCTGGAAAAGGAACTCACATAACACTGGGCTGTGAAAATCAGAGGGCATAAGACAGCAGGTAGGGGAGGCTGGGGGAAGATCAATGAGGGGAGGGGGGAAAGGAGATATATGTAATACTTTAAACAATTAAAAAAAAAAAAAGAGGGGATTCCATCCATTTAGCTGAGCTGGAAGGAAGGCTGCTGAAAACTCGAGTGGTCTCTAAAGGGTCCCCCTCCCCCCACACATACACACACACTCACTCACAGGCACATCCCTGGGCTCTGTCAGAGTGATAGTGGCTCTGGGGGCATCGAAGGCACACACAGAATGAGTTGTGTGGCTTCAGGGTGAGTGCTAGAAATGAATCCACCATTGTCTCTATGTGGAACCCTCCTTCCTCATGACAGCCAGGGGTCATCTTTCTTGTGCTGAGCCCTCCCCCAACCAAATCTGAATCAGAATTGGCCTGATGACCTCCCCTAGCTCCACCCTGATGACTCTCTGAGACCCTGCCCAACCGGGAAAGTTTGAAAACCCAAGGTAGATGGTGGCTCGCCTCAGAGTACCCTGAGACTTTTGCTGAGTGACCTCAGGCTCAGCAGTGGTGTCAAATTTGAATCTGAATTAACCTGGTGAAGACTACTTGCCCTATTCTGGTTATTCCCTCAAACCTTGCTTCACCCACCTCATGTACTCCTAACAGACTGTCTCAGCAACCGAGACTTATGGGCAGGCAGCGTGGACCCATGACAGTCTTTCTGAAAAACTCTCAAGAAATTCCACTCAGGGTCAGGAGGTGCCACACGCACACAGGGAGAAACTGCGATTTGTGGCTACAAGATGAGGACTGGAGGTCTGGCTGCCATAGTCCCTGGGTTGAGCCCTTATTCTGGATTGCCAATGGACTCCCTATTTCTTGTTTTGCACCCTCTCCCATCATAGCAAAATCTGAAGCTGCATGAGTTGGGTAAACTCCACTGGCTTTTCCCTGGCAGCCCCCTGAGGCCTGGCCCCACCCAATTCACTCAAACTCCAAGGCTTGTCAGAAGCTGAGCTTTATATGGAGCCAGCAGGTAACAGCAGGTCTCAGGCGCCTTGAGTCCTTTGCTCACATGTTTCAGGCACAGTATGGATAGTAGCTGGCCTTGGTTCTCAATGTGGCCTCTCCATGGATGTCCAGGACAAGCACAGGCAGCTACCAACCACAGATAGTTTTGAGAGCCTAATGGGCAGCCCAGGCCTGTCACAGGCAGCATCTAACATTGACCTGTGCTGGAGGCCCTCCCAAGAGGTCCCAGAAACAACACACACAGTAGCTGACTGCAGACCACAGCACAGGACAATCTAATGAGCTCAATAAGTGGCACACCAAAATATATGAGTAATCTCGGGTAAACTCAGCAGAAACCAGATCCCACTAGGGCAAATTCTGTTCCGTGGCGTCAGCCTTACACAGCAGCTCATACACTGTGGTCATGGCTGAACCTCACAGCCTGAGGGTCAATCCCACTGACTGATGTGACAACAGCCATTGAGGCTCAACTAGAACAGGAGAAACACACCACCCACGTGAGTGGCACTCTTGGAGCACCTGGCGCAGGTGACCAGTAAGTCTGTGCCACTGAGCCCCACAGGCAACCTACTACCTAAGACTACCCTGCGAAAACTGGAAGATGTAACTGACCTACTTAATACATAGAAACAAACACAGAAAAGAAGCCAAAATAGGAAGATAGAAACATGTCCCAAATGAAAATATAGCAGAAATCTCCAGAAAAAGAACAAAATGATATGGAGACAAGCAATTCACTAGAAACAGATTTCAAAACATTGGTTATAAGAATGCTCAAATAACTTAGTGAGAACTTTAACAAAGAGATGTTAAGAATGAAAAAATATGTGGTGTGCATAATAAAGAACCAGTCAGAAATAAAGAATACAATAATCGAAATGAAAGATACACACAGACTAAAAGAAATCGATAGGAGATTAGATGAAGGAGATCAAAACAGCAATTTAGATCACAATGTAGCAGAAACACCCAATCCAAACAATAAAAAGAAATAATTTTAAAACAATATATAGATTAAGGGAACTCTGAGACAAGATCAAGCATACCAACATTTGCATCATAGGGGTACCAGAAGCAGAAAAGAGAAAGCAAGGAATTGAAAACCTATTTGAAGAAACAATCACTGAAAACTTTCCTGCCCTGGTGAAGGAAAGAGACATACAAATCCAGGAAGTAGAAAGTCCCAAATAAGATGAACCCATGTAGTCCCAAATCAAGACACTTTGTAATTAAAATGCCAAAGGTTAAAGACAAAGAGAGAATCACAAAAACAGCAAGAGAAAAGCAGTGTGTTATCTACAAGGAAACTCCCATAAGATTGCTGCTTTCTCAACAGAAACTTTTCAGGACAGAAGGGACTGGCACAAAACATTCAAAGTGATAAAAAGCAAGGACCTATACCCAAGGTTACTTTAAACAGCAAGGCTATCATTTCAGTTGAAGGAGTGATAAAGAACTTCCCAGACAAGAAAGAGTTAAAGGAGTTTATAATCACCAAACCAGTATTATAAGAAATGTTTCAGGGACTTCTTTAAGAAGAAGATGGGGGAAAAAAGAACATAAGTATTACTAATTAAATGGCAATAATTTCATACCTATCACTAATTATTTTAAATTAAAATGGATTAAATGCTCTAATCAAAAGACATAGGGTAGCTGAATGGATAAGAAAACAGTACTCATATATATGCTGTCTACAAGAGACCCATCTCAGAATGAAAGATACACAGACTAAAAGCAAAGGGATGGAAAAAGATATTTCATGCAAATGCAAATGAAAAAAAGCTAGGCTAGCAATACTTATATCAGACAAAATAGACTTTAAAACCAAACTTATAATAAGAGGCAAAGCAGGATACTACATAATGATTAAGAGAGCAATCCAACAAGAGGATATAACCCTTGTAAACATTCATGCAATCAACATAGAAGCACATAAATATATAAAGCAAATCTTGATGAACATAAAGGGAGAGATAAAGAGTAAAACAGCCATAACAGGGAATTTTAATACCCCATTGATATCTGATCTTCCAGGCAGAAAATCAACAAGGAAACAGCGGCCTTAAATGACACGTGAGATCAGATGAATTGATGTCTTCAGAGCATTTCATCCCAAAGCAGCAGACTATCTATTCTTTTCAAATACGCATAAAACATTTTCTTGAATAGGACACATGTCAGAATACAAAACAACACTCAATAATTTTAAGAAAATCAAAATCAAGTCCATAATGGTACAAAACCAGAAATCAATCACAAGAAAAAAAACCTGGAAAACACACAAAGACATGGAGGCTAAATAACCTGTTACTAAACAATGCACAGGTTAACAATAAGATTGAGGACAAAAAATGGCCACGTTCTGAACCTGAAAGCTCAGGAGATGCCTGCACAGTGCCTCACAAACTCAGAGACCTACCGTAACCACGTAGGATGGTCTAAAATAAAAACTTTTTAACTGAAAGCAGCTTTTGATGGGTAATCATATCCTAGGCTAGGCTCTTCCCTGAGAAAGTTAATCTTTATCTTAATGGACACAGTCTACTATCTTTTGTATCCACGATAACATACCTTTGGAGTGTAAATATAACTTCTCTTTTTCTGAACCCTCAGGGCAATACAACCGCGCCAGAGTAGACACTATAAATCCTATAATTGTTATTGTTATCGTGTTAATTGTTGAGTGTTAACTATCCTGTACCCACTTATGTAAAAAATGTACATATCTATCATTTTACTTTTTATTCAATTCCAAAGGTTTCCCCACTTTGGTTTCTCTCAAGCTCCCTAATCTATCACCAACAGGATTCATGTAACACACTCACAGCTTCCCCCCTTTTAAAAATAAAGTGATCTAAGCTTTATTTTATTTTTTCAATATGTTTTTATTTATTTTAAAGAGAGTGGAAGGCAGAAGGGGAGAGAGAGAGAGAGAGAGAGAGAGAGAGAGAGAGAGAGATCAATGAGATCAGCTGCCTCCTTCACACCTGCTGGGGATAGAGCCGGCAACCCAGGAATGTGTCCTGACCAGGAAATGGAAGCCTTATGCACAGTTGGTAGGATTGTAAATTGGTACAGCCAGTATAGAAGACAGTTTGGAAGTCCCTCAAAACATTAAAAATAGAACTGCCTATGACCACTTTTGGATATATATTCAAAGAAACCCAAAACACTAAAACTGAAATGATATACACACCCCTGTGTTCACTGCAGAATTGTTTGCTATAGCCAAGATATGGAAGCAGCCCAAGTGCCCATCAATAGAGGATTGGATAGAAAAGGATGAAATCTTACCATTTGTGACAACATGTACAGACCTAGAAAGTATTATGCTAAGTGAAATAAGTCAGACAGAAAAAGACAAATACCATTTGATTTAATTCTTATATGGAATCTAAAAAACAAAATAGCCCTAATCGGTTTGGCTCAGTGGATGGAGTGTGGGCCTGCGGACTGAAGGGTCCTGGGTTCGATTCCAGTCAGGGGCATGTACTTTGGTTGCAGGCACATCCCCCGTGGAGGGTGTGTGGAAGGCAGCTGATCAATGTTTCTCTCTCATCGAGGTTTCTAACTCTCTGTCCCTCTCCCTTCCTCTCTGTAAAAAATCAATAAAATATATTTTAAAAATATAAAAATTAAAAACAAAATAAATGAATAAACAAATCAGGAACATACTCAGATACAGATAACAAACTGAGGATTGCCAGATTGGAGGAGGTTGTTGGGCTGGATAAAAAAGTGAAAGAATTAAGAAGTACGAACTGGTAGTTATAAAATAGCCAAGGGGACATAAAGTACAGCATAGGCAATATCCTTCTACATAATAAAGAGGTAATATGCAAAATGACTGTCACTCCAACACACAAGATAACCACCCCCATGTGGTCAAAGATGGCTGCCCTCATGTGAACACAAGATGGCTACCACAAGATGGTCAGCAGGGGAGGGAAGTACGGAGGGAACCAGGCCTGCAAGGGAGGGCAGTTGGGGGTGATCAAGCCAGCAAGGGAGGGCAGTTGTGGGGGGACCAGGCTGGCAGAGGAGGGAAGTTGGGGGTGACTGGGCTTGTAGGGAAGGGCAATTAGGGGAGACCAGGCCTGCAGGGGACAGCATTTGGGAGGGTCCAGGCCTACAGGGGAGGGCAGTTAGAGGTGACTAGCCCTGCAGGGGAGGGCAGGTAGGGGCAAATAGACTGTCAGGAGAACAATTAAGCATCAATCAAGCTGGCAGGGGAGTGGTTAAGGGGTGATCAGACAGATAGGCAGAAGCAGTTAGGGGCAATCAGGAAGGCAAGCAGGTTAGCAGTTGGGAACCAGCAGTCCTGGATTGTGAGAGTGATGTCCGACTGCCTGTTTAGGCCCGATCCTACCGGGATCGGGCCTAAACAGGCAGTCGGACATCTCTCAAGGGGTCCCAGATTGAAGAGGGTACAGACTGGGCTGAGGGACACATCCTCCCATGCATGAATTTTGTGCAATGGCCTCTAGTATTGTAATAACTGTGGTGTCAGGTGAGTAGTAGGATTATTGAGGGGATCACTTCATAAATATATATTTGTCTTATCATTAAGCTGTTCACCTGAAATTAATATAAAATATTGAATAGCAACTGAAATTGAAAAATTTGAAAACTTTTAAAAGAAAAAAATAAAATAATTTATAACATTTTATTTAAGAACATTTAAAAAAAAAAAACCTAAGCAAGCCGAGACTGGGTTGGCTCAGTGGATAGAGCGTTGGACTGTGGACTGAAGAGTCCCAGGTTCGATTCTGGCAAGGTCATGTACCTTGGCTGCGGGCCCATCCTCAGTAGGGGGTGTGCAAGAGGCAGCTGATCGATGTCTCTCTCTCATCGATGTTTCTGACTTTCTATCCCTCTCCCTTCCGCTCTGTAAAAAATCAATAAAGTATATTTTTTAAAAAAAAACCTAAGCAAATGGCTATACAAATATATATATGCATATATATACAAATACATATATATATATGTATATATATATATTAGTTTTTAAGAGCTATGAAGGTAAATATTTTCTTCATCCATTCATTGAATAAATATCTGTACTCTTTCACAATATAAAATGATTAAAATGGTTTCATGAAATATATTCCACTGAATTATAAATGAAAAAGAGAACAGTATTACTAAGGAAATATAGTTTTATGAATACTATAGAAATTGTGATTTTTCAAAACTGTTTTTTTATTTTATTTTTATTTTATTCTGCCTCAGGATAAGAAAAATGAATCTGTATACATATTCATTAATGGGGGGAAGCTTTTATAACAAGTTAAAATTAATTTAGAGAAGGTTATACCTGTGTTCAAAGAACAAAACAAAACAGTCTGTTCTTCCAAAATCCTTCCTGCTTTCGGTTTTATTCAGAACATAGCTTTTGGCTGAGTATCATTTGCCTTTAGTCAGGCCCCTCATCACTGCCACAGAACATCTTCATTCATTTATTACAAAGTTACCAAGTGATTCTTTTCTCCTCTCCTGGGACGTTATTATTCTCCTAATTCTGTTTAGTGGAGGGTACACATTCCAGAGCAGGTGACAGGCTGTGTATCTCAGGTGTAAGG
The DNA here is from genome assembly GCA_027563665.1 of Antrozous pallidus. Taxonomy (NCBI): domain Eukaryota; kingdom Metazoa; phylum Chordata; class Mammalia; order Chiroptera; family Vespertilionidae; genus Antrozous; species Antrozous pallidus. The sequence continues at coordinate 16,904,141 of CM050521.1, read as the reverse complement.
CAGGTGATCTGTTGGTGAACCCTCTATCCCTCCCCTAATCCTTGCTTGCTGAGAGGAAATCCCTTCACTTGGTACCTCCCAGACACCTTTTTCAGTTGCACCCCCCACCCCCCTCCGGCAGGCAATCATTAGCTGCCTGCTTCTCCTACCCTCTTCCCCTCACCTGGATCTTCCCCAGGCCTGCCTTTCCCAAGAGTACCCTTTGCTTCAGAATTTCTCTATACCTCTTTCTCTCATCCTATCCACTCCATCAAACCCCCACACTGAGCCCTACCTTTATCTTTTTTTAAAAAATTCATTTTTATTGATTTCAGAGAGGAAGGGAGAGAGAGAAAGAGAGAGAAGGAAACATCAATGATCAGAGAGAATCATTAATTGGCTGCCATCTGCACAGCCCCTACTGGGGATTGATCCTGCAACCTGGGCATGTGCCCCTGACCCGAATCAAAACCTGGACCCTTCAGTCTGCAGCCTGAAGCTCTATTCACAGAGCCAACCCAGCTCGGGCTCTACCTGTATCTGTGACTAGCAGCCTAGGCAACCTAGGCAATTACCCACACATAACTGAGTCACCAAATAGCAACCTTCTTCTTTTTCTCCCTCCTCCCTCTCATAATCTTCCCAGGAAGGTTTGCTTTTTTAAACAAATCTCTAGTTGGTGAGATTTTAGAAAGAGTTGGCAAGATATTGGAGAGGGGGGATGAGTGAGAAGTTTAGTTGTTGTTTTTTTTCTTCTTAAGAATAAGGTTTGTTCTGGGAGCAGTTAGTTCATCATAAAGACCTGAACTTGATTATAACTCTGTTTCACTTAATTATCAAAGAACACTGGTGCCCCTCCAGCTGAACATAGTTTTAAAACTGCCGAATTTCATGATTGTACAAAACATTTCCCTTCCAGGCTTCTTAAAAATAAGCTTAAGTTTAGTCAGTATAAAAAATACTCTCTCAGCCCTAGTTAGTTTGGCTCAGTGGATAGAGTATCGGCCTACAGACTGAAAAGTCCCAGGTTTGATTCTGGTCAAGGGCTCATGCCCGGTTAGTGGGCTCAGTCCCCAGCAGGGGATGTGCAGGAGGCAGCTGATCAATGATTCTCTCTGACCATTGTTTCTATCTCCCTCTCCCATTCTTTCTGAAATCAATGAAAAATAGATTTTAAAAATAAAATAAAAAACACTGTTTCTGTGTCAACTGTGTTAATGAAAAATTCACACCTCATTATGAAATGCCTTGTTCTTTTATGAAGTAAGAAGATTTTGGAGAGATTCTCCTGCCATGTAGTGAGAACTATGAGCCAGATGCTGGGGGGGGGGGGGGGGGGGGGGGGATGAGGATGGGGGGAGGAGATCTAGATGCCGAGAGAAGGCAGCAGATGACAGTCAATAGGAAACAGGGACCTCCATCCTGTAATCACAGCTAATCACAGTTCTGCTAACAGCCATATGAGTATCAGAGTACTCCAAGCTCAATAAAAGAACACAGCTTGCCTGCTGAAACCTGGATTGCAGCCTTGTGAGACCATAAGCAGAAGACCCAGTAAAGCCTCTCCTGAACTCCTGACACACAGAAACCATAATATACAACTTTGGTCAAGATAGGGGAATAAGTAAAGGTTAGGCTCGCCTCCTCCCACAAACAAATAAAAATTACAACTAAACTTCAGAACAACCATCATTGAGAAACACCTGAAATCTACCCGAATGGAAGTCCTATAATTAAGGATATGTATACAGTGTGTATGTCTATGTCTATGTCTATGTCTATGTCTATGTCTATGTCTATGTCTATATCTATGTCTATATCTATATCTATATCTATGTCTATATCTATATCTATATCTTTATCTATATCTATATCTATATCTATATGAAGCCATGCCAAGATTGGTAGGAGGGACAGAGATGCGGAATGAGCTGGCCCCACAGTCATGTGTGGTAGTTATCTTGGCTTCCAAGTTCCCCTTGAGGAGCCTGGGGTCCCATCCCCACACTAGGCTTCCAGCCCATGGTTTCAGTGCTGGGAGGAGAAGTCCCCATAACTTCTGGCTGTGAAAACCAGCAGGGATTGCAGCTAAGTGAGACAGAGCACTTCTGGAGTCTCAGGTGTTCCTCTTAAAGGGCCAGCACATGGACTTGCTTGCTGACAGATTCATTCACTCTGGGCTCCAAGTACTGGAGCAGCAGCTCAAAAATCCAAGGGCCACACAGGAAAAAGCTAAATTGTCAGCTTCAGAATGAAGGCTGGAGGGGGGGCAGCTTTCTCTCAGACAGAAGTATTCATAAAGGCCATTGTTTCTTTGCTGAGCCCTCCTACTGCAGGTGCAGGCAGGTACCATATTGGAATCTCCATCAACCTGTCTAACAGCATTTTCCTGGTCCTAGTTTATCCTTGAGACCCTGACTCACCGAACTTGTGGGCCCACTCAAGCCATTTACAGTGGATTTCCAAAAAAAAATCTCTTAGGGGTTCACAACCCCAAACAAGCAGCACCTGGCCTCATCATGCTAAGCGATTCCAAGTTGGGCACTAGTGGCAGCCAGCCTTGGTTTACACCTGAGCCTCTTCCAGGCACCTTCAAGCCAAACAAAAGGGGCAAAGATCTGCAGATTACCTTATAGCTAATACCAGGTGCCACTGGACAGAGCAAAGACAGTTGATGACCTTGGCCTCTAACAGAGGCCCATCCAAGAGACCCAAAACTAACACACCTAGAGGTCAGCTTCAGACCACACCAGAGCACCATCCACCACCTCTTCAAATGGCACCCTGAAAGGGAAAATCTGGCAGGCACCAGAGCTCCACTAAAGCAAATCTTGCCCCATGGGGTCAATTCCTCTGCTATAGTCACAGCCAGTGCTCACAGTTAATCACTCTGAGAATTGACCCCTCCCCCTGGCATGCCAAAAGCATTCAAGGCAAAACTACAACAGGAACATGCACACACAATCCACAAAAGGGACAAACTTGGAGCACCCAGCTCAGGTGCCTAGAGAGACTGCTAGGTGCCACAGGACACCTACTGCATAAGTCCACTCTACTGAGACTGAGATACATTGCAGTTCTACCTAATACATAGAAACAAACACAGAAAAGCAGCCAAAATGGGGAGACAAAGAAATATGTCCCAAATGAAAGAACAGAACAAAACTTTAGAAAAATAACTCAGCAAAACGGAGTCAAGCAATCTACCTGTTGCAAAGTTCAAAACATTGGTGATAAGGATGATCAGTGAGAACTTTAACAAAGAAATAAGAAACGAAATAAAGGAGCTAGAAAACATAAAAAAAGAAGCAGTCAAAAATTTAAAATATCACTGAAATGAGGAATACATTAGATGAAATCAACAGTAGATTAGATAAAGCAGACTGAATTAGGTATTTGGAAGACAAGGTAGCAGAAAACACCCAATCAGAACAGCAAAAAATAATAATAATAATTTCAAAAATGAGGATTGTTTAAGGAGTCCCTGAGACAAAATCAAGAGTACCATCATTTGTATAATACAAGCACCAGAAGGTAGAGAGAGCAGAGAAATGAGAACTTATATGAAGAAATAATAATGGAAAACTTTGCTGTCCTGGAGAAAGAAATAGACACACAAGTCTAGAAAGCATAGAGAGTTCCAAACAAGATGAACCCTAAGAGGCCCACACCAAAACATATCAGAATTTAAATGCCAAAGGGTAAAGAGAAAGAGAGAATCTTAAAAGCAGCAAGAGAAAAGCAGCTAGTTATCTTCAAGGGAGCTTCTATAAGATATCAGTTTATTTCTCAACAGAAATTTTTCAGTATAGAAAGGATTGGCACAAAATTTTCAAAATGATAAAAAGCAATAACTTTCACCCAAGATTACTCTAAACAGAAGGTCTAAAATTTCAAAATGAAGGAGAAATAAAGACAAGACAGAGCAAAAGGAATTCATCATCACCAAACCAGTATTTTAAGAAATGTTACAGGAACTTCTTTAAGAAGAAAGAGCCTGTGGCTCAGTTGGTTGGACATCATCCCATGCACCTAAAGGTTTCTGGCTCGATTCCCAGTCAGGGCACATACTGAGGAAGGAGGTATGCAGAGGACAGCTGATTGATACTTTGTTTTCACATTGATGTTTCTCTCTCCCCACTCCCTTCCTCTCTCTCTAAAAATCAATAAAATCTGGGGTAGTAATACTTACATCTGATGAAATAAACTAAAACAAAGATTATACGAGAGACAAAGAAGGACCCAGCAATTCCACTTCTGGGTATTTACACAAAGAAATCCAAAACACTAATTCAAAAAGACACATGCATCCCTATGTCCATTGCAGTATTATTTATAATAGCCAGAATGTGAAAGCAATGTAAGTATCCATTGATAAACAAATAGGTAAAGAAGAGATGGTATATATATATAATGGAATATTATTCAGCCATAAAAAAGGATCAAATCTTGCCACATACAACAACATGGATAAATGAGAGGGTACTAGGCTAAGTGAAATAAGTCAGACAGAGAAAGAAAAATACCATATGCTTTCACTTATATGAGGAATCTAATAAACAAAAGAAACACACAGGAAAGAAACAAACTCATAGATGTATAGAATATTTTGATGGTTTCCATATGAGAAGGGATTGTAGGGTTTTGCTAGTTATAAAAACAGACACAAGATATGAAGAATAGCATAGAGCATGTAATTAATAATAATGTAGTAAATATATATGGTTTCAGATGATAAGTAGATTTATTGGGGTCATCCTATCTAATAAAAAAGTAATATGCAAATTGACCACACCTGTGCTACACCCACCAGCCATGTCCACGAGCCATACCCACCAGCCAATCAGGAGTGAATATGCAAATATACCCAACCAAGATGGCTGCAACAACAGAGAGCAGGAGGGAGGCTTGGGTTTCCCTGGAGATGGAGGAAGCCAAGCTTTCCTCCTGCCCTTGGCAGCTCAGGCCTCTGCTTAAGGCTACAAAGTTTCAATTATAGAATCCCAACAGAAATGGCAGCAGCCACTGAGCAAGCAGAAAGCTTGGCTCTACTCCAGTAGCTTCAATTATATAAGATACATAAATGCCAGATACCAGGGTCTCTGCTTGGGTCGCTGGGGGGCATGACCGGCCTGCAAACCACTATAGACCTCTTGCCCAGGCTGCCCTATGCCCCAAGGGAACCCCCACCCTGATCCAGGACACACTTCAGGGCAAACCAGCTGGCCCCCACCCATGCACCAGGCTTCTATCCTATCTAATAAAAGAGTAATATGCAGATTGATTATCACTCCAACACACAAGAAGGCTGCCCCCATGTGGTCAAAGATCCTGCCCCCATGTGGACACAAGATGGCCACTACAAGATGCCAGCAGGAGAGGGACCAGGGCAGTTGGGGGTGATCAAGCCTGCAGGGGAGGACACTTAGGAGTGACCAGGATGGCAGAGGAGGGAAGTTAGGGGTAACTGGGCCTGCAGGGAAGGGCAGTTGTGGGGGGCCCAGGCCTGCAAGGTTCAGCAGTTGGGGCGGGGGGGTAAAAGGCCTGCAGAGGAGGGCAGTTATGGACAAACAGGCTGGCAGGGGAACAGTTACACATCAATCAGACTGGCAGGGGAGTGGTTAGGGGTGATCAGGTTGGCAGCCAGAAGCGGTTAGGGGCAATCAGGAAGGCAGGAAGGTGAGCAGTTGGGAGCCAGCAGTCCTGGATTGTGAGAGGGATCTCAGATTGGAGAGGGTGCAGCCTGGGCTGAGGGACCACCCCCCACCCCCTGCACGAATTTCATGCACCAGGCCTCTAGTCACTTCATAAGTTGCATCAATGTCTATTCACTATGTTATACAAGTAAAACTAATATAATAATATATGCCAACTGTAATTTTAAAATAAAAAATTAATAAATAAATAAAATAATAAAGTAAGTAAAAAATTGCATTTTAAGAATTGCAATCTGAAAGAAAATATGAATGTCTTTATATAACAGTACAATACTTAGTCTTTGTAAAAATAAAAACGTTACTTCTCCTTTAAGACTTGACATTTTTGCAGCCAAAATTAACATCTTTCTTGGAAAAGCACATAGTCTTAGGACTATGTTTTGAATAAAATGTTCCCTTAGTTTTTAACTAAGCTGGGATGTTCTTTGACCCAGTTCTCCAGATCCCAGATCTATGTCAGAGAACAAAAATGGAGTGGAGCCCTTACCAGTTGGCTCAGTTGGCTGGAGCATTGCCTGTACACCAAAAGGTTGGGGGTTTAATTCCCAGTCAGGGCACATACCCAGGTTGTGGATTTGATCCCCTATCAGAGTAGTATAGGAGACAACTTATTGATGTTTCTCTCTCACATTGCTCTTTAAAAAAATCAATAAAAACATATCCTTGGGTGAGGATTTAAAAAATAGTGCAGTGCTCTCTGCTCCTCCTGTTCGTCAGACAGTCTCTCCTCCTGCGCTGTGCCAGCCACAACCCTGAGACGTGATGGTGAAGGTCGGAATGAATGAATTTGGCTGCATTGGGCACCTGGTCACCAGGGCTGCTTTTAACTCTGGCAAAGTGAACATTGTCGCCATCAATGACCCCTTCATTGACCTCAACTACATGGTCTTCATATTCCAGTATGACTCTACTCATGGCAAGTTCAAAGGCACAGTCAAGGCTGAGAACGGGAAGCTTGTCATCAATGAAAAGTCCCTCTCCATCTTCCAGGAGTGAGAGCCTGCCAACATCAAATGGGGTGATGCTGGTGCTGAGTATGTTGTGGAGTTCACTGGTGTCTTCACTACCATGGAGAAGGCTGGGGCTCACTGGAAGGGCGGAGCCAAGAGGGTCATCATCTCTGCCCCTTCTGCAGATGCCCCCATGTTTGTGATGTGTGTGAACCATGACAAGTATGACAACTCCCTCAAGATTGTCAGCAGTGCCTCCTGCATCACCAACTGCTTGGCCCTCCTGGCCAACATCATCCATGACAACTTTGGCATTGTGGAGGGACTCATGACCACCGTCCGTGCCATCACCACCACCCAGAAGACTGTGGATAGCCCCTCTGGGAAGCTGTGGCATGATGGCTGAGGAGCTGCCCAGAACATCATCCCTGTTTCTCCTGGTGCTGCCAAGACTGTGGGCAAGGTCATCCCTGAGCTGAATGGGAAGCTCACTGGCATGGCCTTCCGTGTTCCCACCCCCAGTGTGTCGGTTGTGGATCTGACCTGCCGCCTGGAGAAAGCTGCCAAATATGATGACATCAAGAAGGTAGTGAAGCAGGCATCAGAGGGCCCCCTCAGGGGCATCCGGGGCTATACTGAGGACCAGGTTGTTTCCTGCAACTTTAACAGTGATACCCACTCCTCCACCTTTGATGCTGGGACTGGCATTGCCTTCAATGACCACTTTGTCAAGCTTGTCTCCTCGTATGAATTGAATTTGGCTACAGCCACAGGGTGGTGGGCCTCATGGTCCACATGGCCTCCAAGGAGTAAGCGCCCCCGGGACCACCAGCCCCAGCAAGAAAAAGAGAGGCCCTCCGCTGCTGGGGAGTCCTTGCCCCAGATCAGTCCCCCGACACACCGAGAATCTCCTGACCACCGTTTCCATCCCAGACCCTCTGAAGAAGGGGAGAGGCGTAGGGAGCCCTACTTTGTCGTACACTATCGATAAAGTTCACTGTACCCAGCCAAAAAATAAAAATTAAAAAATTAAAAATTAAAAAAGAATGCAGTGAAAAGCAGACATTTTAGAGTCCAAAGACTGTAGCCATATCACACTGATTTGTTTCAAGTAAACACGACTTAATTTAGAATTCTGCCTCAGTTGCTTGGAAATGAAGTTGACCTGGCCTTGCAAATCATACCCATCTCTCCTTGCAAGCATATTTTTGCAAGGTGCAAAATTTAAGCAAGGTGAAATGTGTGGGCACTGACTCCAAACTGTAATGAAGAAAGAATAAAGAACTAGGAGCATTCCTGGTCAAAATAGAAGAGTAGAAATTTTTTTCTGAATGACAAATGCACAAATCCTTTCACCTAGAAATTCTGCTTCTATGTAACTCAGTCAAGCATTGTCTATAATTAGTACTATTGGAAACAAGTGTCCATCATTAAAGGAATGTTTAATAAGCCATGGACTTCCATGCAATGGAATACCTTGCAGCTGTAACAAAGGATAAGCTTGCCTCTGCATATTGATATGGATATTCACTAGATGTAATTATTCTGTAAGACATATATTTGTTTTAGATCCAGAGAAAGAGAAAATAGCAGGCCTTTCCTGCACCTCCTCCCAACGCCAGACTGGAAATAAAAATAAAGTGGGGAACATACACCTGAAATTACCAACTGAAGTCCAGCTGAGGAGGAGACAAATCAGGAAAGGACAGAAAACACCCGGAGGCCAGTAGGAAGGACATGGGCATGCATGTGAAGAGCTGACCCAGCCTCCAAGGCTGGCAGAGCGGCACCTGGAGTGTGAGGAGGAAGCTCTCTTCTACGGGGTGGTTAGCACCCAAGTACCTCTGAATATTGAGGCCCAGAACCAAGCTGGGCTCCACAGTCCAGAGCACCAGAACCAAGACACGCAGCCCATGAGACATTCAGCTGTGAAAGGTGGCAAGGCTGCTGGCCAAAGTGGAGCCCGGAACCGGTAGAAGAGAAAGTCACACTTTTTGTTTGTTTTTGTAACCCAGAGCACAGGGGTTTTCTACTCACCCAAGGTTTCTGTGCAAGGAGGGAAGCTTGGGCATGAGCTGCTGGGGTAGGAAACATTGCAGGGAGACACGTGTGCCCCCAAACCTAAATGCCCATTTATCCTGGGAGGAGCTAGCCACTCCCAGTAGCTGCAGGGAAGGAAGAGAAAAAAACCTGACCTAGGTTACACAGCCCACCCCACCCTCAGGGGCCCTGCGTGCCACAATCTGCATTTTGACCTTTTCATAGGAAACAAAAGCAGAGGTCAAGCCTATGGGTTTGAGCAGCGACAGGGCTTTCTTGGGAGAGGGCCTTTCTACCCCCACTATCCTGGGAACGTGACTGGTACTTTCCCCGCATGGAAGAGCTGATAAAACTCCAGGATTCCAGCAGATCCTCATACAAGGATCTGGACCTCATACACGGATCTCCGCCCAGCCGAGGGCAGAGTAATATTTGGGGCTACTTGCAGCGGAGGAGCTCTGGGACCGGGAACCACACCCACCACATTCCCCAAAATCTGAACAGCACCTCCCCGGCCTAAAATCCTTTCAGAAACAGACTTTTGAGGATTAAGATTGACAGCTGGCTGGGAGGCAAAGGTGGGCAGAAGAGGAACCCAGGGAACAGGGACAGTTTGCTGACCCAGCCCTGGGCCCTATGCTGCTAACAAACCTGCTTTAGAGGGCAGATCGGCCCCTCCTGCTCGCAGCCAAGGCCTGCGGAGACAAACAAACTATGGAGCGCTTGAAGCTTCAAGCAGGTTGCTGAGAGCCAAAGGCTGACAGCTCCTGACAGTGGTTAGCACCTAAGTGCCTCACGGGAAGCCTGGGATTGACAGAAGGACAGTCAGCCACAGTCATCAGAAGGGAGCTCTCACGGGCCACTGAACTTTGTTGAAACAAAAGCCACTTCACTTTTTCCCCCTTTTTAATTTTTTTTATTTTTTCACTTTCTTTTTTCCTTTTTTTAAAAAATATATATTTTATTGATTCTTTACAGAGAGGAAGGGAGAGGTATAGAAAGTTAGAAACATTGATGAGAGAGACACATTAATCAGCTGCCTCCTGCACACCTCCTATGGGGAATGTGCCCACAACCAAGGTATGTACTATAATGACCTTGACTGGAATTGAACCTGGGACCTTTCACTCCATAGGCTAATGCTCTATCCACTGAGCAAAACTGGTTAGGACTCTTTTTTCCTTTTTTAATTTATCTTCTTTATCTGTTTTATTGATCAGTTGTTATTCTACTCTCTATTATTTCATTCATATATCTAATTTTCCTCTTCTTTTTTCTATTCAATCTTTTTTTCTTTTTCTCTTTTTCTTTACTCCTGCTTTCTCATCTTTCTTTTTTCCTTTTCTTATTTTGAGTCTATCTGCTTTCTCCTCTTTTTACCTTTTCAAAAATTTTTGTTTGCTTTTCTTTTCTCTTCCTTTCTTTTCTTCCTCCTTCATTTTAAATTAGAGGCCCGATGCATGAAATCCGTGCAAAGGGCTCAGCCCCTGAAACTGCAGCAGCTGCCTCGGCCCTTGCAGTCCTGGCTTCGTTCAGAAAGTCAGCCAGAAGGATGTCGCGTCTAATTAGCACATTATGCTTTTATTATTATAGATTGTTTTTCTTCCCCTTTCCCCCTACTTCCTTATTCTTTTTTTTTTTTTTTCAGCTATGCACCTACATATTCCATCCCACCTCTTTTTGTGTATTTTGTTTGTGTGGGGTTTTTTGGTTTGTTTGTTATTTTTCTCCTCATACTTTTTCTTTCTTTCTTTTCTTCTATCATTCTTTTTTTTTTTTTTAATATATTTTAGTGATTTACAGAGCAGAAGGGAGAGGGATAGAAAGTCAGAAACATCGATGAGAGAGAGACATCGATCAGCTGCCTCTTGCACGCCCCCTACTGGGGATGTGCCCGCAGCCACGGTACATGCCCTTGCCGGAATCGAACCCGGGACCCTTCAGTCCGCAGTCCAACGCTCTATCCACTGAGCCAAACCGGCCTCGGCTCTTCTATCATTCTTGCTCTCTTTTCTCTTTTCTAATTATCTCTTCCCCTTTCTTGCTTTAGTTGTTGCTATAGGGGTCTTATATATTATTTTCTTTGGTTTCTTTTGTTTTGCATTTTATTTTTTTATTTTTTTGTTGTGTTGTATTTTATATTTTATTTTTTATTTATTTATTTTTTTTCTGACAGCACCTCCACAACAGCCAGCATAATATGGTTGGGGGTTACCCACATAGAGAGTCTCCATTCATGAACAGGACAATGACATTCAAGACCCAACTACAACAGGAGAACCCAAATAACTCAAGTAAAGCACTTTTTAGAGCGCCCAAGGCAGGGATCTAAGAGACTGCGCCACTGGGTGCGCCAAAATGCCTGGAATAATTCAATAGTAGTCTAGAAGAAGCTGAAGATAAAGTCAGCAAAGTAGAAGACCAGGTATAAAAAAAATAAAAAATAAAAAACATTCAGAGCAGCAAATGGGAAATTTTTTAAAAAGCAGGAGGAGAGTTTAAGGGAACTTTGGAACAACATGAAGTGTAACAATATTCATATCATAGGGTGTTAGAAGTAGAAGAATTCAAGCAAGGAATAAAGAACCTGTCTGAAGAAATAATGGTAGAAAATTTCTCTAACCTAGGGAAGGAAAAAGTCACTCAAATTCAGAAAACACAAAGAGTCCGAATCAAGATGAACCCCAAAAGACCAGCAACTAGACACATAATAATTAAAACGGCAAACATTCAAGACAAAGGAAGAACTCTAAAGTCTGCAGGAGACAGAAAGTTATCTACAAGAGAGGTCCCATTAGACTATCAGTTGATTTCTCAATAGAAACCCTTCAGGCCAAAAAGTAGTGGCATTAAGTATACAAAGTAATGAAAACCAAGGGACTGAACTCAAGACTACTCTATCCAACAAGTCTATCATTCAAAATCAAAGGTGGAATAAAGAACTTCACAGATTAAAAAAAAAAAAAAGCTAAAAGAATTTATTATCACACCAATCACACCAGCACTGCAAGAAATGCTAAAGGGACTGTTGTAAGAAGAAGAAATAGAGAAAGAGAAGGACACAGGCATAAAGAATAAGAATGGCAATAAAAAAAGTTATTATTATTATTATTTAGTAATAATCTTAAATGTAAAAGGCTAAAATGCTCTAATTTAAAAGACATAGGGTAGCTGAGTGGATAAGAAAACATGACCATATATATGTTGTCAACAAGAGACCTACCTCAGAACAAAACATTCACACAGAAGAAAAGTGAAGGGATGGGAAAAAATTTTTCCAGGCACCTGCAAATGAAAAACAAGCTAGAGTAGCAGTACTCAGATCTGATCAAATAGACTTCAAAGTGAAGGCAGTAACAATAGGAATGAAGTCCACTTCATACTAAAGGGATTAATAAAACAAGAGGATATAACTCTAGTAAACACATGTGCACCCAATACAAGATCATCCAAATATATATAAAAACTTCTGGGGATTTTAAGGGCAATATAGACAGCAATACAATCATAGTAGAGGACTTTAATACATCACTGACATCACTGGATAAACATTATAGACAAAAAAATCAAAGGAACAGTGATTCTAAACAACACACTAGATCAGATGGAATTAATTGGCATTTTCAGAACATTTCACCCACGTTCTGAATGCTAGAGAATATACATTCTTCTCATATGCCCACGGGACAATGTCAAAGGTAGACCACATATTAAGCCACAGACTAAGTCTCTACAAGTTCAAGACATTGAAATCATATTAAGAATCTTCTCAGTCACAACGGCATGAAATTAGAAATCAACTACAGTAAAAATACTCAAAACCATTTGAACATGTGGAGGCTAAATAGCATGTTATGAAATAATGAAAGGGTTGCCAAATATATCAAAGAAGAAATAAAAAACTTCCTGAAAACAAATGAAAATGAACATACAACAACCCAAAATCTATGGGACACAGGGAAAGCAGTCCTGAGAGGAAAGTTCACAGACCTACCTCAGAAAAACAAGAAAAACTTCTGACAAACTGTCTAACCCTATAATTTAAAGAATTAGAAAGAGAACAAGAAAAGCCTAGAGTAAGGAGAAGGAAGGAAATAATAATGATCAGAGTGGAAATAAAGGACATAGAGACTAAAAAACAGTACAAAAGATCAATAAAACCAAGAACTGGTTCTTTGTAAAGATAAACAAGATTAATGAACCTTTAACCAGACTCATCAAGAAACAGAGAGGACCCAAATAAACAAAATCAGAAACTGAAGAGGGAAAGTAACAACTGACCCCTGCAGAAATACAAAGGATCATTAAAAAAAAATACTATAAACAACTATATTCTAACAATCTGGAAAACTTGGGTGAAATGGACATATTCCTAGAAATATACAATCTTCCAAAACTCAATCAGGAAGAATCAGAAAACCTAAGTAAGCTGGTAACTACTGATGAAATTGAAGCAAACAAGTTCTGGAATCTGGATGGCTTCATAGGAACTCACATCTTTCTTCCTCAAACTATTTTTAAAAATCAAGAGGAAAAAATACTTCCAAACTCTTTTTATGAGGCCAGTATTATCCTCATTCCAAAGCCAGATAAAGACATTACAAAGAAAGAGAATCACAGGCCAATATTCGTGATGAACATAGATGCTAAAATCTTCAACAAAAAATTAGATCCAGCAATACTTTAAAAAGATCATACACCATGATTAAGTGGGATTTATTCCAGGAATGCAAGAATGGTACAACATTTGCAAATCAATAAATGTGATACATCGCATAAACAAGTTGAAAGATAATCATATCAATAGATGCAGAAAAAGCATTCAACAAAATCCAATACCCTTTTTTGATAAAAACTCTTCGCAAAGTGGGAATAGAGAGATCATACCTCAACATAATAAAGGCCATATATGACAAACCTACAGCCAACTTAATACTAAATGTGCAAAAATGAGAACCATTTCTCCTAAGAACAGAAACAAGACAGGGATGTCTACTTTCACCACTCTTATTCACCACTAGAGGCCCAAGAAGTGACAGCTGGTGAAATTGTGTTTGTATTTTTCTTCATTTTAGCTTTGGATCTGTGAATAAAAAAGGACCTATGTAAGAAACCTGACCAGCTTTCAGGGGCCACATTGCAGGCCTGACGAGCTTAGTGACCAAAGTAAATGCACAGAATGGTCTGATCACAAATTCTTAACTCGTTGGGCCATGGCAGAGTCATGACCCCGGCCTATAACTTTCTTAACAAAGGCCAGTCTTAACTATAAGTGAGACCTGTTCATTGTTCTTAGACATTTAGGATAACAAACCTTTGAAATGTTACAGAATTTTTCTTTTCCTAGCCCTCAAAGGCAAAAATCGCAGGCACAAGACCACCAGAACATGAGAGCATGGAACCCCTCATTGCTATCTTATTCCCCACATACCATCTCCATGTGCTGTAAATGTTAATTATTAATTACCTAGATAGAGCCTCCCAATCTAAAAGAAGTACATTTCTCCATTTTGCCTTCTATTTAACCCTAGAGATTTCCCTGCTTTGCTTTCTCCTGTAGCCTTAATCTACCAATAATCTTCCGTTTTGATTATCCTATCTAATAAAAGAGTAATATGCAAATTGACTGTACCTCCTATCAAGCCACGCCCACGCCCACACCCATCAGCCAATCAGGACCAAATTATGCAAATAAACCCTAACCAAGATGGCTTCAGCCACTGAGAACAGGAGGGAGGCTTGGATTTCCCTGGCAATGGAGGAAGCCAAGCTTTCTGCCTGCTGTTGCCAGCCTAGTCTTTCACTCAATGTTACAAAGTTTCAATTATAGAAGATATATAATCCCAACAGAAATGGCAGCAGCCAGGGAGCTGGAGAGAGCAGAGGCTAGGGTTGCCCTGGTGATGAAGGAAGCCAGGCTTCTGTAGCTCTAGGCCTAGGCCTCTACTCTAGGCAACAAAGTATCAATTATATTGCTGCCACATTGCCAGAAGAAGGCTTGGCTCTGCTCCAGGCTACAAAGTTTCAATTGTAGAACATAAATTAATCCCAGATCCCAGGGCCTTCGCTTGGGTGGCTGGGGTGTGTGGCTGGCCTTCAAACCACCACAGGCCCCTCGCCCAGGCCACCCCATGCCCCAAAAGAACCCCCACCTTGATCCAGGACACACTTCAGGGCAAATCAGCTGGCCCCCACCCATGCACCAGGCCTCTATCCTACCTAATAAAAGAGTAATTTGCAGATTGACCATCACTCCAACACACAAGAGGGCTGCCCCCATGTGGTCAAAGATCCTGTCCCCATGTGGCCACAAGATGGCCAGCAGGGGAGGGCAGTTGGTAGGGGCAGGCCTGCAAGGGAGGGCAATTGGGGGCAATCAAGCCTGCAGGGAAGGGCAGTTAGGGGTGACCAGGACGGCAGAGGAGGGAAGTTGGAGGCAAACAGGCTGGCAGGGGAGCAGTTAGACATCAATTAGGCCGGCAGGGTAGTGGTTAGGGGGTGATCAGGCTGGCAGGCAGAAGCAGTTAGGGGCCATCAAGGAGGCAGACAGATGAGCAGTTTGGAGCCAGCAGTCCTGGATTGTGAGAAAGATGTCCGACTCCCTGTTTAGGCCCAATCCTACCAGGATCAAGCCTAAACAGGCAGTCAGACATCCCTTGAGGGGTCCCTGATTGGAGAAGGTGCAGGCTGGTCTGAGGGACATCCCCCAACCCCTGTGCACGAATTTCGTGCACCAGGCCTCTAGTTCTATATAATAAAAGGCTAATGTGCAAACTGTCCCCTCGGAAGTTTGACCGACCAGGAGTTCAATCGCTTACTATGATGTGCGCTGACCACCAGGGGGTGGTAGGGAATGAAAGAAGGCCCCAACCAGCAGCCAGCAGCCAGGGGAAGGAAGGCCCTGATTGGCCCTGATCAACAGCCTGACCCTACCCATGCATGAATTTCATGCGCCAGGCGTCCAGTAATTTATAAAACAAGCTGGTAAAATGCCATTCTCCGGCGCATTTTTTGAACCCACAGAGATTTTGCCTCCAGGCATGTCCTCAAAACTTTATCTCAAGTAAACTCACAAAACTTTCCTATAAACTGGACAGTCTTTCCTCAACAGATCTTATGTGATTAGATACATAGATATATGTCCTTCTAAGCCCCTGGGCTGGATGAATAATGAAGTTCTAGATCTTGCAACTGACTTCCAGTTAGGCTAATCCCCTCCAGGTTTTGATAACAAATAGTATCCATTTTCCCTAACAGGTTTGGCTCAGTGAACAGAGCGTCAGCCTGAGGACTCAAGGGTCCCAGGTTCGATTCCAGTCAAGAGCATGTACCTTGGTTGCGGGCACATACCCAGTGGGGAGGTGTGCAGAAGGCAGCTGATCGATGTTTCTCTCTCATCGATGTTTCTACCTCTCTATCCCTCTCCTTCCTCTCTGCAAAAAATCAATAAAATATATTGTAAAAAAATAGTATGCATTATTGTGCAGCTACATGAATTATGATTTGTTATAATAAATTGTTTATAGTAGCTAACTAATCAATAATTTGCAATAATTTTTAACAGATAATTAGATAACTTGTTTTCTACTTGGGTTGCCCATTTACACAATATGGAACTATGTTGCACTTGGATATTAGAAAGGAAACTTGAGTTTCTGAAGTAGTTATAGTAACCTATACTAACCATAACTGTGAAGTAAATACTTATTCATACAAAAACTTTTTAATTTCTTAAAAATAAGTTTATTTGTACAAGATTATTAATTGCATGCAATCTAAATATGTAAACCATATAACTTGAAAAAATTTTAATATATTTTTATTAATTTTAATATATTTTTATTAATTCAGAGAGGAAGGAAGAGGAAGAGAGATACAGGAATATCAATGATGAGAATCATTGATTGGCTGTCTTTGCATGCTCCCCACTGGGGACAGAGCCTGCAACCAGAGCATGTACCCTTAACCAGAATCGAACCTGAGACCCTTTAGTCTGCAGGTCAATGCTCTAACACTGAGCACAACCAACTAAGATAACAATATTTTGAAATAGGTTTTGATTTCCAAATGTAATCTTGGGCTGTCTCTTACTGCAATAGGGAAATTCAGGAATGTCTAAATTGTAGTTTCTGCGTAGACTAACGATGCAATAAATTTGTTCTGGAATATCTATGATAAAGTTAGAGCAATTGCAGCCTCAGATAATAGCCAACTATTGAACCACCCATTATAACACATCAAGAAACCGTGTTCCTTGAAGAGTGGGATTTTTTTTTTAATGTACTTAGTAAGAGGGGACATGGGATTCATTCATTTGGATCTATTATAAACATTGGCGCTATGCTTAGGTGAAAAAGCCAACTAGCAATTATTCTTGATAAAAATTCATAGTACCTGCAATTCCTTTACATGTAGAAAAATTCAAAGAATGTTCTAAACTACGTAGACTAAGATTTCAACAAACAAGTAATTGTAGAAGATGATTTAAATATAAATATAACGTTCCTGAATTTTCTAAAGCTCTCCCCCAAAAAAGAATTAGTCTCACAGAAGTTCATCGTTAAGAAATATGTTATATAATATGATTCTCAAAAAAATTATAAAGAATATGAACCCTGGTCCTAGCTGGTTTGGCTCAGTGGATAGAGCATCAGCTTGTGGACCAAAAGGTCCTGGGTTCGATTCTGGTCAAGGGCACATACCTTGGTTGCAGGCTTCTTCCTGGCCTGGGCCCTAACAGGGCTCGTGCAGGAAGCAACCAATTGATGTCTTTCTCTCACATGGATGTTTTTCTTTTTTTTTTCCTCTCCCACTCCTCCTAAAAAGCAATGGGAAAATATCCTTGGGTCAAAAAAAAAAAAAAAATGAACCCTGAATCTCTGTTTTTAAATTTTTATTACTTGCCATATTTTTTAAACTTTCTTCATTTAACACCTTTTCAACCATTTGCTTGTGACTCTACTTAAATGTTAAGAATCTATGAATACTTTAACAAGAGATCGTCTTTCCATCATTAAACTGAATTTTAATGTATGGACAAAGATTAAATCATATACTAAAACTTCCTTAGATATTTCTACAATAACACAGTATATAT
The DNA here is from genome assembly GCA_027563665.1 of Antrozous pallidus. Lineage (NCBI taxonomy): Eukaryota > Metazoa > Chordata > Mammalia > Chiroptera > Vespertilionidae > Antrozous > Antrozous pallidus. Next base: position 16,886,358 of record CM050521.1, on the reverse strand, counting down.
GAGTCAATTAAGTATCTCAATTAACAAAGGTTCTAGATTAAAGTTATTATTCAGGAGCTAGCAATAAAGGAGTTAGAGATATCAAGTTTTATTACCTAAACTATCTTATTCAACTTATAATTTTTTTTTCAACTTATAATTTTTAAATCTTTCACTTTATCTTCAACATAGGTAGCCACTAAAGTAGATAAATTTTTTTCTCCATTGTTTTTCTTGCCTTTAAGATTTTCTCTCTCCTATTAATTATTTAAGATTTATCTTTTTTATATTGCTTAGTACTTTTTTCTGGAAAATATAAATCTATCTTTGTGTATCTATCTGTACAGATCCTCTTCCCAATTACTAAGAGATTTTCTTATCTCTAAATAGCCGGTCTTTTTGTTAGCATTTGGAATGATATTCTAAAATCTATTTTTATGCAAAAGAAAGGATCCCTGTTTTCTGAAATCTGTAATACTTGTTCCAAATAATGGTTCTCTAATACTATCGATTATGGTAGGTATGAGAACTATGGGCCACATCTTAAAAACAACAAAACTTTATTAAAGATTGTGCAAAAACAAAATCTTTATCAAATAAGGACACTCATATACTCTAAAGAAAATTATTAATGTCTATAAAGTTAGGTTGTAGAATTCTTTACAATTATAAGTTATAAAAACATAATAAGGTTATGGGCTCTTTCATAAGACCATATGTTCCTATGACTGATTTATAGTTTGTTTACTAACCTGCTTCGTGTAATAAATTATAAAGCTATTGCAAATGAAGTGTTAGGTTATGATAACATACTGCAACTACTGCAAAAGAGGCTTTTTTCATAGAGAGAAATTGTGCATGTAGAGGAGAAGTAAATAGCCTTAAATAGTCATTAAAGTAAGAATCATTTTAAAATATAAACTTATAATAAATAAAAAATAACTAAAACCTAACGTAAGTATCAGTAACTAATATACACTGAATGGCCAGATTATTATGATCTCTGAACGCATAATAATCTGGCCACTCAGTGTACTTCTCTTGAGTACCTCATTTATTTGATACCAAAGGTAATATAAATCGTGCACCTGATCAGTTTTTCCCTTTGCCCTGGCAGATAGAAAGTTCAGGGCAAAGAGGTGGTTGATCTCCAGCAAAAGTCTAGAATACTTTTGGTGCCCATTTGAGATACAAATACACTAAGTGACCAGATTATTATACATTCAGAGATCATAATAATCTGGCCACTCAGTGTATTTTTTAGGGTGATAGGTTTACAAAGCAAGCTCACATTTTGAATGATTGTATTTGAAAAGTTAATAAAGTTAGGCCCAAAAAGAAATTGGGGCATTCCAAGACATTTAACAAAATTAGTCTTTTTCCAATGCCATATAACAAAGCATATTTCTAAAATCAGCCCTTAACATTTTTCAAACAGAACAGAAAGTAGATTTTACCTTTGCTTTTGTTTGCTGCTGGTCCTTTAGTCACCTGATGCAAAGCAGAGGTTGAGTGGCAAAGGATGCCTTGTGTTGGTTCAGAGAAACATGTTATTACAGGGGTGACTCAGTCCTCCAAGTTAAACTGGAGGCTTGCATTAAATCTCTTTATAACCAAAGTTAGACTCTCTTAAAAGTATATTGGTTATAAGTGACCATTGCTTTCTGAAAATACCCAATTTAAATTCACTGACTTAAGAAAGAAGGAGGAAAGCTTTGATTAAGACTTTAGTTGGAAAATTGAGAGGTAAAGAAAATGGTATATATAAAAGATTTCCAGATTAAAGAGAAAAAAGAAGGGTCAAGTGCTTTGTGTACTATAATATATATTATTTTTTAAATAGATCCTAATGTACTATCCTTGATGGTAATAGAATAATTAACTCTTAATGGGGCATTAGTTCTCATCCTGAATAAATATGTATTAATTTACTAGAACTAATTGTTCAGGATGATGAACTAAGCACATGTATTTACTGCACCATCTTCAGTATCCTATATAATAAAAGAGAAACATGCAAATTTGACCATACCTTGGCTTCTGATTGGCTATGCTACCAGCCAATCAGGAGTGAGGGCAGGGCCAAGTGGCACAAGCGCCAGGCCCCCGGGGGTGGAGATGAAATGGTGGTGGTGGTGGCAGCGGTGAGCACCCAGCCCCCGGGTGCTGTGAGCAGAAGTGGCAGCAAGCGCCCAGCCCCCCAGGGCCGGGTGGTTGCAGACAGCCAGGGCTGAGCTGAGCAGGGCAATGGCTAGGTGCCGAAGGCCTAAAGCTTCACTAGAAGCTTTAGGCCTTGGGCAGACTGGGGGTGAGCCATCAGTTGGACATCCCCTAAGGGCTCCTAGTATGTGAGAGTGGGCAGGTTGGGTTGAGGGACCACTCACCCCCAATGCACGAATTTCGTGCACCAGGCCCCTAGTATGCACATATTTATCTATAGTAATAAAAGGTAATATGCTAATTAGACCAGACATCATTCCAGACAAAGCCAGGGCTGGAGGGAAGCCTGGGTCCTGGGTGCCAGAGGGAAGCCAGTGCCAGCAGCCAAGAGAAAAAAGACCTACCTTTGCATGAATTTCATGCATTGAGCCTCTAGTGTTAATTATAATTATGCAAAACTTCATAAAGTTAATGATTATTTCAGTTAGAATGTATGTAGCCATACTTCAAATTATTTTTAATAGATTCATATTTCAATATGTGAATATGTAATTTAGAAACATTCTGGTTATCTATCCTATCTAATAAAAGAGTAATATGCAAATTGGCCATACCTTCGCTACACCCACAAGCCACGCCTACCAACCACACCCACCAGCCAATCAGGAGCTGGGGCAGAGCCAGCCAGATGGCCCAAGCCAGGCGGGCATAGCCGAGGAGGCCCAAACCTCAGGGCGTGGGGCTGAGGCTGCTGCGGGGCAGGGCCGAAGCGACTGGGGCTGAGGCAACCTGAGCCGCAAGGGGCAGGGCCAAGGTGGCCCATGCCACAGGGCCAAGGCAGCCGGGACCATGGGGGGTGGAGCCAAAGCAACCAGGGCCATGGGGGGGCAGAGTCGAAGCAGCTAGTGTGTGCTGGCCAGGGAGAAGGTCTGGGCTGGCGGGGGGGGGAGAGCTGAGGCCCACACTAGCCAGGCCGAGCTTGCTGGGGCGAAGGCCTGGGCTAGGGATGGGTGGGACTGGGATGGAGCCAGCCATTGGCCCTATTGCAGGGTGATGGCTGGGTGCCCAAGGCCTAAAAGCTTTAGGCCTTGGGCAGGCTGGGGGTGAGTGGTCAGTAGTACATCCCCTGAGGGATCCCAGTATGTGTGAGGGGGCAGGTTGGGCTGAGGGATCACCCACCTCCAGTGCACAAATTTCGTGCACCGGGCCCCTAGTATATATATATAAAAGGCTAATATGCAAATTGTCCTTGTGGGAGTTTGACCAAGAGACCAGGAGTTCAATTGCTTGCTATGATGTGCACTGACCACCAGGGGGTGGCATGGAACGAAGGAAGACCCCAGCCAGCAGCTGGTAGCTGGGGAAGGGAGGCCCCGGCTGGCAGCTAGAAGGCCTCAATCAGCTCTGATCACTGGCCAGGCCTAGGGACCCTACTCATGCAGGAATTTTATGCACCAGGCCTCCAGTAATTATAATCCTATTAATAAAAGAGTAACATGCAAATTGACCGTACCTCTGCTACACTACCAGCCAATCAGGAGCAGGGGGTGTGGCCAGCAGGCAGGGGGCATGGCCAGCAGGCAGGGGGCATGGCAGGCAGGGGCATGGCCACAGTGCCATGTAAGCAAGGACCACGCTATAAGCTCTGCCCACATGGTACTTAAGTGCCGGTGAGATACCCCCTTCTTACAGTTACTGTTGACTGAGTTGCGACCTTTCGCAGTGACCTTGGGATGGTTTGAGGAATTTGATGCCATGAGATCCCCTCACGAGGCTTGCATGTAGGTTGCTCTGATAGTTAGGCTATGACTGAGGTGTGGGGTTTACCTGTCACGTGGGACATGCAAATGAGCGCCAGGGGCACTTGGGTAATGAGCGCTAGGTGCAAGGTGGGACTGTGAGTTGTTAGGGTCCTGTGCTCTGGCCCCAAGTGGAGGAGCACCAGGAATGCTGGGAAATGTAGTTCAGGTGGCAGATGCACTACCTAGATACACTACAGGATCTCTTAGACACAAAGTGAGTGTGGAAGAAGTTACTGTTGCAGGTGGGAGATGGAGAGAAAGCAAAGATTGGGGTCTCAGACAATTTGCTCATGTGATTACAAAGACAGACAGAAACTCCCAGATTGGAGAGGGGTCCCCTGAGGGTTCCCAGATTAGAGAGGGTAAAGGTCAGGCTGAGGGACCCATGGTGGCTGCTTCTGTGTGTGGCAAAGTTGCTAAAACCATTAAAAAGGCCCAACTTCTTATTATTGGTGAATGCACCATGGCATCCAGTCATGCTATAAATGCCATAGACAGATTACTAAGAGAAATTATGAATTTGAATGTTGCATTTGGTGGAAAAGTTCTCCTTCTCAGAGGGGATTTTCGAGAATGTGTCAGTATCATGCCACATGCTATGCAATCGGCCAGAGTACAAACGAGTTTAAAGTACTGTTATGTTTGGAGATGTTTTAGAAAGTTGTCTCTTAAAACAAATATGAGATCAGAGGATTATGCTTATAGAGAATGGTTAATAAAACTTGGAGATGGCAAACTTGACTGGCAGTTTTCATTTAGGAATAGATATTATTGAAATTCTCCATGAAATGATTTGTAATGGATCTATTATTGAAGCCACCTTTGGAAATAGTATATCTTCTTCTATAGATAATATTAAAAATATATCTAAACATGCAATTCTTTGTCCAAAAAATGAGCATGTTCAAAAATTAAATGAAGAAGTTTTGGATATACTCGATGGAGATTTTAACACCTATTTGAGTGATGGTTCCATTGACCCAACAGATGATGCTGAAAAGGAAAATTTTCCCATTGAATTTCTTAATAGTATTACTCCTTCAGGAATGCCGTGTCATAAATTAAAATTGAAAGTGGGTGCAATCATCATGCTATTGAGAAATCTTAATTGTAAATGGGGTCTTTGTAATGGTTCCAGATTTATTCTCAAAAGATTACTACCTAACATTATCGAAGCTGAGGTATTAACAGGATCTGCAGAGAGAGAGGTGTTGTTCTGATTCCAAGAATTTATTTGTCCCCATTTGACACTGGCCTCCCATTTAAATTAATTCGACGACAGTTTCCCGTAATGCCAGCATTTGCAATGACTATTAATAAATCACAAGAAAAAACTCTAGACAGAGTAGGAATATTCCTACCTGAACCCGTTTTCACACATGGTCAGTTATTATGTTGCTTTCTTTTGAGTTCAAAGAGCATGTGATGTTAAAGTTAAAGTTGTAAATACTTTATCACAAGGGAAATTAGTCAAGTATTCTGAAAGTGTTTTCACTGTTAATGTGGTATACAGGAAGATATTAGAATAAGTTTAATCACTTTATCAGTCATTTGCTTCAATGTTGTTTTTATATCATGAGTTTGTTATTGTTCTTATATCACTTTGTTATTATTTATTTATTAATGAAATTATGTATTATTTTCATATACATTGTACTCATTACCTTTTATCTGTCACACTTTTATTATAGAGAAAGGGCAAATAGCACTATTAAAATATTTCCTGTAATTAATACCCTTTTAATGTGCACAAATTTTGTGCACCTGGCCACTAGTATAGTATAGCATGATATAATATAATATAATATAATATAATATATATAATAAAAGTGTAGTATGCTAATTAGACTGGACAGCCAAATGACCTTCTGGACATCATTTCTGACATCCTTCCAGACAAAGCTGCAGCAGTGGGGGCTGAGGTAGAGATGGTTAAGAGTAATCAGCCAGACAGGCACGTGGTTAGGGGCAATCAGAGAGCCAGGCAGAGTGATTAGGGGTAATCAGGCAGGCAGGCAAGTGGTTAGGAGCCAGTGGTCCCAGATTGCAAGAGTGATGTCCAACTGCCAGTTTAGGCCCAACCCATTGGGCCTAAACTGGCAGTCAGACATCCCCTAAGGGGTCCCAGATTGGGAGAGGGTGCAGGCTGGGGTGAGAGACCGCCCCCCACCCCACCTGTGCATGAATTTTGTGCACTGGGCCTCTAGTAATTAATATAATACTGAAAACAAGAAGGGGGGCATAATTCTAAGACTGAAAACAAATAAAATTGAATCAGAAAATTTTAAATAGTAGAAACTTACTCCAGAGATATGAACTGTCCCTTCCAGTGCAGATAGCTACCTTAATAAGCCCAGAGAAAACAGATCCAAAAAACACAAGTGCATGGAAGGCCAATTATCAGAGCATTCAATTAAAATATTGCTTTCAGTTAGCAGAACCAGTCAGACCATTCAACTTCCAAAAGTATGTAGAATAACAAGTAACAGAGACATTTGACCTAAGGACACTGAAATACAGAGAAGGTCTTTCTAGCTAAGGTTCACAGTTTGCCTGTTGGACAAAATAGGAAAGAGCTGAGCTGATATTTATCCGGGTTTGGCCAGAGGGCACAGAGGGAATACAGAAAGAAAGTCTGTTTAACTCTTGAGGGAATTGCATTCCTCTCCCATGACAATTTTCCCCTAACTTTAGTAATTGTGAGGATTCTCACCAACCTGCCTCATGTTTTCTGCTCACATGTTCCAGATGGAATCCCTTTAACAGTTTATAGTTCTTCCTTGCATTCAACACAAGAATTCTGTTGAGTAAGGATACCCAAACAAGTGCAGGGGATAGACCCACATGTGGTATCAAGATTTTCAGTTAGGCAGTGCATCAGGCAACCAATAGGATGTGTTCAAAGTCAGTTATGGAAAAATATAATACAGTTATTTCATATGTGCACTATGTTCAACAGTAGGTTATTAGTAAGCCTTTATATACATATGTTCTTCCTCTGAGAACATTTCTATCATAGTGAAGTAGTAATTTTTAGGGGTGACATAGGCAGCTTTAGGGAATTTTTTAAATTAAGGGGTCCATGGAAAAAAATACAGGGCTACAGAGTTGCAAAAAGTTACATTTCCATAAGACAAGGGAACTGGGAGTAGCAAAAGGTCTATATTGACAAAATAAAGGAGGGCCTCATGTGTCCCTTGTGAAGTTTGACCTTTGAGCTCAGGAGTTGCTATAGTGACCAAATCAAAGGAGGATAGTGGCCAATCAGAGGGGATATTGAGGCACAAAACAAAACAAAACAAAACAAAACAAACACCCTGCAGCCTTTATAAACTCTGAAAGAAAAAAACCTGGGTGGGACTCTTCCCCCTCCCCACATTGGAGTCTGTACTGTGAGATTCTTTCCCCCTCTCCACATTGGATTCTGTACTGTGAGATTATTTTCCTCTCCCCACATTGGCGTCTGTACGTGTTCTTCAATAAATTTTCACCTTTGCTATACCACCTCCCATCATGGTTTCAGTCATCCACTGGACAAGAACCCAGGAGACCATCCTGCCCAGGGAACCACCAAGCATTCCAGTCTAAAAATCCCATATTGATAGGTAACAAAAATAATCATTTTTAGAGAATCCATCCTCCTTAGTGTGAATGAAATATTTCTTTTTCAATTTGGTATTCTTTTTCTTTAGCATAGCTGTACTATAGTTGACCTTTGGACAATAGCGGTTAACAGCACCCACTACCCATGTGGTCAAAATCTGAGCACAACTTAAGTTGGCCCTCTGCACATGTGGGTTCCCAACCACAGATCCAACTTACAATATATCATATAATCTTCCCAAATTCCTGCTAATAGGTTTCAGTGCTTTTATTGAGATGGAGAATCTGAGCAGTTAATTAACTTGCTCAAGATTACACCCCTAGAATGTAAACACTGAAATCTCACGTAAGGCTGTTTGATTGTAAAATGTGTACTTTTTCCACCCTACTACTTGCCACAGTGGCTAATGCACAGGAGGTACTCGGTGTCAGCCCGGTGCTCTTCGATTTTTATCAAAGTCAAGTGAGCAGATGCACAGCAACCACTTGTCTGTGAAATGAAAAAGTAAAACCAAGAACAGTATCTAGAATATATTCAAGATGCCAACAGAGAAACCACTGCTCATCTTTGGATAAGAATATTCATGTCCTCCCCACAATATTATTCTTGTCACCCTCAATGTGGTGCTCTCACCCATTGTATGTACTAAGTTCTCCCAGAAAAGAGAAGTATCACGAGTAGTTTCTGCCAAATTTAGTCACAATTCAATCAGACCCAACCCACCAACCACGGTAAAGGGAACATTTATAACGTCACTTTTTTTTTTCTAAAACAATGGTCTGTAGATGGCCGGCTCCCAGGGAAGGCACCTGAGCATTTTTTTAATTCAGTGTCAGCTGAATCCAAGGCGCCAGGCAAAGCCATGTCTTGGAAATGCATCCACCAAAAGGGCTGGATGCATTATTCAGTACTGACTTTTAACTTGCTTCAGGTGTTGGGGGAAGGGCCCTTGAAGTGTAGATTCAGTGGAGCAGGGAATGAGGGAATGAGTGGGGCCTGGGCCCACTTAAGCTCCTTTGATTTTAAGTCTTTTCATGTGAAACCCCTTTCTATTTTAGTATAAATAAACACACTGTGGTTGGGTTGGAATTCTCTGCCTCTCCATCAGAGAGGATAGATTCTACCCAGCTCCAGCTTTATTTTCTACTTTTGTGTTGTCTATTCTTTTTTATGATTTTCTCGATCCCCAGCCCCTCTACCCAGTAACTAGACCCTACTTCTCTCTCCATGCTGGTCATGGAAAAGAGAGGAAAACCCCAACAATGGGCTACAAAGCAGACTTGGAAAAAAGGTAATTCTGCTTTGGATTCTTACATTTATTTGATAAATACTACTGATGATTCTAGACACTAAGGATATAAAAATGAATAATTGCTAGGCCCTGTCTTTGAGGGAGTGCTTTAGTGTGATGGTTGAGGCAGACTTATAAACAAGTAATTACAGTATCATAAATTAAGTTCTATATTGGCTCTCACAAGACTATGAGAAAAGGCCTGATGCTGCATGGAAGAGTCTTGGAAGGCTTCCTTGAAGAGGTGAAATTTCAGATAGGTCTTTAGAAATTAGTATAAATTCATAAAGCAGACTGAATAGAACAGAGTTTTATGTTCAGTAGGAAGAATAAGGGCAGAGCTCATTTGTAGGAAAAAACACAATCCATGCCAGTAACTTGTGGTGAAGCACAGGGGACTTGGGGAGACAAGAAGGCATCTGAATCTTAGTACATAAGCAGGATCCAAATGCAGAGTCTTTTACAATATTTTAAAGTATTAGAGCTTAACTACAAAAACGTTTTAGTACTCAAAAGCCAAAAATCTGCAACCTTGGTAGATATTTTTGGCTCTCACAGAAAAAGTATGTTGGAGGAGGCACCAATCAGGAAATACTGGAAACTCTTCAGTGAGACGTGACAAAGGCCTCAATAAAGGCACGATCTGTCCTTGCAAAGCAGAGGGGACAGGTTGAAGAATTACTTGGAAATTAAGCTGGATAAATCTTAGTTACCTATTGAATAATGGAAACAGACAGGAAACATCTAAATGACTCTCAAGTTGGGTGGCTACGTGGATTATAATTTACCAAGACGAGAAACATGGTGTTCATGAGTAGAGACCAAGAGCAACCAAGCAGGAAATAGGGAGAAAGGAAAGCTAGAGGGGGTGATTGACAGAGCAATCTGTATTATGTCATTTTCCTGCAAGGTGTAGACATTCAGAAATCCGATGCAATGGTGGAGTGTTCAAACACTAGGGTGAGAAAATGGCTCTGCCACAGCAAAGCTTCCTTGCATCATAGGAAGTCTCCAGGAACACCAGCACCTGGGTTCCCCAACTTGTCAGCAAGTATTAAAGCACTTCAACAGAGTAATACTTAGGTAATTCTATAGTCTATGGAGTGTGGTCTATTGATTTCTGAAGTGGACCTCAGAGGTAATACTTAGTCCATAATTTACTTCAAAAGCAGAACAGTACAACAAACAATGGGAACCTTATAAATATTTATTAAAATGAGTTTCACCTAATTCTCTCATCTTCTGTCATGACAAACTATATGACTGCATGGATTATTATTGTTTCTTACTATTATTATCCTATACTAGAAACCCATTGCATGAAGATTCATGCTATAGGCCTTCCTTCCCCTGGCTGCCGGCACCAGTTTTCCTCTGGCACCCAGAACCCAGGCCTTCACTCTGGCCACTGCCTTTCATCTTTGCTGTGGTTGGAGCCTTCAGTCTTCACTCCAGCCGGAGTGCTGCTCCTGTAGCTTCCTCTACCCCCCACCCTCCTCCTCATAGCAGGTGTCCCGCCCCTCCGCACCTGCATGTGTGCTGCCCATAGGCCCAGAGAGGATAGGGGGCAGAGCCACTGCCACCTTTGTTGGGTTAATTTGCATATGCCTTCCTGATTGGCTGGTGGGCACCATGAAGTGACTGTCAATTTGTATATTGCTCTTTTATTAGTATAGCTAATAAAAGATTAATATGCAAATTGACCAAATGGCAGAACAACCAGTCGCTATGATTTATACTGGCCACCAGGGGGCAGATTCTCCGTGCAGGATCTGCCCCCTGGTGGTCAATGTGGAGCGCCACTCAGCCAGAAGCCCTGAGCTGGGCTCACTGCTGGCAAGCACAGCGGTGGTGGCGAAAGCCTCTCCCTCCTCCACGGCAGCACTAAGGATGTCTGACTGAGGGACTACCTCAGTCAGACATCCCCTGAGGGCTCCCAGACTGCGCGAAGAGAGCACAGGGCAGGCTGAGGGACCACCCCCTTCCCCGAGTGCATGAATTTCATGCACCAGGCCTCTAGTTAATTAATAATAAATGTCTGACACATTGTAAGCACTCAATAATTTTTTAATGAATAAAGATAACCTAGTCCTTTTCTCAAAAGGATTTGAAAAAGTTACATGACTTGAGAGATCTGTTACTGAGGAATAATACTTTGGTAGGTTTGACTGATGTCTTCAAATATCTGGAGAACTGATGTTTGAAAGAAGGATTTTATCTATTTTATGTTGCACCAGAAGGTAGAACTTCAACTGGTGATATGAAGTTTTCTAGAGGCAGAAGAGGCTCAGCATTCTCTAGATGCCATAGAACAGAAACTATAGTTGGTAGTAACTGACTCAAGCTCTATTTTGCATGTTTTTAATTTGGAAAATTGTTGCTACTCTTTGACATTAAGTAGCTGAGACTGAATTTTCTCCTTGGTCACATGATGTAATTCAAGCTTAGCAATTGTGCTGCAGGAAACCCTGCAACTGCTAAGTTTGTAAGCATCATTATCTAAAACTAACACCTGTCACTGGTTCAGTTTTAGAATTTGCTTGACATTTGAAGAAATAAAACTTTTAATAATAGAACTCTATTATTAAGGGAAAATACCATTTTCATAGATGTCATAAAGTAATTTTACTAAATTTACATTTCTGTGTGTGCTTGTACTGTTTCTTACATGTGACAAAACTTCAATATTATTCAGATAAAATGGGCTGGAAAAAATAAAAACTGGCAAAACGTAGTCATATCTAGCCTTTTCAGTAGTTCTTATGGCTGCTGTAACTCAAAAATGAACACATTTCAAAGCATTTTAACTTGAATTCAGTATTTTATCCAAATATATTGAAGTATAAAGTCCTCTGCTTTGCTCCCATACTCACTGCAGTTGGTCATTGTAGAAAAATCTCATCATTTGGACAATTACCTATATAGGTATGTGGATTCATCCTGTAATCAATCTTAACTGTAGCAGTCTGGATAGAGATAATAGCTCCATAACACCTTGGTCTCATGTCTAAAGCCAGTGTGAGAGTTGTGTTCATAAAACTCCTCCCAGAATGTTCAAATTCCTATTGGGCAACTGTTTTCAGTTTCATTGCTGATCAGCCAGGATGGCGGTTTCTAGTGAAGGCTAAGTAGTCGTCTACATTAATAAAAGAGAAAAATGCTAATTGACCATACCTCTGGTATGCCCACAGCAAATCAGGGGTGATATGAGAATTAACCCAGCAAAGATGGCAGGTAAATTTGCATATGCAGGCAGGGTGGGGGTCAGCGCCCTATACCTCTGGTGGGACCCAAGGGGACCTGAGGGGTGGCGGTTGGCAGCACCCTTAACCATCCGAATTACCCAGCGAAGAGGCCAGGCTGAGCAGAGACCCACCATCGAGCCAAGACACATTGTGATCATCACGGGCGATCAGGACTAGACAGAGACAAGACTGGCAATTGTGATCACGGGGAGAACAGGACAGGCAGAGCCGAGGTCCACAATAGTGATCCTGGGTAAACAGGACAGGCAGAGCAGCCCTGCAATCCCAGGCGAAGAAACCTCTCTACTGACGAACCTGCACTAGGGACCTTTTCGGGTGTGTGGTGCAGAGTCCAGGGCCTCTAGGTGTAGGGTTCCCAAATTGCAGAGGGTGCAGGCAGGGCTGAGGGAAACCCTCCCCCACCACACACACACACACACACACACTCCATGCATGAATTTCATGCACCAGGCCTCTACTTTTTATATAATATCCTATTGCCCCAATTTCCATCTTATTGCTATTTACAATTTTCCCAGTCAATGACAGCAAGGCCTTCTGGTCTCCACCAAGAGACAACTTTGTGATGTCATCAGCAGTTTTCCTAAAGTGCTTAGAAAGGCTCATATTCTACGTTACCCCTTCATTAAAGGATTTTCATCTTGAGAGAAATAAGGATAATACCCTAATTCACTTGGATAAAATATGACAATTGTTGATCCACTGGGAGTCTCTAAAGAATTTGCTATAATCTGTACTAATAAAAGGGTGATATGCTAATTAGACCGGGAGATCTTCTGGTGGCAGGGCCGAGGCAGAGGCAGGAGGGGAGGGAAATTGGGGCTGATCATGCCAGCAGGGGGGGTAGCAGTCGGGGGGCCAGTTGGGGGTGATCAAGCTGGCAGGGGTGGGGCAGTTGGGGTGAGCAGGCTGGTGGGAGGGTTGGGGGTAAGCAGGCCAGCGGCGGGGGCAAGAAGGCTGGTGGCGGGGGGGCAGTTGGGGGCAAGCAGGCTGGCAGGCAGAGTGGTTAGGGGCGATCAGGCAAGCAGGCAGGTAAGCGATTAGGAGCCAGAGGTCTTGGATTGCGGGAGGGATATGCAACTGCCAGTGGGATCGGGCCTAAACCAGAAGTCAGACATTCCCCAAGAGGCCCCAGATTGGTGAGGGTACAGGTCGGGTTGAGGGACACTCCCCACCACTGTGCATGAATTTCGTGCACCAGGCCACTAGTGTTAAATAATTGAAGTTTCAGATCCACTTTGAAGAAGTGTTGACGCTGCATTGTTGGGGAAGCCCAGAAAATGTTGAAAGACCTGTTCTTGATCACTGGAGGTTTGCTGGCTTGAGTGCTGAATGAGTGAATGGGATCAAGAGCAGCAGCACTCCTAACCATGCCACACATGTATGACACATAGCCTGTAGTTTTCACCATCACAGCAATCTCCTTAAAAATAAGGGGAGGAAAAAAATTAGACATGGTGGAGTTAAATGTCCCATTAGTTTTATTCTTTTTATTTTTGCTGTTGTTAATCTTCACCCAAGGATATTTTTCCCATAGAATTTTAGAGAAAATGGAAGGGAGGGAAGGAGGCAAAGAGAGGGAGAGAGAGAGAGACATCAATGGGAAAAAGACATATTGATTATTTATCTTCCACATGTGTCCCAATGGAACAGGGATCAAATCCGCAACCCAGGTTATGTGCCCTTGACCAGAAATTGAATGCACGACCTTTCAGTGTGCAGGCTGATGCTTTAGATGCTCTAACCATTTAGCAACACCAGCCAGGGAAAATGTCCCATTAGTTTTATGGTACATAATGAATAACAAATAAAGTAAACTCATTCTGGTGTTTAAGCTATTCTTTATGTGGCAGACCTAACTTTTAAAAACACCTGTAGCATATATGGATATCTAGGCCTAATTTATAATCACAGCTGAACAAAGGAAGAAATTTAGGACTTTCTCAAAAACTGGAAATGTGAAAGAAAAATTCAGTAAATAAAAACCAAATTGCCCAGCTGGCATGGCTCAGTGCTCGATCTATGAGCCAGGAGGTCACATTTCTTGTCAGGGCACATACCCAGGTTGTGTGCTCAATCCCCAGTGTGGGGTGTGCATGAGGCAGCTGATCAATGATCTTCTCATCATTAATGTTTCTATCTCTCTCTCCCTTTCCCTTCCTCTCTGAAATCAATAAATATATATATATATATATTTTAAATATATTTTATTCGTTTTTCACAGAGAGGAAAGGAGAGAGATAGAAAGTCAGAAACATCTATCAGAGAGAAACATCGATCAGCTACCTCTTGTACACCCCCTCCTGGAAATGTGCCTGCAACCAAGGTACATGCCCTTTACCTTTCAGTCCACAGGCCAGTACTCCATCCACTGAGCCAAACTGGTTTCGACTAAAAATATATTTTAAAAAATTAATTTTTTAATACAAATCCTCAGCTATGTAAATTCTACCTGCTAGCTGTTCTGGTTCTTATTTTTATAATTCCATCTACTTGGACCTAAATCTTTGCTTGTAAGGGGAACTAAAAAAGGAGGGAGTGGCATGAATGGATTGCCATTGCTCATTATTGATTACTGAAAAGGTGGCTCCAGGAACATGTTCTGCTGAAAATTAGCACAAATTGACATTTTAACAGGTATTAAATAGAACAAAAAAAACCCAAAAAAAACACAAACTACAAATGGCAGGAACGGTAAGTGATGCTTTGCTTGCTATTTGAAATGCATTGGCCTCAAGGATTGGTTTGTTCATGTCTTGACTGCACTTACCTTTGGAATTAGCATAGGCTGAAATGGAAGACAGATAAATATGATATTTATCTGCTGTTGATTATGCCTTTGGGTGTTATCAGCTCCCATCAGGTACATAAAAAGCCTAAAAACCTATTCGTTCTTTAACTCCATGGTTTTTCCATGAAGAAATTTGTACGGTATTTTCACCTGTTTAAATTTCTAATGAAACTTAGCTCTTTAGTTAAGTTCCTTCTAAATAGCCAGTTGAGCCAAAAACTGCCAAAGAATTTTCCCAGCATGCAATAGCCACATAATAATTCATACATCGCAGCCAGCAAGATCTCACCCTGAAAGCAGTGTGGTTTAAAGTTGTGTATCAACACGGTTCTACTATGTACATGCTGTTTAAAATACTGGAGTCACGGATTTCTGTCTGTTGTAATAAACTCAGTGTCTTTTTAAGAGTTACACATTACTTTTCATGTTCTTCTTGCTGTCTTTACACAATATATTAAATGTAGGGAAAGACCAACTAAAATCATGTTATCTCTTGCAATACAGGACCCCAAGTTTGTACTAATTGAGTAAGTCATAGGCTTTCTGTCCACTAACTTTTTAAATATACAACTGTAAATAATAATTTATTCTTTTATTTAATTGGATATTATTGAGACAATTGACTTCATGGGGAATTGTACAATGTCATAGGATGAACCACTAAGTTACCAGGGATGGCTCCGCTCCCTTCACTCCTCTCCGATCACTAGATCTTCATGTGATTCCCACCCCAAAGTAAGAGTAAACCTTTTTCTTACCTCTCTCTCACATTTAAGGGACACGTAAGAGCACCCACTACTGGTAATTGGCCACATATAAAAAACCTTTTGTTAAATGTCACGCTACATTAAACTTTTTAGAGACAAAGATGGTAAAAAGCCAAAATATTGTGTTTTACTACTAAACAAAATGGAGACTCATAGAGAGTAGGCAGACAGCTCTGTTGAGGTTAGTGTTGGTGGAGATGGAGGGATGGAGCAAAATGAAAAGAGAGAGAGAACTCATGGACATGGACAACAATGTGGTGATGGTGTGGAGATGGAGATGGAGAGGGCATAAATGGTGATGGGGAAAATATATATTGTGTTTTAATAAAATCCAGTTACATTTGCTTTTCTAGATTTTAATCTTGTTTTTTATGTATATACAAGTTATACAATATATTATTGTTTCTAGGCTATTGAAGACTTATTTGTATTATATTGGTTCCTAGTGTGTATTTTTATAATAAATTTCTGCAGTAACAAAATTATGCATTATGAATAATGATTTTAATATAATTAATTTTCCCCATGATGTTTATCAAAATTTTATTCTATTTTCTAGCCATTTTATTATCTATACTAATAGAAGGGTAATATGCTAATTAGACCAGGTCAACTGGACATTTTCTGATCATCTGGTCCTCCTTCCAGACAAAGCCAAAGTGGCAGGGGCTGAGGCAGAGGCAGTTCGGGACAACCAGGCCAGTAGGGGAGGGTGGTTAGGGATGAGAAGGCAGGCAGGCAGGTGAGCAGTTAGGAGCCAGTGGTGCCAGATTGTGAGAGGAGTGTCTGACTGCCGGTTTAGGGCTGATTCTGCAGGACATCTCCCAAGGGGTCCCAGATTGGAGAGGTGCAGGCCAGGCTGAGGGACCCTCCCCCTGCTATGCACCAGGCCTCTAGTTCAAAATATAAAACTAGATCTAAATTTTATGACTTATATATACCTACATATCACTTACATATTATTTATAATGTATATATATTAGAGCCCTATATATATAGTTTTTTCTTCAACAAGTCTCTATTGAGTATCTGGTATATTTCCGACAGTGAGCCAGGTCTAGAGATACAGTGATGAAACCAACATAATTCTACACATTGCAAAAGTTGTAGATAAATGTAAGTTGAAAAAGAAAATTTAAATGATCTTGGACATGCCAATGACTTTTTAGATACGACGTCAAAGACAATGGAAAGGAGTCACAAAAGAAAGAATTGAGAAGCTGAGTTTTATTAAAACTAAAAACTCCTGCTCTGACCTGGCCAACGTGACTAAGAGGTTGAAGCAGGAGGTCAGGGTTCAATTCCCAGTCAGGGAACATGCCTGGGTTGTGGGCTCAGTCCCCAGCAGGGCGTGTGCAGGAGGCTGCCCATCACTAATTCTCTCATCATTGATGTTTCTCTCTCTTTTCTTCTCTGAAATCAAAAAAATAATATATATTTTTAAAAAACTTCTGCTCTGTGAAAGACATTGTCAATAAAATGAGAAGACAATCCATGGACTGGGAGAAAATATTTGCAGGAGACACATCTGATAAAGGATTGTTATCCAAAATTCATAAAGAATACTTAAAACTCATAATAAGAAAGTTAAAGACCTGATTAAAAATGGGCAAAAGATCTGAACAGACACCTCCCTGGAAAAGACGTACAGATGGAAAGTAAGCATATAAAAAGACGCTCCACATCACAAAAATGTCACCAGGAAAATGCAAATGAAAACAACACTGAGATACCAATGCACACAGAAGTCTAATTGACTCTAAAGAGACCATTCAGAAATGAGATCTATGATCTAGGGGATTTTCTTGATTGCAGATTTTAAGTTACAGAGGACATAATGGGCTGGTTTGCCAGGTCTGGGCGAGATGGGAATGTGGCTTTATGAGAGGGTATAGAGAGGAAAATACATGTGATAAAAATAACCTGAGAGTTTGGGTTTTATGCATTAAAAGCATGTTGGTATGAGTTCTGACAGACTCTTTTTCTTTTCTTTTATTTTTTCAATTAAAGTTTACATTCAATGTTATCTCATTTTAGTTTCAGGTGCACAACATAAAGGTTAGAATATTATATAATTTACAAAGTGTTCCCCTGATATCTCAAGCATCCACCTAGCACCATACCTAGTTATTAAACTATCATTGACTATATTAAAGAAGGTAAATAATCAGTTCCAATTATACCCTCCTCCTTGTCACTGGTATCTTAGATATTTTGTGATGAGAAGTATGAGGGAGAGAGGACATGATTTTGCCAACAGCATTCAGAGTTCTGTGAGCACTGTTTTTAGTTCTGCAAGAACAACATCAAAGGTGAGAAAGATGTGGTTTTATCAAGCTTTTCATTATACATTAAAAGCCTGGTGCACAAAATTAGTGCATGAGTAGGGTCCCTAGGCCTGGCTGGTGATCAGGGCTGCTCAGGGCCTTCTGGCTGCCAGCTGTGGCCTTCCTTCATTCCATGCCGCCCCCTGGTGGTCAGCGCATATCATAGAGATCAGTAGAACTCCTGGTCTCCTGGTCAAACTCCCCCAGGGACATTTTGCATATTAGCCTTTTATATATATATAGATTAGCTCAACTGAATTGTGTGAACCAGTTAAGATGGTTCTAAATATACAGGTATCTGTGTGTGGTTATTATATGAGTCCAAATCCAGGTGTAATTAGATATTTCATTCTTTATAGTCAACTAGAGGCCTGGTGCATGAATTTGTGTATGGGGGGTGGAGGATGTTCCTCAGCCCAGCCTGCACTCTCTCCAATCTGGGACTCCTGGAGGGTCAGGCCTAAACGGGCAGTCAGAGATTCCTGTCACAATCCAGGACTGCTGGCTCCAAACTGCTCGCCTGCCTGCCCCGCTGATTGCCCCTAACCACTTCTGCCTGCCACCCTGATAACCCCCTAACCACTATCCTGCCAGACTAATTGATGTCTAACTCCTCCCCTGCCAGCCTGTTTGCCCCCAACTTCCTCCTCTGCTGGCCTGGTCACCCCTAACTGCCCTCCCCTGAAGGCTTGATCGCCCCCAACTGTCCTCCCTTGCAGGCCTGGAACCTCCCAATGGCCCTCCCCTGTTGGCCATCTTGTGGTGGCCATCTTGTGTCCACATGGGGGCAGGATCTTTGAACACATGGGGACAGCCCTCTTGTGTGTTGGAATGATGGTCAATCTGCGTATTACTCTTTTATTAGATAGGATAGAGACCTGGTGCATGGGTGGGGGCCAGCTGGTTTGACCTGAAGAGTGTCCCAGGTCAGGGTAGGGGTTCCCTTGGGGCATGGGGCAGCCTGGGTGATGGGCCTATAGTGATTTGCAGGCCAGTCATGCCCCCCAGTAACCCAAGTGGAGGCCCTGGGATCTGGGATTAATTTATCTTCTACAATTGAAACTTTGTAGCCTGGAGTGGAGCCAAACCTTCTGCTCACTCTGTGGTGACAGCCATTTGAAAATTTGTAGCCTAGAGTGGAGGCCTAGGCGCTAGGGCTGCAGAAGCTTGGCTTCCTCCATCACCCGGGCAACCACAGCCTCTGCTCTCTCCAGCTCCATGGCTACCGCCATTTCTGTTTGGATTATGTATCTTTTATAATTGAAACTTTGTAGCATTTAGTGAAGGCC
The DNA here is from genome assembly GCA_027563665.1 of Antrozous pallidus. Taxonomy (NCBI): domain Eukaryota; kingdom Metazoa; phylum Chordata; class Mammalia; order Chiroptera; family Vespertilionidae; genus Antrozous; species Antrozous pallidus. Next base: position 16,867,082 of record CM050521.1, on the reverse strand, counting down.
TAGGCTGGCAATGGCAGGCAGAAAGCTTGGCTTCCTCCATTGTCAGGGAAACCCAAGCCTTCCTTCTGCTCTCAGTGTTGGCAGCCATCTTGGTTGGGGTTTATTTGCATAATTTGCTCCTGATTGGCTGGTGGGCATGGCTGTGGGCATGACTTGATCAGAGGTATGGTCAATTTGCATATTATTCTTTTGTTAGATAGGATGATCACAGATCTTGTGATGTCTCTCAGAGAGATATATTTTTATATCTCAGATCTTATAATGTCTCTCAGAGATATAACCTCACATTGGAGTTTATAACTTTAAACCAGCAAAAACTGGAAATGTGATGGGAGACATCATACAACAACTTCTTACCATGTGTGTGGGGCATTCCAGGCAAAGGTGAAACTGTCTCAAGGTAGGTTTCATTTACTTGAAAGTTGGAGCCCTATTAAAGGCATCCAGTATTAACCAAATTTTTTACCTTCAGGTTATTTATGGTTTTGATTTGAGAGAGAGAGAAAGAGAGAGAGAGAGAAAAAACAATAGACTTCTTAAAAGAAAAACAAAAGAGATTAAAGATTTTTCTTAGTAGAGTATTTTGTTCGAATTCACCCATATTTCCAATATCTAATGAAATGATAAGCAAGGTCATATTCAAATTATTTATATTCCCCTACAAAATAAAGAAGTAATAAAAATATGCTAAATGAAATAAGTCAGAGGAAGACAAATACCATATGATCTCATTTATATGTGGAATCTGATGAGCAAAATAAACCGACAAACAAAATAGAATAAAGGCATGGAACACTGGAATAGACTGAGGGATGTCAGAGAGGAGGGAGTGGGAAGGACTGGATGAAAGGAGGTGAAAGGATTATCCAAGAAACATATATGTGTAGTTCATGGTCACAGACAACAATGTGGTGAAGGCTGGGGAGAGGGTGCTGGGAGGAGGTGAGCAGGGATGGCAGAAGATTTGGGACATTAGTAATAATGTCAACAATACAAATAAAGTTTTAAAGAAAGCTTATGTGGTTTCTATCTCCAGAAACAGGAAAATTTCTATTTAACATACAGGCTTTCAATTTGGGGAAAAGAAATTACATGAACTGTTAAAGATAAACAGGCATATTAAAAAATTGTTAAGAGTTTATTTGAGCAACAATTGATTCAAATTGGGCTGCACCATACCAGAAGAAGTTAGGAGCACTCCAATGGTAGAGGCTGGGGGAGAGATTTTATACAGAAAAGGCAGGAGCAAAGCAAGGAAAATATTGATTGGCTATAGCTTAAAGCCTAGTTGCTTATTTGTAAGTGGTTGCCCTTGGATTGCAATGTTATAATCAAAAGGCATTTAAAGACTTTGATATAGGTTTCTTATATTGGTAGAGGCGGCTACATCTTTAGAACTACCTCAGTCTAATGACCTCCTTGTTTAATTAATTTAAAAACATTAATATTATTTTCCTCAAAAGGTCCAGGAGCAGAGGTAACTCTAGAACAACAATAGTATCAACAAACAAAGGACTGCCTATGCACTAGCTGGGCCACTCTAGTCCCTCCCACCCCTTAAATCCAAGGAGCACCCCCTGAGGATTTCTAGTTACACCAAACTGCTCCCTAAAAACTGGTGGACTGAATGCTCCAGCCCTCTAATCAGGTAATTGGTTCTCGTGGCCCTAGCCCCCATCCTGAGGTGCAATCCAAAATCACCTCATTCACCTAATAAAAGACACCTTTATCACTAACATCACGTGAAATGCAAAGGGTTTTAGGAGCTCTGTGCTGGATAAAGACCCAATATATACTTCTTATGATAAACCACAATTTCTCAGGTGGATACATACTTTGGTTTGCTATGTCTTTCTGATTCATTGCTCCTCATATTTTACATAATACCCCTCTTTACCTTTATGATACAATAGTCCCTCCTTATGCATGGTTTTGCTTTCTGTGGTTTCCATTCCCACAGTCCCACAGTCCGGCTCCATCCTGTCCGGGACATAAATGATCCATTGTTTGAGCATCTCCACATTGTGTATGCTCCCTGCCCATTAGTCAGTAGGTTATCAGATTCACTGTTGCAGTATCACAGTGAAAAGGTGAAAGTTGTAGACTTCAAAAGGAAAGAAAAAATCATATTCTGAGGTTGCTAAGGTCTGTGGTAAGACAAATCTTCCATTCATAAAATTGAGAAGAAGAAAAACTTATAAATGGTGAGTACAATACAATAAGATATTTAGAGAGAGACCACATTCACATAACTTATATCACAGTATATTATCATAATTATTCTATCTATTTTTAGTTGTTGTTAATCTCTGACTTTGCTTAAATCAGAAATAAACTTTATCATAGGTAGGTAGGTATGTATAAGAAGGAACATCTATATATATATAAAAGCCCAGAGATTGGAACAGTGGAATGACCAGAACAATTGGAATGACTGGTGGCACTGCAGCAGCCAACCAGCCTGATCCAGGCCCTGACCAGCTCCCAACACTCTGATAAGGGGCAGGGCTGGCCAGCCAACTGCTCGTGGCCCCTCTCCCCATCAGCCCGGTGGTCAGTGCATGTTGTAGCTACTGGTCTAATGGTCAGATAGTTGCTTAGGCTTTTATATATGTAGACTAGGCACTTGGTGCATAAAATTCATGCCAGGGGCTTGACCCCCACTGCCGCTGCAGCTGCCTTGGTCCCCTGCCTTTGTCCAGAAGGTCGTCTGAAAAGATGTTTGGTCTAATTAGCATATTATGCTCTTATTATTACAGACTAGGGGCCCTGTGCATGAAATTAGTGCACTGGGGGTGGGTGGTCCCTCAGCCTAACCTGCTCCCTCTCACATACTGGGAGCCCTCAGGGGATGTCCTACTGACGGTTCACTTTCGGCCTTGGGCACAGGACCTCAGCCAGGGGACCCCCAGCATCCTGTGATGGGCCAATTGCAGGCTCCATTCCAGCCCTAGCCTGCCCAAGGGACACAGGCACTGGGCACCTATGTATGCAAATTAACCGCCATTTTGTTGAGTTAATTTGCATACTCACACTGATTGGCTATGGGCATAGCAGAGGTACAGTCAATTTACATGTTTGTCTATTATTAGGTAAGATACGTTCTTTGTTTTATCTCTTCTCATCCCCCAAACCTCACATCCAGGTATGTCAGTCTGTTCCATGACTCCTTGCTTTGGGTCTTATTTTGTTGGCTTATTTCACTTAACATAATGTTTTCAAGGTCAGTCCATCCATGCTGTCTCAAAGGCTAAAAGATCCCTCTTTTTAATAGCTACATAGTATTCCATAGTGTAATTGTCTCACAGCTTTTTTAGCCACTCATCTTCTGATGGGCACTTGGGCTGCTTCCAAATCTTAGCTATTGTAACTAACACTGCTATGAATATAGGGGTGCATATATTCTTTCTGATTGGTGTTTTGGGAATTTTAGGATATATTCCCAGAAGGGGGATTGCTGGGTCAAATGGAAGTTCCATTTTCAGTTTTTTGAGGGAACTCCATAGTGGCTGCAACAATCTGCCTTCTTACTAACAGTGCACAAGGGTTCCCTTTTCTCCACATCCTCACCAGCACTTGTTGTTTGTTGATTTATTGATGATAGCCATTTTGACATGTGTGAGGTGATATTTCATTGTGGTTTTAAATTGCATTTCTTTGATGATTAGTGACTGAGCCTTTTTTCATGTGTCTCTCAGCCATTTGTATGTCCTCTTTGGAGAAATATCTATTCAGGTCCCCTGCCCATTTTTAAACAGGTGTTTCTCTTTCTTCTGTTGAGTTGTATGAGTTCTTTATATATTAACCCCTTATCAGATGTATCATTGGCAAATATGTTTTCCATTCAGTGGGTCCCCCTTTGAATTTGATGGTGGTTTCTTTTGCTGTGCATAAACTTTTATGTTGATGTAGTTCCATTTGTTTATTTTCTCTTTAATTTATTTTGCCTTAGGAGATGTATCTGTAAACATATTGTTAATGAGATGTCTCAAATTTTACTGCCTATGTTCTCCTCTAAGATTTCTTATGGTTTCATGCCTTACATTTAAGTTTTTATCTCCTTGGGTTTGTTCTTTGTGTGGTGTAAGTTGGTGGTCTAGTTTCATCTTTTTGCATGTGTCTGTCCAGTTTTCCCAGCACCATTTGTCAAAGAGATTGTCTTTACTTCATTGTATGTTCTTGCCTCCTTTGTCAAATATTAATTGACCATGATGGTGTGGGTCAATTTCTGGGGTCTCTGTTCTTATCCATTGGTCTGTATGCCTGTTCTTGTGTCAGTGCCAGGCTTTTTTGGTTATAATGGCTTTGTAGTATAGTTTGATATCTGGTATTATGAGCCCTCCTACCTCATTCTTCTTTCTCAAGATTGCTGCAGATATTCGGAGTCTTTTATGGTTTCATATCAAGCTTTGGAGTACTGGTTCTAGCTCTTTGAAGTATTTGTTCTAGTATGTTTTACCCTAGACAGGGCCTGGCTGTCTTAGCTGGAAGGGGTGACAGCTCTCTATCACTGAAGAACTGCTTAGGTGACTCCTACCAAGTTTATAAAATTCCTTATTGCCCTACAGTGTCTGGAATAACAGAAGTTTAAAAATTTGAATATGAATACAGATACTTCAAACCTATACTATAAGAAGTTCCTTCAGAAGTTGATGTCTTTGGAAATTGTAAGGAAGTAGCACCATCTGCTGGGTGAGAATAAAAAGAGAATGTGAAGAGTTTATTTCTTAAGAGAAATAGAATTATTATTAAAAATTATAATTAAAAATTATTATTGTCACCAAATAGCTATTGCATACTTACAGTGCTGGGAGCTGGGCCAGTGGAGGTGAACAGTATGTCAGCATTCTAGCTTAACTCTCCATTTTGAAGAGGTCTGACCCAGATTTTTTGTATGATTTTGTGTTTTATAGTTGTAATTACAGTAAATAACTTTGTATTTAGCTTTTTCACTTAAGTCATTTGCTCTTATCCACTTGTTACATCACTAAATTTTTACAAAGCAATAGAATATGTGCTCATAGTAAAAATAAAAATAAATATTATCCTTAATGTTTGCAAAAAAATTAAATAATAAAAATTATTATTGTCATAGATATAATCAAGTTTCCAAATAAAAGCTTTCTGAGAGCTTGGGAATGGAGACCTGAGAAATGAAATCCTTCTCAGAAAACAGAGACAAATAGAGAGTGTGTGACTTTTCACCTGACCATTTCCAGTTGATGGCTGCTCATATGAAACCCAGGTAAATTAAAGCGGCTTTTGGTAATGATGAGAGGGTTGTTTATAAACTGAAAATATCATTATCGAAGAACAAACTGTCTTGGTAATTTTAGAAAGTTTACAAAAATGAGGCCAAGCCTGAGTATAGGCCTCCAGTTCCCTTAGTCCTTACTAGTAAAAGACCAGCAGGGGCCTACTGTCATGCCTACTTATTGGCTGGTACTGACATAACAAGAAACCTGTAGAGAGTTTTTACGAGTTTATTTGAGCCACACTGACAATATATGCTGGGAAGCAAAATCTCAACAGATTGAGAAAATACTCCAGGGAATGGCAGTTTTGTAGCTTATTGTACATTAGAATTAAACAAAGAAGGAAACTTAAATAGGATTACATGTAGTCTATTGGTGGTAGGGTAAGGAGATGGGAGAAAGTGTGGCAAAAATATCTTTAGGACTAGATAAAAGGCAAAATGGGGGGTGGCTGGGGGGAGAAACATGTACTTCTTTTACCTTGGAAGGGGGAAACATTTACAGCACGTGGAGATGATCTGTGGGGAACAAGATAACAATGAGGGGTTCTGTACCCTCATGCTCTGGTGGTCTTGTGTTCTGGTGCAATTATCTGTGCCTCCTACAGGTAGGAAAAGAAATCTACCGTGACATTTCAAAGGTATGTTATGCTAGACACATACTTGGTAAGAGCAATGAACAGGGCTCACTTACAGTCCAGATTGACTTTGCTAAGGAACCTATAGGCCTGGGACATGACTGCCTGCTATGACCTACCTAGTTCGCAATTTGAGCAGACCGTCTGAGTTTGTCAAGCTTTCCATGTGGCTCCCCTGAGTTTGTTTTATTGATTGCATAGTCCCCTTTTCTTTCGCATCAGTATCAGCAATTAATGGTGAGATATTTTCACAAAGGCAAGAAAAATGAAAGTTTTCTGCTTTTCAGCTTTCAAGTATCTGTGCCCAATTTACTTAACTGACATGTTCTCAGAACTTGACGATTGCTTCCTCGAGAAATTAAGTTCATGGTTCTATTTGGCCATTTTTGAAAGATTAACTTAGTTAAACGGAACAGCTATGAATGAACCTGTTCCGGAATCCTACCCTGAAATGTCTATGCCAGCTTTGTCTATGGTGGGCAGTAGTAATGAGAGAACGATAGAGCTGGGAGGTACAGGGGATTTCAATAGATGTTGAAATCTCTTACGACATGTTACCAACCCCTTTACCACCTAGCCTCATTCAGCCAAGCTTCTTTAAGAGATTCTTTCCTCCTGATGTTTTCCCCTTTGGGTATCAAAACTGAATATATTTTATATTGATCTAGTCAGTGGGCTTTTGTGGTCAATAAAGATGACTTAGCCCAAGAATTGAGGGCCCAGACTTTTGAACCAGATTACTTGATTTTTTTTTGACATCCCATTACCCTCTAGCTGCCACTCTCTCCCTCATTTCCCATTCCTTTTATCATAAGCAACCCCTATAAAAACCATGTAAAAACGTGAGCTTGGCATAAAGATAAAATTGTGCTTTATAGCCAACTGTCTAGCAAATACATCAAACTATTGTTAAGCAAAAAGACAAAAAAGAGAGTTACATTTACTGAGAGCTTATTATGTGGCAGACACTAGTTGATTTAAGAAATATTTTGGCCCACGTCAAAGCTGGAGCATGACTAGATGTCTTCTGTAGGCCCCTGACAGAACGACTTCCTATGACAGAATGTTCCAGGGGCTCTCAAAATGTCTGAAACACTGCAACAGACACTAAACACATACCTCGCTTTGCATGGGCCCAGTACGTCTGTAGCAGAGACATGAAACCTGGTCCACGTATTGTGTCCAGGCATCCACAACTCATCTAGGGAATGGAGAGCTCCTGAAGGAGGCTGGCTTAAAAAGGCACCTCAGAACCTATGAGAAGATTTGGAGGTCAGGCCTGAGTTGGTTACTGATTATTAATTATTGCCTGAATGTCAGAAGGAGCAGTGGCAGCAGGAGGCTACACTTGAACTTCCCTGACATTGTCCCCTGTCCCTTAGGCTTGAGTGCACTACAGAAGGAAAACACTGAGACCTGAGTGACAGATCAGTTTCCATGGGGCCTGTTGCAATATCTCTGATCATGAGACTCCAAGGGAGTTTTCCTACTGGCAGAAAGAGAGAAGCATGAAGTCAGTAGACCAGGGTAAGAGCAGAGAACACAAGAACAAAGGGACTACAGGCAAACTGCGCCCATGAGGCCTCCAAGACATAATAAAGTAATGGGAGAAGCTGCTACAAAAAGACCAAATTTTCTATTAGCCAAGTAGCTCTGGACTCAAGCCTTGAGATTCAGTATCCTATCTAATAAAAGAGTAATATGCAAATTTGACCATACCTTTGTCACACCCATAGCCACACCCACCAGCCAATCAGGAGCAGATTATGCAAATAAACCCCAAACAAGATGGCTGCCGCCACTGAGAGCAAGAGGAAGGCTTAAGTTTCCCTGGCAAAAGAGGAAGCCAAGCTTTCTGCCTGCCGTTGAGAAGCCTACACTCAATGTTACAAAGTTTCAATTATAAAAGATACAGAAATGGCGGCAGCCACTGACCTGGAGAGAACAGAGGCTTGGGTTTCCCTGGCAACGGAGGAAGCCAACCTTTCCACCTGCCATTCCTGGCTTAGGCCTCCACTCTAGGCTACAAAGTTTCAAACAGAAATGGCTGCCACCCCACAGCCAGCAGAAGGCTTGGCTCTGCTCCAGGCTACAAAGTTTCAATTGTAGACATAGATTAATCCCAGATCCCAGGGCCTCCCTCTGCTTGGGTTGCTGGAGGGCATGGCCAGCCTGCAAAGCTCCACAGGCCCCTCGCCCAGACCGCCCCTCACCCCAAGGGAACCCCCACCCTGATCTGGGACACTCTTCAGGGCAAACCAGCTGGCCCCCACCCATGCACCAGGTCTCTATCCTATCTAATAAAAGAGTAATTTGCAGATTGACCATCACTCCAACACACAAGAGGCTGCCCCCATGTGGTCAAAGATCCTGCCCCCATGTGGACACAAGATGGTCACCACAAGATGGCCATCAGGGGAAGACAGTTGGGAGGTTCCAGGCCCTGCAAGGGAGGGCAGTTGTGGGCGATCAGGCCAGCAAGAGAGGGCAGTTGGGAGGGAGCAGGCCTGCAAGGGAGGGCAGTTGGGGGCAATCAAGCCTGCAGGGGAGGGCAGTTAGGTGTGACTAGGCCGGCAGAGGAGGGACGTTGGGGACAAACAGGCTGGCAGGGGAGCAGTTAGACATCAATTAGGCTGGCAGGGTAGTGGTTAGGGGGTGATCAGGCTGGCAGGCAGAAGTGGTTAGGGGCAATCAGGGAGGCAGGCAGGTGAGCAATTTGGAGCGAGCAGTCCTGGATTGTGAGAAGGATGTCTGACTTCCCAGTAGGATCGGGCCTAAACGGGCAGTCAAACATCCCTTGAGGGGTCCCAGATTGGAGAGGGTGCAGGCTGGGTTAAGGGACATCCCCCGTCCCCCATGCACAAATTTCATGCACCGGGCCTCTAGTATTATTATAAATGTGAAATATTTAATGTCCTAGCAGGAGAAGCCTAAGGCTATGTGAGTTATGAGCAAGTAACCTTCACAATTAATCTGACAGGAAAAACAACACTGAGCAGGTGGAGGTAATTTATCTGTGTGCACAGGGATCATAACAGCAGAGCCAAAAGTCAAGATCGGACCTATCTGACTCCAAAAGCCAGGGTCTTTCCCCTAAACCTTAAAGCGCCTCAAGATATGGGGAAAGGACCATCCTTATTGATCAAGAACCAAGCCCTTTCCCATTTTTCTAGGAATATGCGAGCACCAGGGGTTTTGTAAGCTCTAACGAGGATAGCTTCAGTAAACACCTGGTATGGGACTTACCATTGACCTTGATGGGTTGTGATTTGGAGATGTCTTTATTTAGAAAATAAAAATCCAAGGTATCTCCTGCACCTTTGTCAAGGAGCTATTCATGTTTATTATACATACAGTAACCCACTTTCTATTTACACTACATAATACTGAGGCTTAGTAGCATTCTCCCTCTCTCTCTCTTTTTTATTGTTTAAAGTATTACGTATGTTTCCTTTTCCCCCAATTGACCCCTCTCAGTATTCTCTTCTCACAGAAAAAGAAATTAATGCTTAAAGAAGTTGAGCAACTTGTCCATGCTCACACTACTCATAGTAAGACTTTCCTAATATGAAGAATTAGGCCTTTCACACTCACCCCTCTTGCAGAAAGCACTGCCACCCAGCTTCATCCGTGTGCCTGAGTATTAATTCAAGGAGTCTGTCGCCAGAAGCTATACAACAAATAGTTTTTTTAGCGTAAATAGGATATCCTTTAAAAATTACTTATTGATATTTGATTGTGTATAGAACATAACAGGGTTGACTGTAAACAGGTGTGTCTTAAGTTTAGTTGGAGAGATAGAACATATATTAGTAAAGGAACATGTAATTAAGTTTCAAGAAAATGTTTTAGAGGTAATAAGTGTTATAGGAATTTGGATTGGAACACTAGTAGATGGTCCAAAGGAAAGATCCTTAGATAACAGGACATCAATTCCAATTCTGCCACCAACTGGCCACTTCCAGCTCCTTAACCTTCGAGGTTCTTCTCTTCTCAGTGCCTCAGTGCCAGACTACCATGCCCAGTTGCTTCATCAAACACCATCTCACTGTTGCTGTAAAGACATTTTTTAAATGTGATTGATATTGACATTGATAGACTTTGAGTAAAGCCGATTACTTTCAGAATGTGGTAATCAGTTGAAGGCCTTAAGAATAAAAACAGGTTCTCTGAAAAAATAAATAAATAAAAGGAATTCTGCCTCCAGACGGACTTCAGACTCAAACTACAACATTCATTCCTGCCGGAATTTCCAGGTTACCACCAGCCCTTCTAATTGCAGACTTTACATTTCCCACAATCACATGAGCCGATTCTTTAAAATAAACATCTCTCTCCAACCAGTGGGATACACTCACACACACACACACACACACTCACACACACACACACACACACACTCACACACACACACACTCACACACTCACACACACACACACACACACACACTCACACACACACACACACTCACACACACACACACACTCACACACACACACACACACACTCACACACACACACACACACACTCACACACACACACACACTCACACACACACACACTCACACACTCACACACACACACACACACTCACACACACACACACTCACACACACACACACTCACACACACACACACACACACACTCACGCACACACACTCACACACACACACACACACACACTCACACACACACACACACACACTCACACACAGACACACACTCACACACACACACACACACACACTCACACACACACACACACACTCACACACACACTCACACACACACACACACACACACACACGCACACAAATATATCCTATTGGTTCTGTGACAGTAGGCAGTTAGTAGATAATAAGCAAAGAGGAGGGAGCGAAGGAAATCAGATATCTGATTAAGCCTGAATAAGCTTTCTAATCACCCAAGGGAGTCCACTTTCCACCCCGTACCCCAAAAGGGGGAGGGAGAAATGGCACAGAGGAGTTCCTTTCCCTGAGTGCATGCACAGTAGGAGCCAACATGACAACCATAAAGCGGGAGGAGACTAACCTGGGGAAAGGATAAGAGAATATAGGGGCACAAGCACCCAGAAAATCCAGGCAAGAGGTTGGATAGGGAGAAGACACCAGGCCAGGTTGGAGAAGGGTGGAGGCAGGGGGCAGGGGGAAGAGACAGGAAAGAGATTGGGGTAGTTTGAAAGAAATCCTGCTCTTTCCCCAAAACTTAAGGAAACATACAGAAGTTGAATAAAGGCTCTTCTCTGTGGCAGCCACGTGGCCAGAGTGCAGTCCCCACCTGGATGCCACGGAGCCTTGGCAGTAAGCATGGAGAAGGGGAAATGAGGCACAGAAACCTAAAGCAACTTGCCCAGGGTCACATAGCTAAGAATCTTGATGCCAGCTGGGAGCAGAGACTGGGCTGGATTCCTGGAGCCTCAGGTGATGTCACTGAAGCTCTGGTTCCTAACTCTCCAGGCCAGATGGGCACAGATGCAGGCCTGCAGCCTGGGAAACTGGACTTCTTTCCCAGTGAGACGGAGCTGGATGAGGCATAGGGCAGGGTGTGACCAGGCTCTACCAGCTGAGGGATGGGAAAGCACTTTGTGGAGTACTGCAGCCTCTTCAAGGGCCTCTGTGTCTTGCACACCCTCCTTGGAGTATGCCTGCACCCTTCTCTCAGGCTGTACGTTTGCTTTCTTTTCTCCTAAACTTTAAGGGTCCCCACAAGGCCTGTAACCATGGGAGCTGTGGGCTTTAAGCTTTAAAACCTCTCCTTTTGCCTCTGTCACTTCCTTTCCTGTGTCTAGGCAGGCCAGTCTAGGCTTACTCCCGTTGCTGGGATCTGGCCTCTTCTCTCCTAAGCCTTCCCTTTGTTTTTGCTTTAAAAAGTCTTGCCTTTACGGCTTAAAATTCTCGTATGTGTGTGTCCCTGAAATTCCTTTCTGGTAACACAGCAAAAACCTATTTCCAGACAACATTGGGGCAGACCCACCTCAGTCCCAGTCTTTCTCCATGCCCCCCAACCCCCGTTCCTTTCCCCCTCAACATTTTATTTCCCTGGAAAACCCTAAGGCAACAGCTATCCTTAATGAAGAACTCACTTTTGACAAGAAAAAATGTGGGAAGCGATCAGGAGAACTTGAGAAGTACAATTTACTCTCAACATATTTCCAGTTGATCATTTTTTTGACCGAACTTTTCTTGACTCTCCAGCTAAATCAAGTCTCCAGCTAAATGCTCTAAAAGTGTTTCATACTTTTTCCTTCATAGAACTCATTACCATGCGTTAAATACATGTCTTTGTGTGATGTTGAACAGCCGATTTTGAATATTTATTAAGTATCAAACATTAGAACGTTTCATAATAATATATTTCATTAGTCCAATGAAATATGCACACAGTATTCCCAAGTAGTAAGTACAATGAAACAAGAATGTTTGCTGTTTGGAATAGTTGATTTGCCTCGGATGGCCTGAGTGTGTGTCTTTGCTCAAGACATTCTCTGCATTTGGCAGAACTTCCGATCATTTCTTGTCTAAATGGGATGTAGCCCCATTGCTAAAGCTCCGTGTGATGATCCTTCTAAGCTGAAATGCCCGTTTCCTCCAGCTCAGAGTGGTCACTACTTCTTTTGACTCTGTTTCTCTCCTGGTACTCATCACCGTGTGTCCTGAATTACAGCTGTTTGTGTGTTTCCGTTGTTTCCACCTCCAGAAATAACAATCTTCTTAAAGGTGGTAGTTCCTGATAAAGTATAGTTTTCATCAGAGCCTACTGCAAATCCTTGCCTAAGATGACTTGATAAATGCCTAGTGAATAAATAAACCCTGTGGATCATTTTGGTCTATGGAGATTAAGCTCCTCTCTCTAATTTGTGTTCTCACAAATATTATGATAGTTTTTATCAGAGTGACTGTAATCTTTTAGATGTGGTAGTGGTTGGCAGGTGAGGTTTTATTAGGTAGTAAAAAAATATAAACTCGCAGCATGGGGCTTTAGCTTCACGCTTGAAAACTGGCTCAACATGACATTTTAGAGGAGGGAATTTTATGGACCGTGATAGGAAAATCATAGAAGTTTTGACACATACTCTGATGACTGTACAGGAACCAAGGTACTTCCTTGTCCTCCCAGGAAATGTCAGTGATGTAAACTTATTGCTAAATATGTAACAAAAGGAAAGCACAAGTATTTTGCATACCCATCAAATATTTTCCTTTCAAAGATATTTTTGTGCCCTCAGTGAACAGGGTGTACTTTTCATCTAAATTCAGAACACTTTACTAACGTGACATTCTGCCAACAGACAGTGACACAAGTCAGGATGACTTTCCATGGGTAAAAAGCAGAGCTGGAACCTAATTTAGATCTCAGAATTTTAAAATTCCAATTAGGCATGTTTGACAATCAATATTCTTTGTGCCTCATGAAGAGAAATTCATCAATATGATAGGGCTGGGGAATAGAGATTTGTTCTGGAGGTCTTTCAACTAGTTTTACACTTTAATGAATCTAATGAATTACTTTAGAAGACGAATAAACTCAATCAGTTCATTGATCCAATATTTTTTATTGATAACATTTATGAAGAAAACATAGTTCCTATCCTCAAGAAGACCACTGTAGTTTTGAAGAGGATGGATATACACACCAAGCTGACTGGTAAATCTTGTTGTTTAATGTTAGTTTTCCCTACTACCAATTCACCATAGTAAAATAAATTATTCCCTGCTCTACCTTGGCACATGAAAAAGTGAAATCTAGTCCGTCTTTATATTGCAATTGTCCCTCTCCACTTAATAAAAACAAGCAGAACGCTTCAGAAAGAAAGGTGAACTGAGTGGATTCAGGCCCACCAAGAAAATTTATGTTGCATTACTTCCAAAGTGGAGTAGGTAGAGGTTATTGTTTTCTCTTGAAGAGGGAGGTGACTAGGTCCTAGAGGTGATTTCCCATTGTGGATAAGGACTTGGTTCTTATTTCCACTCAGAATCCCAATGGGTAGCAGAACCATATAGGTGGCTGGTGGCTCAATCTCGATTGCTGTAGCTTGGCAAATGTTGCACCAGGGCCCTGGAGCTGAGTTGAGCATGGTGGAAGGGTACTAGATAAACAACCAAGCAGCCTAGCTTTCAATAGGCCATGGGGTTTGAGCAATGAGCATGTGTGGGGTAGGGAATGAGAAAATTTCCTCTATCATAGGTTCTTTTAGCTCTGTGATGGCGAACCTATGACACGCATGTCAGCACTGAAATGTATAGCAATTTTCAATGATACACGGCAGCATGCGGTCGCACACAGAGAAGTATGGGGCCACATGCTGAGAAGGATGTGTTATCCTCAGCTACTGCATGGCCAGATGCAGTAGCCGAGGATGAAACATTTGCTGTAGCGTAGTGTAGGCACTCTGTACCAGAGGCCTGTAGGCCAAAACAGCAGCAGAGCATCTAGTTCTGGGACTTCCGTTGAATGCTGAGGGGGACGCATCTCTGGGGGCCCTGTGATCGCCATTACTAGAAACAATGTAACCATAGCAACCATCATCCAAGCTACTGTTCTGGGGTGTCGTGGATTTCTAATTGACCATCATTACTGAGATAAGTGAGGGGGAGGCTGGGAGAGCCGAGGGCCTGTGCTATGGGTGCTGTTTCCTGCCATTAGAAACAGTGGCAGCCATCTTAATTTATATAAGGAACACCATTTTGCAGCATAGTGCAGACTCCATTTCACCACTATTACTGTTGTGCATCCTTATTAACCACTATTGCTGCTTATTAACCCTGCCCTTTCCTAAAAGACAAGTGCCATCTTGTGGTCAGTTAGGCTAGTTAATCTCTAATTGCCTTCAGGCTAACAGGCTATCTATAATTCTATCTTCTGGCACTGTCCCCCTGATGGAGAACCCAAAAAATATAAAAACCAAGATTAAGTGAATGAAGTGGTAGCCGACCCTTTCAAGAGACATGGATTGAGATGTATGGCATTATAGAAAAAATGGCAGATCATTTTGTGTTCTAGGTACTGAAACAGTAGTAAGCAGAACGTGGAATATAAATAGACATTTTGAAACTAATCATTCCCAGCTCTTGAAAAAAAGTGAGGATGAAAGGAAGGAATACATTTCCAGGCAGCTACACCTTTATAAGAGCCAATCTAATTCCATCCTTAAATTTATTTAAAAAACTCTACAAATTTAACATCTGCAATTTTGAGCATTGCTCACTCCATAGCTCAGCATGGAAAAGCACTCAGTGAGGGGGAATTTATTAAAGAAACTCTCCTAAGATGTGCAGCATTCTATTTCACAATAAGCAGAATAAAGATGCAATTATTAAGAGAATATCTGAGTTACCACTCAGTATAAATATCATAAAGGCCAAATAATGAGACTGAACACAAATGTACACATCAATTAAAGAGAGACATAAGTAATTGTAAATATTTTTCTAATTCTCTTGATGAAACTACTGATGTCACATCACATGCTCAGTTCGCCATTATTGGTCGATATTCTGATGTCTCACAATGAGAGAAGAGTTGATAAAGTTACTATCAGTGCCAACAAGTACATCAGGAAGTGAAATATGTAAGGTTGTTATACAAACATTCCCTGACCTAAGCATTAATATCTCTAAAGTTGTGTCAGTGATGACAAATGGGGCACCAAACATGGTGAGGAAAAAAGTCGGATTTGTCAAATTATTTATGGATGCTATTTGACATCCCATTGTGCCTTTTCATTGTATTATCCATCAGGAGGTTTGATGTGCCAAGGCAGGATTCACCAACTTAAACGACTTAATGCCAGTTGTTACAAAAATAGTTAATTTAATAGCTGCTTGCCCCTTCACAAGTGAGAATTTTCTGCACTTTTACTGGAGGTTGATTCCACCTACAGTGGACTGCTGATGTACAATGATGTAAGATGGCTGAGCCAAGGCAAAGTTCTTGAGCGCTTTGTGGAGTGCTTTGAAGAAATTAAGGTATTTCTTGAGGATAAGGATCTGGGAAACTTTTCTCAGCTCAATGATGATAAGTGGGTCAACACCCTGATATTTTTTACAGATCTCTCTGTTCATATTAATGAACTGAATTTAAAGTTACAAAATTTTGGCAAAAGTATTGATGTTATGTTTGGATACATAAAAGCTTTTGAAAGTAAACTTAAAATTTTCAAGACCATAAAAATAATTAAGTATCCTGATGTAGTAGTCTACAGTAGTTTGGAATTAAATGGTTTCCAATGGATGCAAATTGATGATTTGGAGATACAACTTGCAGAATTTCAAGACAGCATCTGGGCTCAGGTGTTTGTCGACTTGAGGTCAAACCTTGAGAATCTGGAAAGGTGCAGCTTGGAGAGTCAAGAGGAGTGCCACTACGAACAGGAAATTTGGAGTGCCTGGAACCGATTACCAGACACTTTTAGCCCCTGAAAAATATAACAACGGCTTTACTCACAATTTTTCCCTCTATGTACTTTTGTGAGGCCTTATTCTCAGTGTTAAATAATATCAAAACCAAGAAAAGAAACAGATTGACAGATGAAGTTAGTGGCGCTTCCTTGGGCTGAAGTGTACAAAATACCAACCTTCAATTGAAGATTTAGCCAATGAAATTCAGCAACAAAAAATTTCACTAATAGGCAGGTTAGTTAAAGAATTCCTCCCCCGTCACTTATCTTAGTTCACGGCACCCCACACAAGTGAAATAATATCAAGACCGACCAACAAAAGAAACCGACTGACAGATGAACAAAGAAGTCACTAAGCAGGTAAATTAAATAATTAGTTTTTTGATTATTAAATACAGTTATATATTACAATTATACATTTTTGTTATTTAAACTATAAATATTGCGAAATTATGGTGTTTTTTTTTTCTTGAAGTGACACACCACCTGAGTTATGCTCGGTTTTTTGGTGAATTTTGACACACCAAGCTCAAAAGGTTGCCCATCACTGTTTTAGCTGGTATAATATCAAACAAACATGAGACAGATTAACAAGATAAAATAGCCAAATGTATTTACATAGAACGTGTATGAACCCCATTAACATGTATGAGAGGTTTAGGGACAGAAAGTAAAAATAAAGCGTAAATGGCATTCAGCACTAAGGACAGATAAGGTGCCATGGGTCTTTAAGGGGAAGAAAGGTCATTCACAGAAGAACAGATGCTCAGTAATTAGATGTGCATCCTGCCCTATATACAGGTCATACGAAGTTATTTCTGGTGACAACTCTTATGGGCAAACCCCAGTTAGAATTCTTTCAGGGAGAGAGAAAATTTTCTTGTGAAACCAGTGTCTCAATTGCCTTCAGCTGAAAATAATCCATGTGCTAAAGTGAAATATCTCAGGAAGACCTCTTCTGAAGCCTTTCGGTGGCAACATATTTTCAATGTAATTTAGGGATGTGCAGTGCTTTTATAGGTTGGCACCCAGCTGGGCAGTTCATGTGGCCCAAGTCTTAATCTAGCTCTGAGTTCAAGGACCTTTGAGAAGCAAAGATGTGTTTGTGGGAGGGATGGGAAATGAGACAGTAAAACAAATGACTGTTCTAATGAAACACGTGGGCATGCCTGATCTCTCCTGATCCCCACATCATTATGCTATGTGTCATCACTTTCATTTTAAAGTTGATGAAGTTGATGCAGGCATTTCGGGGTCCAGGGATCTGAGGGTTCATGACCCACTGTGAGTTGTTGGCTTCATGCAAATAAGAATTCAAATACAAACCAGCATAGACTTTAAAGTGAAAGTGAGTTGCCGAAACCGGTTTGGCTCAGTGGATAGAGCGTCTGCCTGCAGACTGAAAGGTCCCAGGTTCGATTCCGGTCAAGGGCATGTACCTTGGCTGCGGGCACATCCCCAGTAGGGGGTGTGCAAGAGGTAGCTGATTGATGTTTCTCTCTCATCGATGTTTCTAACTTTCTATCCCTCTCCCTTCCTCTCTGTAAGAAATCAATTAAAAATATATATTAAAAAAATAAAGTGAAAGTGAGTTTATTAGTGAAGCAGTGAGACAGAGAGTAGGCTACTCCACAAGTAGGCAAAGTGGGATTTACTTCTGTTATTGAGGTTCATTTAATCGACGGGGAGGGCATTCAATAAGGGATAGAAATATTGAGGAATTTTCAGAAAAAGGGGTAGAGACTTCTCAGAAGAACCCCATCCTTAGATGGGCTTCCTCATCATGGCTGCAGGGTGCTAATATATTGCAACTAGTAGCCCAGTGCACAGGTCCCTCAGCCTGGCTTGCACCCACTCTCAATCCAGGACCCCTCGGGGGATGTCAGAGAGCCAGTTGAAGCCCGATCCCTGCAGGCCCAATCCAGACAGGAGGCTAGCCCGTTCCTGTGCATTGAGCATCTGTCCTCTGGTGGTCAGTGCACGTCATTGCAACTGCTCGATTGGTTGTTCAGTCATTCTGTCGTTCAGTCAATTGGGCTTTTACATATATAGATGAGGCTAGGGGTTACTTTAGGTGAAATTAGTCACCATATTGGATTGAGCTGGTCTCTACCAGTTCTAAGCCATAAATCCAATGAGGTTGGTCTTACTATCCCCCCTTACAGTCTGGTAGTCCTTATTGCTTAGAGCCATTTTGCCTCAGACCCTATCTCAAAACTAGGGAATTAGGAAATTAACCTACCCTTAGATAAAGCTGATAAGTAGACAATGGAGCATAGGTCCTTTGTATTTCAACTACCTACTCTCCCACCCCACCTTAATGGCACTGTGACTTTTGCTCAGTAAGAATGTTCTTGCCCTAACTGGTTTGACTCAATGAATAAAACTTTGGCCTGTGGACTCGAGGTTCCCAGGTTCAATTCTGGTCAAAGTCATGTACCTTGGTTACGGGCACAAGCCCAGTGGGAGTGTACAGGAGGCAGCTGATCGGTGTTTCTCTCTCACTGATGTTTCTATCTCTCTCTCTTTTCTTTCCCCTCTGTAAAAACATCAAATATATATATTAAAGAATATGCTCAGCCTTGACAGTGTTGCTCAGTGGTTAAGTCATGAAGCAGGAATTCACGGGTCAGGTCCTGGTCAGGGCACATGCCCATGCTGTGGGCTCCATTCCCGTGCAGGAGGCAGACAATCAATGGTTCTCTCTCATCATTGGTCTTTCTGTCTCTCTCCCTCTGCCTTCCTCTCTCTGAAATCATTAAAAACATTTTTAAAAGAAATTAATATATTTAATTTTCACTAAATGTTTATGCCACCAATATTAAAGCAAGTGAGAAAATGAAAGTAAATTATCCAACTGGTTTAGATTAGAAAAACACCACATCGCTTCTGTTTTTACACTCCTACACAATAAACAGGCTTCTGGTTGCTAATGGTGGAGGCCGCAGCTCACATCTGACCTCCTCTAAAATGTGAACCTCAACAAAAAAGAGACAACCACATAATTGGATCCTGTGACTTCCAGGGCCCCTCCCACATCCTGGAAGGCTTCTGGTTTTCAATAAAGTTGGTATCTGTTGTGAACACTGGCAAATTAAAATCCAAGCAGTTGTGGTTTGTAAAGCTCTTTATAGAGTTAAGGTAAGCACATTTATTTGTAGCAAAACACAGGCACTGAAAGTCTTTGGGGATACACATTCCTAAATAAAGTTGCTGAAACACTGTGGATTTTTAACCACAAAGTAATTCCCTGGTAATCAGTTTTGAATGCTGACAAGATTGTTTTCTTCCTGGTTTCTTATTTTTGGCCTCTTTAATTCCCTTCTTTAGCAACAGTAAGACTATTCCAAAATGATTCTTTTCAAGGACTCTGTCAGCAGCTGTGAAACCTCTCAACTTCTGTTTTCATTTGGCTAGTCATTAAGTGAGGTCAGAATGGGGCTTATGCCATACTTTCTAGTTGAATTAAACAGCTTCCCAGCTGGTGAAAACTGTAATATTCTCAATTACAAACATTATAAGTTTCTAAAACTACTGTGATATTGCTATTATGCAGTACTCAAAAATTTTGTGCTAAATTTCTGACTAATATGTAGGTTATAAATAGCGTGAACGCATTCATTTGGCAACTTGTTTTTTATGTGTGTTTTTTCTTTTAGTTTATCCTTGCTATCTTATTTGAATAACTAAGCTGAAATCAAGTAATTTGAAAAAAAAATCTGGATCCAATTCTTTATTATACAGATGGGAAACTAACTAATATTCAAACCACAGATGGGAAGCTAATATTCAAACCACAAAATTAAATTATTTTACAAGTATACCTTTGCTATTACATGGCCCTGGACACACACACACACACACACACTCGCACGCACACACACACACACACACACACACACACACAGCAGCAGCAGCAGCAGCAGCAGCAACACCAGCAGCAACACCAGCAGCCAGGTACCTTTCAACAGAAGTTCTTTCTAAAATAATTAGATGAGCTCATATACATAGTTATGACAGCTATTTAATTGAAAGGGAGTGACCAAAAGCTATGTGCACAGTGGTGATTCAGCATGTCTTATATCTTTAATAGAGTAATTTAAGACGCCTATGAAAGTTCTTTCTTAGGATCTTAAACACATGGCTGTCCAACAGTGGAGGGTATAAAGTCAGAGTTGTGAAAATCATAGGTAATTTCTTCAAGATCTTTAAATAGTATTTAAAGAGGCTTCATATTGGGTTCCCAGTTATCTGTTTAACGTTTATTTGTCCCCCATTCCCCTAACCCAGTGGTTGGCAAACCACATGCGGCTCTTTGGCCCCTTGAGTGGGGCTCTTCCACAAAATACCACATCCTGGGTAGGTCTATTTTCAAGAAGCGGTGTTAGAAGAAGTTTAAGTTTAAAAAATTTGGCTCTGAAAAGAAATTTCAATCGCTGTACTGTTGATATTTGGCTCTGTTGACTAATGAGTTTGCCAACCACTGCCCTAATCTAACCTCAGCAAAATAAAACATGAACTTTTCTAGCAGTGCTCTTTGTTTAAACAACTCTCTTTTTGCTTAGAAATACTTCTAACCCCTTTGTGTCTAACAGCATTTCAATTTTGTCACTCACATAGCACCTCATCAGTAAAATCCTTTTAACTGACTTTGGGGATAATAGAGCAGCTATCCTCCCTATTTTAATGCCACTATGTTTATTGCTTGATTACAGCATTTAACAGAATCATTTGTGTGCTACCACCACTAGATTAACGCCATCAATATTTATAGACTATTGGAAATGTGACAAGAACTAGAAATCCTATCTAATAGAAGAGTAATATGCAAATTGACCATACCTCTGATACACCCACAAGCCATGCCCACAAGACAATCAGGAGCAAACAAACCCCAACCAAGATGGCTGCAGCCACTGAGAGCAGGAGGGAGGCTTGGATTTCCCCGGCAATGGAGGAAGCCAAGCTTTCGGCTTGCCCTTGCTGCTCAGGCCTCCACTCAATGCTACAAAGTGTCAATTATAGAAGATACATGATCCCAACAGAAATGGCAGTAGCCATGGAGCTGGAGAAAGCAGAAGCTAGGGTTGCCTGGGCAATGGAAGAAGCCAAGCTTCTGCAGCCCTAGCACCTAGGCCTCCACTCTAGGCTACAAAGTTTCAATTATAGAACTAAAATAAACCCAAACAGAAATGGTTGTCGCCATGGAGTGAGCAGGCTTGGCTCCTCTCCAGGCTACAAAGTTTCAATTGTAGAACATAAATTAATCCCAGATCCCAGGGCCTCTGCTTGGGTCATTGGGGGGCATGGCCAGCCTGCAAACCACCATAGGCCCCTCGCCCAGGCTGCCCCACACCCCAAGGGAACCCCCACCCTGATCTGGGACACTCTTCAGGGCAAACCAGCTGGCCCCCACCCATGCACCAGGCCTCTATCCTATCTAATAAAAAAGTAATACGCAGATTGACCATCATTCCAACACACAAGATGGCTGCCCCCATGTGTTCAAAGATCCTGCCCCCATGTGGACACAAGAAGGCCACCACAGGATGGCCAGCAGGGGAAGGCAGTTGGGAGGAACCAGGCCTGCAAGGGAGGGCAGTTGCAAGTGATCAAGTCTGCAGGGGAGGGCAGGTAGGGGTGACTAGGCTGGCAGAGGAGGGCAGTTGGGGGCAAACCAGCTGAAAGGAGATCAGTTAGATGTCAATTAGGCTGGCAAAGTAGCGGTTAGGGGGTGATCAGGTTGGCAGGCAGAAGCAGTTAAGGGCAATCAGGGAGGCAGGCAGGTGAACAGTTTGGAGCCAGCAGTCCTGGATTGTGAGAGGGATGTACCGGGATTGGACCTAAACAGGTAGTCAGACATCCCTGAAGGGGTCCCAGATTGGAGAGGGTGCAGGCTGGGCTGAGGGACACCCCTCACCCCCGTGTACGAATTTCGTGCACTGGGCCTCTAGTACAATAATAAGAAAACAATCAACCAAAAATGAGGGAAAAGTCCCTGTAAAGAAAAGGCAAACCAATCTATATTTTATATACAACTTAAGGATAAGAATCATGTCTGATTCATGTTTGAATTATCAGTACAGGTCAGGGTTTGATGCATAAGAGGCACACATGAATATTTATTGAAATTAGCTGAATTGAATCAGAATTTCTCAGAGCTGAAATTCAGGGTTTTTTTTATCAGAAATAAAGAAAAGCATATCCTTAGGCAAGTATCTATTTATGTCACTGGTACACTTTAGAAAAAGACCAAGAGATTTGTTATACAAAGATTTTATATTTATTTATATAATGATAAAAATATTGCAACTAACAACCACAACTCTGGCCATGAAAAATTATGACTATGGTCAAACTTGTTTTAAGTGTATTTTGAAGTATGATAATATTTATTGCATATTCCACTTGGTCATGCCATCATCCTTTTAATATATTACCGGATCTAATGTGCTAATACTTTAAGATTTTAGTATCTATGTTTATCAGGGATATTGGCTTGTAATTCTCTTTCTTTATAGTGTCTTTATCTGGTTTTGGGATTAAGAAAAAGAGCTTGAAAGTTTTTCTTCCTCTTGGATTTTTTGGAATAGTTTGAGGAGGATGGGTGTCAGCTCTCTAAATGTATGGCAAAACTCCCCTTTCTGGACCAGAACATTTGTTTGGAGGGTGTTTTTTGTTTGTTTGTTTGTTTGTTTGTTTTTATTACTGCTTTAATTTCATCAGTTGTTATTGGCCTATTCAGGTTTTCTGATTTTTTTCTGATTCAGTTTTGGAAGATTGCATGTTTCTAGGAATTTATCCATTTAATCCACATTGTCCAGCTTGTTGACATTCAGTTGTTCATAGTATTTTCTTACAATCCTTTATATTTCTGTGGTATCAGTTGTTACCTCACCTCTTTCGTTTCTGATTTCACTTATTTGGGTCTTCTCTCTTTGTTTTTTGTTGGGTCAGCCTAAAGGTTCATAAACCTTTTTTACCCTTTCAAAGAACCAGCTCTTGGTTTCATTTGATCTTTTGTATATATTTTTTAATTTCTAGGTCATTTATTTCTGCTCTGATCTGGACTTTTCTTGTTGTTCTCTTTCTAGTTCATTAAGTTGTAGGGTTATATAGTTATCAGAGATTTTTCTGTGTGTGTGTGTGTGTGTGTGTGTGTTTTGTTTTTGAGGTATGCCTGTATTGCTGTGATCTACCCTCTTGATTGCTTTCACTATGTCCCAGAGATTTTTGGTTGTTGTGTGTTCATTTTCATTTTTTTCCATGAATTTTTTTTTTATTTCTTTCTTGATCTCATTGGTACCCATTCATTATTTAATAGGATGATATTTAGTCTTCATGTGTTTAAATGTTTTTCAGTGTTTTTACTGTAGCTGATTTCTAATTTCATGCCATTATGGTCCAAGAAGATGCTTCATATGATTTCAATCTTCTTGAACTTGTAGAGGTTTGTTTAGTGTCCTAACATGTGGTCTGTCTTTGAGACCGGTCCATGTGCACTTGAGAAGAATGTACTAGTACCCAGTATACTCTGCAACTTTGAGGTAAAATGTTCTGTAAATGACAATTAAATCTATCTGATCCAGTGTGTCTTTGTTGATTTTCTGTCTGGAAGGTCTATCCAGTGACATTAGTGGGGTATTAAAGTCCCCTACTATGACTTTATTGCTGTCAATCTATCCCTTAAAGTTCTCCTGAAGTTTTTTTTTTTTTTCTCATACATTTCAGTGCTCCTATATTTGGTGCATATATCTTTACCAGAGTTATATACCTGATCAGATCAATCCCTTAAGTATTATGTAATGACCTTTATTATTTCATATGATGGCTTTCATTTTGAAATCTATTTAGTCAGATATGAGTAATGATACCCTAGTGTTTTTTTTTGTTTGTTTGTTTGTTTCCATTTGCATGGAAATTTTTTTCCCATCCCTTCACTTTCATCCCGTGTGAGTCTTTTGTTCTGAAGTGGGTTTCTTGCTGACAGAATATATTGGGTCATGTTTCCATATCCATTCAGCTACCCTATTTCTTTTGATTAGAGTGTTTAATCTACTTGTATTTAAGGTTATCATTGATAGGTAAGTATTTATCACCATTTTAGTTCTTTATGTCTTTGTTTCTCTCTCTATTTCATCTTCTCATCATAGCAGTTCCTTTAGTATTTCCTGGAGTGCTGGTTTGGTGGTGATAAACTCCTTTATCCTTTTTTTTTTGGGGGGGGGGGGTTGGGAAAGGTCTGGAAAATTCTTTACCTTTATATTTATTTAGATATAAAGGTGAAATAAAGCTCTTTAAAGTTCTTTATATCTATTTTGAATGATAGCATTGCTGAATATAGTATTCTTGGTTTCAGACTCTTATTCTTCATTTTCTTGAATATTTCATGCCATTCCCTTCTGTCTAATAGAGTTTCTGATGAAAAATCAGTTTATAGTCTTATAGGAGCTCTCTGTAGGTAACAAATTGCTTTTCTCTTGCAGCCTTTAAGATACTCTCTTTGTCTTTAATTTTTGGCATTTTAATTATGAAGTGTCTGGCCATGAGCCTGTTTGGGTTCTTCTTGCTTGGGATTCTCTGTGCCTCCTGAACTTGTGTGACTTTTTCTTTTACCAGATTAGGGAAGTGTTCTGCCATTTTTTCTTCAAATACATTCTATCCCTTGCTCACTGTTTTCATCTTCTGGTACTCCCACAATGCAAATATTGTTACATTTCATGTTGTCCCACATCTCCTTTAAGCTGTCCTCTTGTTTTTTCTTTTTGGTTCTCCTATTGAGAGATTTTCTCTACCCTGTCTTCTAATTCACTGGTAAGATAGTTGGCTTTCCCTAATCCACTGCATATTTCTCCAGCATGTTCTGTTAGTGCTATGTCATTCTTTACTTCTGACTTGTTTTTTCCCCCCCACAGTTACTATATCTTTTCTCATGGTGTTGAGTATCTTTGTAATCATTACTCCAAACTCTACATCTGATAAAGTTCTTATCTCCATTTCATTTAGCTCTTTTTTGGGGGGAAATTCTCTTGTTCTTTCATTTGGGGATTGTTTCTTTGTCTCCCCATCTTTGCTGTCTGTTTGGGTTTGTGTCTATGTATTAAATAGATCTGCTACGACTTCTAGTCTCTGGTACAAGATAATGTCAGATGCTGTTTGTGACTGGCTCTGAGTAATGTTTGTGCCTATCAGCAGTCCACAACTTGCAGCTCACTCTGCTGGGGCTGGGTGCCTTTAGAAAGAGCCAAGATGTGCACAAAGATTTGGTTTTCTCAGCCCCAGGTCCAGAAGGAGATCAGATGAAGGCTCAAAGCCTCCAGAGATCTGCTTCTGCCTTCAGTCTATTATTCTCAGTCTTAACGAGCCTCAGGCTATAAACCACAGCAAGCTGTAGACTCCACAGGGTGGGATGAGAGGTTTTCCAACAGGGTGAGGCAATTGCTTCTCCCCTAGGCAAAAGCTGCCTGGATTGCTGAGGTCTGTCTGACAAAGATGTCCTCTGCAGTATGAGAGAATGACTCAGCACAGGAAACCAGGGCAGCTGCCTTTCTAGCCTTTATCCCAGAGTCCCCAAGCTTGGATTCTCCTCACACAGCTCTAGTCCACTCTGCCCTCCCTCTGCTGAAGCCCAAGGTGAGTGGCTGCACACAAAAAATTGTGTGTTGGCCCTTTAAGAGGGTGCCTGCATTTCCATCCATCTCTCCTTTGCATACAGTAACCTGCCTACGTTCTACAACCAGACTTTATGTGAGCACCTTTCTTAGTTCTGCTGCTCTGGGCTGGAGCCCAGCTTGGGGAGTACACCAGAGTTCTCACTGGTTCCCACTGCTGCGATATCCCTCCAGAACTTCAACTGCAGTCTGGCCATCCCTCTCACACCTCCGTACTTTTTACCAGTTTCTATTCAGTTTTCACTTTTCATCCTTGGTTCTCTCCAGCTAGCCTTCAGTTGATTATTCAGGATGGTTTTTCTATATTTTAGTTGTAATTCCAGTTTGGTCCTGGGAGAGTGCCAATGTAACTTCCACTTAATCCATGCCATTGGGAACTTCTATTCTGCTATTTTTATAGGTATCCTCAAAGAGATAATCCCCTACGAGAGCTTATCTACTACACAGTTCGGTGGGCAGACTTCCAGTGGTGATAGCAGGATCCTATCTCCTTCCATCTGGTAGCAATCCCATCTTCTAGGGTTCCTTGGAGTCCCTTGCTGGGCCCTTTGCATTCAGCCAGCCATTTCGTGTGTTTTTTTTTTCTCTTTCTAGCACTTGCTTCAGAGTCCTGTTCCATGTTCTTCTTGCCTACTTCTTATTAAAACAGACTCTTTTTTCAGGTTCTCCTGGATTCTTCACACCTGAGATGGCTGCACATGGAAAGCGGAAGTTGACTTGGAGCTTGAAGGAAGGGAAGAGCATGTACCTTTGTGTGGAGACTGTCTGTCAGGTAATGACTCCTCTCTGTTTTGTTTGCAGAGATAAGAGATCCTTCCATGGAGGATTTTTCTCAGGCTTTTATGGTAATTGTAAATATTTGATTGCAAATCAGAATGTTTGTTCTACCTGACAGAGTCCTGAGGGATCAGTCAGGCAGCTTCTTAGAATAAGGGAAACCAGAGCAGCATTATCAGTCTGCCTTCATGTGTATCTCTAAAGTCACTCAACACAGCTAAGAGGGTTTGCTCCAACAGCGGGTCCCCTTTTCTTCTTCCCTTTTCTTTTCCCATAAATACTGCAGTTCCTCAGTGTTTCTTCTGTTCTTGCTCAGTCCTCCTGGGTGACAGTATCCAAAACTGAACCTGGACTTACTCCTCTGAGCTCCAGCGCTGGGGCAGCAGGGGGACATACAGGAGGAGCTCTCTGATGTCTATTTTATACTGACAGTTCATCTCAGTACTTACTAGCCACAATTCGGTCCTCAGTAGACACATTTGGCTGCCATATTGGAGAGTGATTTCTAGAACCTCTTAGATATTTTGTGTTTGGGTGTCCAGATTATTTTATATATTCTTAGATTATGATTCTGAGAAAACTTTACTACTTGTTGAATAAGAATAAGTAATAAAATAATAGTAGCTGGCATTTCTTATTTTCCTTTGTGCTAGCCACTATATCAAGTGTTTTATATGCATTATTCTGATGTCATTCTTGTGTCTGTGGGATAGTTACTATTTGTACCCCTATTTTATAAAAGAGGAAACAAAGGCTGAGAGAGATTAATTAACTTGGCTAAGGCAGTTAGCTCATAAAATAGGACAATGAAATGCAATGCATAAGAGCAAAGATACTGATTGGTGCCCTATCTTCAAATTCCTGTTTAACTCTTCACAAAATATGATATGCAGCAGATTATTTAGTAAAGAAAAGTTACATATAGTATTGTTGTAAGGATTCAGTGAATAAACTAAAGTAAAGCTTTAGCCCAAAATCTGTCACATATTAAGCTCAGTAAATGTTGGCTTTATTGATAGGTACATTATTCCATTATTGTTACTATTATTATAAGAATTATAAAGTGGCAGAACCAAAAATCAAACTTAGGTCTATGTAATTTTAGGGTCCTCTCACTTAATGAGAATCACACAATGTGCATTCAAGCACCACATCCTGCTAATTCAAAAAATAAAGTAAACTACTTTGTATGAGTTTCTGATGTACATTCAATGTGCTTTTACTTTTTGAAAACTTACTTAAGATTTTCCAAAAGGTCAAAGAAATAGATAATGAATATTCATGTTTCCAAACCCAGCCAAAGTACATCAGTTTGAAGTCTTAGGAAAGAAAAGGTTATATAAACCCAAAAAATTATAATTATAATTAACATATTCAAATAATTATGACAATTCAAGCAATTAAGTTTGAATCTCTCTTAAATCCACCCTTTAAATGTTTATCTAGAAATAAAACCTTTTAATTTTCTTTATTTTGAAAATCTTCACACATACTCAAATCAGGATTTTATAATAAACCAACACAGCCCTAACTGATTAGAGCTTCAGCCTACATACTGAAGGGTTTCAGGTTCGATTCCAGTCAAGAGCATGTACTTGGTTGCACACATCCCCAGTAGAGGGTATGTAGAAGGCAGCTGATTGATGTTTCTCTCTTATTGATGTTTTTAACACTCTATCCCCCTCCCCTCCTCTCTGTAAAAAACAATAAAATATATTTTTTAAAAATAAAATAAACCAACACATACCAATTATGCAGCTTCAAAAGCACAATTTCATTTCACCTATACCCTCACTGCTATATTCACCATTGTCTCTATTGTATTATTTTATTACTAGAGGCCCAGTGCATAAAATTTGTGCACGGGGGGCAGGGGGTGTTCCTCAGCCTAGCTTGCACCCTCTCCAATCTGGGACCACTCCTAGTAGGATCGGGCCTAAACAGGTAGTCGAACATCCTTCTCACAATCCAGGACTGCTGGCTCCAAACTGCTCACCTGCCTGCCTCCCTGATTGCCCCTAACCACTTCTACCTGCCAGCCTGATCACCCCCTAACCACTACCCTGCCAGCCTAATTGATGTCTAACTGTTCCCCTGCCAGCCTGTTTGCCCCCAACTTCCCTCCTCTGCCAGCCTGATCACCCCTAACTGCCCTCCCCTGCAGGATTGATCGCCCACAACTGCCCTCCCTTGCAGGCCTGGTCCCTCCCAACTGCCTTCCCCTGCTGGCCTGATCACCCACAACTGCCCTCCCTTGCAGGCCTGGTCCCTCCCAATGGCCCTCCCCTGCTGGCCATCTTGTGGTGGCCTTCTTGTGTCCACATGGGGGCAGGATCTTTGACCACATGAGGATAGCCATCTTGTGTGTTAGAGTGATGGTCAATCTGCATATTACTCTTTTATTAGATAGGATAGAGGCCTGGTGCATGGGTGGGGGCCAGCTGGTTTGCCCTGAAGGGTGTCCCTGATCAGGGTGGGGGTTCCCTAGGGGGATGAGGCAGCCTGGGCGAGGGGCCTGTGGTGGTTTGCAGGCTGGCCATGCCCCCAACAACCCAAGTGAAGACCCTGGGATCTGGGGTTAATTTATGTTCTACAATTGAAACTTTGTAGCCTGGAGTGGAGCCAAGCCTTCTGCTGGCTCTGTGGAGACAGCCATTTCTGTTTGGGTTTATTTAAATTCTCTAATTGAAACTTTGTAGCCTAGAGTGGAGGCCTGGGTGCTAGGGCTGCAGTAGCTGGGCTTCCTCCATCGCCCGGGCAACCCTAGCCTCTGCTCTCTCTAGCTCCTTGGCTGCCACCATTTCTGTTGGGATATATCTTCTATAATTGAAACTTTGTAGCATTGAGTGGAGGCCTAGGCTGCAAGGGCAGGCGGAAAGCTTGGCTTCATCTTTTGCCTGGGAAACCCAAGCCTCCCTCCTGCTCTCAGTGGCTGCAGCCATCTTGGTTGGGGTTCATTTGCTCCTGATTGGCTGGTGGGCATGGCTGGTGGGCATGGCTTGATTGGAGGTATGGTCTATTTACATATTACTCTTTTATTAGATAGGATTTTATTTTTTTCTTTAAGCAATAAATATTTCTTATTTTCAGAAATCCAGTAGCAGCTAGCTTAGCTAGATGATTCTAGTTTGGGGTCTTTCATGAGATTGCAGTCATGGAAAGGCTTAATGGGGAATGGAGGATTTGTACACAAAGTGATTGGGTCATGTGGCCAGCAGGTTGGTCCTGGATAGTGTGGCAGGCCTTAGTTCTTTAGTCCATTGTATTATTTTAAAACGAATTTCAGACATCATATTATCTTACTTCTAAATATTACATTGTATCTCTCTAAAAGATAATAATTTTTTGTGGAAAAATCTCAGGCCTCTACTGAAAATACTTTTTTCCAAAACTTCCCATTTCTCTTCATTATCCCTCTTCTAAAAAATTTCCAGATTATACTGCTGATACCCGCATTTCATTTGGTCATGAACAATGATTCTCAAGCTTTTTGTTCTCAAGACCCCTTTACACATTCAAACTTATTAATGATATGATAGAACTTTTATTCATGTGAGTTGTACCTATTGATGTTTATACTATTTTATACTTACAGTACATCTCAATTCTTATGAGCCACATTTTAGACCTCAGTAGCCACATTTTAAATATTTGTTAATTTATTTTAAAATAACACAGTTTAGTTAATATGTGGAAATGTAAACATTTAACAAAGTAACATAAATAATGTATTTGCATGTGAATAGCTTTCTTTTCCAAAACAAAAATACACTAGTGAGAAGAGTGGCATTGTTTCACATTTTTTCCAAATAGAAGTCCTCTGAATTTTCAAAATTTTTTCTGCATTTAATCTTGTTGCAATATATTGTTCTGGTTGAAGAATATGTATTAATTCAGGAAAGAATTATCAATTAGGCTGAAAATATAAGTGACTGTTTGAAGAAGAATAGGATATTTAAATAGTCAAAATATCTCCCTTTTGATTATTTATGAATTACAAATTTATATAAAAGTTTAATGTTTTATAATTGCAATTATAATTTTATAGTGTAAAAATCCAGTAGTAGAAAAAAACAAATTAATTAATTAATTAATTAATTTAATAATAACCCAGTAGACACTACCTTTGGCAAGCTGACATCACCAACATGGAAAACTAACCTCATGTTCTCCTGACATGATGCCAGAGACTAGATGAGAACATCATTTCTGTTGTACTCCTATTAAAAGATTTATAACCTACATCTAATCACTAGGAAACTCAGATCAAAGGACATGGTATAAAACAATTGGCACAGACTCTTAAAAATATCACTGTCATTAAACACAAAAGAAAAAAATGTCTGTGGAACGTTCTGGAATAAAGGTAACTAAAAAAGACATGGCAATTAGATGTAATTCGTGCCCTCAAGGTAGACCCCTGATTTGGGAGGAAATAACATAAAGACAAATAGTAAATTTTAAATATGTGTTTTGTAATAGATAATTCCTGTTAAATTTTATGAATTGGTTCACTATACTATCTATATATATAAAAGGCTAACATGCAAAGTGTCCCCTTGGGAGTTAGACCGGGAGTTCCATCACTCACTGTGATGTGCGCTGATCATCAGGGGGAATCACAGAACTAAGGAAGGCCTCCATCAGCCCTGACCACTGCCCAGGCCTAGGGACCCTATCCACATACAAATTTTGTATACCGGGCCTCTAGTATTTTATAAGAGAATGTCCTTGTTCTTAAGAATACTAACTGAAGTATTTCAAGGTAAAGAAGTATAATGTATGCAACTATTACATGGTTCATGAAAAAAATAATTATCTGGATAGGTAGATAATAGCTACAGAGTAATAAAGCAAATGTGATCAAAACAATTGATAAATCTGATTGAAGGGTATACAGAAGTTTTTTGTCCTATTCTTCTAAGTTTTCTGTAGAAAATCATTTCAAAATAAGTAGTTAAATAAAAAATAATAATTTGGAATTTCAGAAATTCAGCTAATATTTCTCACAACTATACTAAATTATCGGAGGCTTATAAAGATAAACATGTAAAAGAAAAAAATTTAGTACCTTTATTAATTTTCTCATTTTAGAAATTTAAAGCAAAGAGGTGGGAAAACTAGCTCATGATGGAATTAGAATAATTATATTATTCATTAGCACTGAATTATTTTTTAATAATATAAAGTTCTGTTTATCATCAAAAGATACTTCTGTAGGACGCGATCTAAAAGTGACTCACAGGTTTATGGAAATAAAGTAATAAAGGTGTTTTTTAAATTATTAATTTAAATCAATAAACATGTAATGAAATCTATCCCATGCTATTAGTGCTTTACGCCCTAGAAAAATTAAAAATAGAAACATAAAATCTATCCTCAAGAGTTTATATTTTATCCAGCTAAAAATTTTGTGTCCATAAATTAAAAACTAAAAAAAGTGGCATATGACTTAGTGCCCATATGTTAATTATCAGTCAGCCCTTTCCAATGGAAATATGCAAGTTATACATGTAATTTTTAATTTTCTAGTAGCTGCATTTTAAAAAGAAGGAACATGTGAAGTTAATTTTAGTAATATATTTTACTTAACCCATTATGTACAAAATATTATTTCAACATTAAAAATTATATTTTTTAAAAATTATATTTATACTATCTTCTCAGGAATTGATGTGTTGTTTACACTTAAGAAAATTTTCAACTTGAAATTAGCTACATTTCAAGTATGTAACAAACACATAGAGCTGGTAGCTACTATTTTGCACAGAACAAAGTATAACAAATAGATAATGATGGGAGAATTTCTTTCATAATAATAGCACAACAACAATGAAGGGTTTAGAAACTGCATACATGTGAACCTTTGTAAATTTAATGCAAGTTTCTCTTGGTTTTCATTATTCTGGGGATACAAAAGAGTTTTTATTGATAGCAATTACTTTTATATAAATGGGAAATGTGCAAAATAATTTATATATAAAGTGGATTATAAAACAGTAAGTGTTGGTTGTTCCCCATAAGAGCCTCTTCTGATTCAATTTTTCTAATTTTCCAAATGAATAAAGTGGCCTTTAGAGTATGACCCAACAAACTTGAGTGAAATGTGTTGTCTATTTTTCAACATACCTGAAGGTCTTCCTACTTCCGGTTAGTGGGCTTTGCATAATACCAGTTGCCTAAGGAAGTTTGCTATTTTAAAGATTTGTATGGAGAATTATGGAAAAAGTTGTGTGTATGTGTGTGTTGGGGGAGGTGCTTTTCTGTGTGTTATTTGATGAAGAAATAAAAAGAAATCCAAACATTAGAATTAAGAAGCCTAAATTTAAGTCCCTGTCCCAAATCAACTGTATTCAGCATTTTATATGAGGAAAGAGTAAAGAAATAAAATGGAATCACTATAATCAAACTGCCAGGTTATTAAAATGGGTAGGGTGAGGTATAAAGGAGCAAACAATTATATTCTTAGTTTTAGCAGCCTGGGAACTTAAACTTTTGAACTTTTCAGTTCTGTGTTAATATATCCTAGCTAATAAAGAGGGAATATGCTAATTGATTGTCATGCCCTCAAAGATAGCGACACCCACAGCCACAAGAGGGCAGTGCCCAGTCCCTTCAGCCCCACTGGGGCACCTGCCTCCAGAATCCTCCAGCACCCCCAGACCCACAGCCACCCAGGGCCACCCAAGGCTCAAATAACCAGGGCCAGCTGAGGCTTGCACTGCCGGCAGTGGCAGCAGCAGAGGTGTGATGGGGTGTAGCCTTTCCCCGATAGCTTCCCAATCCTGAGGGCTCCATACTGTGAGAGGGGCAGGCTTGAATGAGGATCACCCCTTCCAGTGCAGGAATTTTCATGCACCAGGCCTGTAGTACATACACTATATATAACCTGAAGAACTTAAGAAAGAATATTCACATCTGCAGTCCACCTGACATCCATTATCCAGACCACTAGACACCTGGAAGAATACAATCTCAGACCAATTGAGAGGTTAAGAATGCAGGACTGATTCTTCTAAAAACTGTACTTTTTACCACAAGGACTTTAAGCTTTTCTTTCTTCTTTGGAATATTCTAGGAATTGCCGAGTTGTGTTTTTTAACCTGTAAATCCTAATACACTTGAATAAACCTTTGCCATTTATTTTTAACCAAAGCCCCCTGACTCTGTGTTTGGTTGACACAGACATGCTACAAAGCAAAGTGACTCTATTCTTGCTTGTATTTCCTTTGTCTCATTCCAGACATGGTTGAGGCTAACAACAAAACCATTGGTTATTTTCTATTAATACTCCTACAATGGAGTATAAAATATGGATTCTCCTGGCATTTTAAAGAAGATTTATAATTTCTTCCTTAAAATATTTGATGAGTTATTTTCTTGTTCAATCATTCATACAACAAATGCTTGTCTAGCATCTGAAGAGTAACAAGCACTGATGTAGTTTCCAGGGCAACAGAGTACAAAAGACAGTTCCCTATCTCTTATAAAGACTAGAAGAGACATGAAAACCAAGAAGACAAAGACATAACCTTGGGCGATATTGCATGGTGTCAGCCTCCACACTGGAGGGTCAAGATTGCATTCCTAGTCAAGGGCACATGCCTGAGTTGCAGGTTGAATCCCACACTAATGTTTCTCTCTCTCTTCCTTCCACTCTCTCTAAAAGTCAATGGAAAAAAATGTCCTCTGGTGAGGTTCAACAATGACAACAAAAAGACAAAGATTAAAGGACTAAAAGACAAGAAGAGAAGCAATTTCAATATTGTCTACAATAAAGGTACACATAGAAGAGATATCTAACCCAAGAAAAACTACCTGTAGCCAAAACATTAATTATGAGTTGGAATCAGCTAGAAAAGGGGTGGTGATGGAAATAGAAAGATAAAGTAGTCAAGGTGAAGAGTCATAATGGAAAGTTCATTAAAAGACTCAGAGGTAAAAGAGGACATGTTCAACTTGAGAGTTTCAGGGAGAAAATGCCAGGAGTTGAGGCAGGGGTGATATACTGTACATGAGCCACATCAAGAAAAGCTTTAAAGAACATCAATGACCTGGACTTCATTGTGTGGGGAATGGGAGATATTGAAGGAGTTTTGAGTAGCTTGTGAAAATATCTGATTTGTATATGAGAAAGGTCCTGACTGCAGAGATTGACATGAATCAGAGGAAGAGAGAAAAGCATTTTTAGAACTAGATGTTCTTTTTAGCCCATTCTTCCTAAGGGAGAATATTTAAATTCCTGACGCATGCAACTAGACTTTCAATTTTTTTCCAAAATCTATCTCTGCCTCACTCTCTCTTTCTATTAGTGAGACTACCACTACTTCTTTCTCTTCCTCTACCTTACATTCCTTTACCTTAAGCCTTTACATTCAATATATCACCAAATCCTATTGATTCTCTTTCTACTATATTTACCACAATCATCTCCTCCTTCAAATTCTCAATGCCACATTTCTAATCTCTTTCACAGACTACAATAGATTTATAATGAGGCACAGAATCTGCACAATATAATCCATTTAAGGATATTTTATAAATAAAACCTACTTGCTAATAAATTATTTTTCTTAAAGGGTAAAATTGATTATGTAAACTTCTTGCTCAAACCATTAATAGTTCACCATTGTCTACTGAATAATCACACCCCAATGTATTCCAGTTCACTGCTCAACACTCCTATACTGGTACATGACTAATGTCCCTCCTAAGCAGGATTACAACACAATCATTATGTGATTAACCCTACTCTTTCTAACCTTCAAACATTTGTCCATATTGCTCACTCAACCTGAAACCTCCCTGACTCATTTTGCTACCTAGCTTTTCAGAACTGTCTGGTTTTAATATTACCTTTTCTACAAAGACTTCCATAGTGTCCTACAGGGAACTTCCATGATAAGTTTTGTGTGTGTGTGTGTGTGTGTGTGTGTGTGTGTGTGTGTGTGTATCTGTGTGTGTGTGTGTGTGTATAAAGATCTCACTTAGGGCATTGATTCCCAAATGTCAATCCACAAACATACTATTGATGACAAACTTTTCTGCTGTCCATGATTAAATGAGATAAATAAGAACCATGTGACAACTTTTTGTAAAGATAAATTTATTTTGCCCAATTGGTATAGCTCAGTTGTGGAGCATTGACCTATGAATCAGAAGGTCATGGTTCGAGTCCTGGTCAGAACACAAGCCCAGGGTTGCAGGCTTGATCCCCACTGGGGCTTGAAGAAGCAGCCAATCAATGATTCTCAGCATTTATGTTTCTATCTATCTCTCCCTCCCTTCCTCTCTGAAATCAATAAAAATATATGTTTTTTAAAAAGATAAATTTATTTGTTTAAGCAGTTGGCCTTTGTTTTGATATGTCCATCTTAACTTTTAATATTAAAATACCTTATTTCTTTAATGACTTGGGTTTTTTGTTATTTTTTAATTCTTCTTGGTAAAAATAAAAACTGGTTAACTTTATGTTTATCATCTATATTTTTAAAAATGTATTTTAGTGATTTAAGAGAGGGAGGGAGAAAGAGAGAGAGAGAAAGAAAGAGAAAAAGGGAAAGATCAATGATGAGAGAGAATCATTGATAGGCTGCCTCCTGCATGCCTGGGGATGGAACCTGCAACCTGGGCATGTGCCCTTGACCAGAATCAAACTCAGGACCCTTCATTCCACAGGCCCATGCTCTATCCACTGAGCCAAACCGGCCATAGCTATTGTCTACATTTTTAAGGAAAATTTCATTCATCTATGAAATCTAAAAGTCTTCATATCACATTTGACCTTATATGATCAAGTTTTTTTTTTCTTCAAATCCCTTCCCCTAATGGGAACAAGCCAGTGATTATTACTCCATGAGTTCTTTGCAAAAGGACTATATAAGATACAAAGTAGAAAGACTTTTGTATCTCATAATCTCTTGAACTGGATGGTTAACCGTGGTGGACATAGCAATGAATCACCCAGATCCTCCTTCCAGAAGGACTGGTTTCCCCAGCCGCTTGCTGGGAGGGCTCTTGACAGAGAGCTTTCAGCTTCCAGCCCCTGCAAGGATTGCTCTGACTACAGGGAGCCACCTCGCCTAAGGTAATGCCTTTATTGATTATTCATATCCAATGACTAATTGATGCCCTCTTGGGAATCTCTGAAGGGCCATTTTAGCTCCTGAGGTTTTCCTGAGATGAGCCCGAACTGTTGCTGGTTCTATGTTACAATTCATTCTTTTTCTCCTTCTGCCTACTCCTGCTTCCTTTCCCCTCTTCAATAGGTGTAGGTCCCACAGACACTACTGTAACATAAACAATAAAATTCTATCTCGGGATCTTTTCCTATAAAAACTAACCTGCTTCCTTAACGCTTTGAAATCCCAAGCTATGTTACCAATCTTTTGTATCCTTCTAAAAGCCTTTCAGTGTATCTTCAAATATCAGATATTTGAAGCAGTAAGGAAAGTTAATTAAGTTAGATTCTTTTAATTGAACCCATAGTTCTCCTTTGAGGAAAAAAAAAAGATAAAACAGACATAGGTAATAAACTAATCATTTGTGTTTCTTTCATTGTTACTATATCACAAAAATTTTACTTCAGTGTTGACAAATTCTTGTACTGAGTTTGTAAACTGACATAAGAAATATAATTTAAAAGGTTAAAATTATATGACATCCACTAAGAAACTTTCATGGGTCTCTAAACAAGAATGCACTTTAGCACACAAAAAGGAAATTATTAAAAGAATGAGGAAGCTCATAAAGACTTTACACAGGACAGAAACAAGGGCAACAGGAACTAATGGACAATCTCCTCAGCTATGAATCTGCTCAGAATGAATCAGTTCCTGTTTTGCTTATAGAGGAGCTCCTCTGGAAGCTCAAATTTCAGGGAGGAATTGTTTGATGGCCTGGCTTAGGTCACATGCCTACCTGTTCACTGATGGCAGGACACCGGCGCTTTCCATCCTACCAAGACTGCCTACATAGGAAAAGATGTGGCTCCTCAAATGACAATGGCAGTGCTATTACTAAAATCAGGCTGGTAAACACTGATTAATTCACCTGTCTTACACAAGTCTGTCACATGACATAAACAAAAGCCATCCTGAGAAACCAAGAGTCTCGGGATGAATCAAAGAACCATTGCTCAATAAATGCACCATAGTTCCATATATGCAAGTGTGCTAAATAAGTGGGGCTATATTAATAAATGAGTATTTATCTTAAACCAGAAAATGTAGATGCGACCTCAATTAAATCTACAAAAGTAAAATGAGGGCATATTTCTTGAATTATTGGATCATTATTCAATTTTTTGTTGCTGTTAATCCTCAGGCAAGCATATTTTTTTTCCATTGGTTTTTAGACAGAGTAAAAGGGAAGCAAGGAGAGGGAAACAGGGAGAGAGTGAGACACATACACCCTGATCTGGTCCAGGGATCAAGCCTGCAACCCCGGTACAAGTCTTTGACAGGGAATCAAATCTGAGACCCTTCAGTTTGAGCGCCGACACTCTAACCACTGAGCAATAATGGCCAGGGCAATATTTTTTTCTTTTTGAAAATGAAAATTTGATTTAAATATGTTATTTTTTATAATAGTGATGTAATCTTTGCAACACCTATTATTCTGGATGTATTAAGTGGGTAGTATAAAATTACTTATTTCTTTAAAGTGAACCATAATTTTACATGCTTTGTTCTTTTTCTATTGAATTTATTTAAATACCTTCGTGGAAGAGTTGTCCAGTTAAATCTAAATTACTTATAAATAACAAATAATTTTTTAGTATGAGCAGTTTCAAATATTGCATATGATGCACTTATACTAAAAATGACTCATTGTTTATCTGAAACTCATATTTCACTTATCTTCTTGCCTTCCCTCCCACCCCCCACCCCCGCACACCTCCCCCACATCTGGCAACCCTTCTTTATGATATACACCTGATGTTTTTTCCTATTTAGCACTCATTTTCCCTACCACTGGCATGTTAGTCAGTTCAAGCTACTATAAAAAAATACCATAGACAGGTGGTTTATAAGCAACAAAAATTTATTTCTCATTCTCTGGAGACTAAAGTCAGAGATGGATGCCAGCATGGTTGAGTTTTGGAAAGGCCCTCTTTTTGGTAGCAGAGTGTTGACATCTCATTTTATTCTCACCTGGCAGAAAGAGGGCAAAGGAACTCCCGGGGGTCCCAAAGACTCCACTTCCAAATGCCATCACATTGTGTGGGGATTAGGATTTCAATTTAGGCGCCTGAGGCAGAGGATACAAACATTGAGTTGACTGCAGCTGGTAAGCACATCCCCTTTCCTTTAGAAACTACCTACCTACTGTATCGATAATGTGGGTGGAACTGACCCATGACCCAAACTTTACCAGATGTATGATCCAAACTTTGCCAATCAGAAGACTCGAACTCTGTGCCGTAGTGATCGGTTAAGAAATGAGCACATGATGCTGGTCAGGGCAGTGAGAACCAGACATAAAACCTTTGCTCTAGTTGTAAGAAAGGAGAAGCTTGTTTGCTTTTTGCTGAAATCATTGCTAAGCTGGTAGGTGATAAGTCCTGGGGCAACAGGAAGAAGGGCATAGAGAGAGCCTACCCAAGAGCCATGGCTACAGGATTCAAAAAAGCAGAAAGGTGAAGAATAAAAGGGTGAGACCTACTGATTATTGAGCCCTGGATCCATTAAGAGGGTTATCATGGACTTGCAGTTATGACAACCAACAGACCCAATTAATTATTGTTGTTATTTACATAAGCTACTTGCATTTGATTGCTGCCAGCTGCAGTTAACAGTCCCTCTTAGCAAAGCTATTTTGAGGCAACAAAAGGCAAATACAATAAAGTTATTAAATAAAAAATGAACCAAATATATAGAAGCAATATAAGCCATTCCTAAAGGTTAATGCAGTCCAATGTTTTTCAGTCCAATGATATGTGTACCACGGATAGTAAGTGAGATTGTTTAATATTTATTTTATTTTATTTTTTGACTCTCTTTTCTTCCTTGCTTCATTTTTTTTCATTTTTTTTTATTTTTGCAGTATAACTTAGATTTAATAGTAGTACATATGTTTTCCTTCCCCCCCCCCATGGTCCTCCCCCGAGCCCCCCCCTACCCCCCAGCACATGTCCCCACCTGCCTCCCCGCCCCAGTGTCTTGCATCCATTGGTTATACTCACATGCATGCATACAAGTCCTTCTGTTGATCTCCCACAGCCCCTTCCCCCCTCCCTCCCCAGCCTTCCCCCTGTGGCTTGACAGTCTGTTCAATGCCTCCCTGCCTCTATATCAATCACTCTCCCCTGTTTCTTTTCTTCAAAAATATCTTGCATCTGCATACTGGAAATAAATGTATAAGAACAAAAAATGTTTCAGTCTCAGTTTCAATGTCCAACTGTTCTGAGTCCCAGTTTCAATGTCAAATAGTTCCCTATGTGTACATGTCAGCAATGGTATCTGGATGGTGGACACATGGTGGCAATGCAGGTTCCATCCTCTCTGGTTTGGTGCTGGGCCGCCTGCAGCAATGCACAGCTGCCGACTGCTAGCATGGCAAGGTGTCGTCAGTGTCCCCCATCTCTGGACCGTCCTCGTGGTTGGAACAGACCCATCAGTTCCTCACTGTCACAGGAACCCACATGGTCTTGGAGTTGTTCTCTGAAAACACACAAACACATTTTCAACCAAAAGTTAACAAAGGGGTCCTCTCTGCAAATTAGACTTGGGATTATTTTTATTTTTGCCCAAATGATTTAATATTTATTTTAATGTGAATTAAAAATATATCCAGCACATCGAACCCAACTCTTCTTTAAAAAACAAATTTGTTAAGTTAAAAATGATTTTATAAAAATCAGAATATAAATCCTTCTCAAAGTATGAGGAAATGGCAAACATCATGAAGGTCTAATGCAAATGTCTGAAATTATGAAAGCGTTGACATAGTCGTTATGATTGATCATCAAATCTGCTCTGAGTATACTAGCAGGCTGAGGGAGAGCAGGTGGGCCAGGTGGAGGCATGGGGAAAGAAAACATTTTGCAACTGTCATGAGAAAAGAGACATTATGCCAGAGCTCTGGAGAGCTTGTTCTCTGCAACTAGATTCCAACCAAAATGTCTCATTTAGCACTTTTTATAGAAAAACTATTAACTTACGTTACTTAAGAAATATATATGGAACAATAGTTTTACAATCAATATAAAAGTCAATTCATAATATTTTTTCTTGCTCTTCTATTAAACTCAAGGGTTTTTAAACTATAACAGTGCACTTGATTCTACAAGAGCCTTAAGTTAATTAGCACATCCATGCAGCCTTCCAGGGATCTAAGTTATGCAAAAATAAAAGTTAGGTTGCCCAGGGGTTTCAATAGAGAACACTTCCATTGACAACTTTTCTTAAATCCCACATCTCTTACTGGGTTTTTGAAAGTAGCTAAATAGCAAAAAGTTATGGTTTAGGCTGTGTGAGATGGTTTTGGAGTACTGGTGTTCTATATTTTTAATTGAGGGCAGACTCACATGCTTTGAAAACAAGGGAACAAAAGGCAACAATTATTGAACAACAAAGAAGGGTTTTTGTTATTCAAAGAGTTCCAAAGCAACTATAACTAGGAACCTTCTATATGGGAGAGTAGGTAAAATATGAACATAATGTCCCTCAGAACAGAATATAAGTTATTAAAAATCCAAATTGAGTAGAAACTAAAGGAATAGAAGTTAGAGAGTGAAAAATAAGAATCTATTTGTTGAAGAAAGAGTAAATAGTATAATGAAATAACAGCAACAAGAAAATGAGAGAAACATCAGGAATTGGGCTTGGGAAGCATATCTTTGGAATAAATTCAAATAACTTAAGTAAGCATGAAATGATAAAAAAAAAAAAATGAAACCTGATGAACATGAGAAAGTGATAGAACATATCCAGAGAATCAACTGTCTTGAGACAATGTTTGGCTGTAGTAAGGAAATAGGAAGAGTGTATTCTTTACTATTTTTAGCTATAAAATATTTTCAGTCGTAGTCTTCATTGAAATAAATATGAAGACTAAGATAAAAGCTTGCACTGTTTTGGGAGTGACTGAGTTAAAAACAGTTGTTTCCTTAAGCCATAGTTTCTGTTAATTTAAACATTTAAGTTATTTTTTCTTTTACTTATATAAATATTTCCCATCGAATGGATTAATTTTGAAAAGACACTATTTCATTAGCAGATACCATTTCTGAAAAAAAAATTATGAAAAAAAGGCAATGAATGGCAAAACATGAGAGTCAGAGACCAGAAGTCCCTTTCTCACCACATTTCCCATAGAAGGAACCGGTAACCAGTACCCTTGACATGCAAAAATCTCTAATATTGTTCCCTCCCAAAATTGTATATTGTCAATTTTTCACTTTACTTGTACTGACATTTCCCTTTTCCCTACCCCTGTCCCAGCTTGCTTAGACAACAAGATTATTCTATACGGGCGATTGCTTCTCTTGGTTATCATCCTTCTTCGCATCAGTGACAAATTACTTTATCACTTGTAGCTTTGTTCATTCCAAAGAAATAAAATGCAAGAACTTCCAGAAAAATCTATATTGTTGCATTTTGCAGTAGAATAACCTGAGCAAAAGTAGGTTTACAGTTTTTCCTATGGCTTGGTTTGGGGCACAGACAGAAGAGATTAGAAGATATGGGTAAAGAGTTAATAGGAATAAAATTGAATGGATATGATAACGAGATTAGAGGGCAAAGCAGTGTGAGAGACAGAACAGGATGGTTTTGTGGCTTCTGATTGGCAAAGAGTATATGGCAGTGTTATTCACTAAGATAGAGAACACCGGAAGAGGAAAGATTTTCAACAAAGATCATGAGTTCAGATGCATGCACGATGACTTTGAGGAGCTTATCAGTTGGCACTCTAGATCTAGGCCTCAGGAGAGAGATTTGTGATTCACAAAGGGGCGGTAAGAGCCATGGACATAGTGTCATTGTTAAGGATATAGAGGCTGTCTGTCAAAAGACCCAGGTTGAATCTGGTTTCCTCTCTCACCTTATGCCAGTTGTCTACATCTGAAAAATTATGATAATACCTCTCATAAGGCAAGGAAGAATTAAATTAAATGAGAATGTATCTAAAGCACACATTAAGGTAATAAGTGCTCAGTAAATGCTAGCTTATACACTGAGTGGCCAGATTATTATGATCTCTGAACACATAATAATCTGGCCACTCAGTGTATATCCTATATAATAAAAGACTAATATGCAAATTGTCCCCTCAACCAGGAGTTCGAAGAGCAGACAGGACGACCAACCACCCATGTCCCCTTCCCCTGGCCAGACCCCATCCATGTACAAATTCAGGCACTGGGCCTCTTATATATATATACACTAGAGGCCTGGTGCACAAAATTCATGCACAGGGGCACGAGGGGGGGGAGGAGGAGGTGTCCCTCAGCCAAGCCTGCACCCTCCCCAATCTGGGACCACTCTAGGGATGTCTGACTGCATGTTTAGGCCCAATCCCAGTAGAATCGGGCCTAAATGGGCAGTCGAACATCCTTCTCACAATCCAGGACTGCTGGCTCCAAACTGCTCGCCTGCCTGCCTCCCTGATTGTCCCTAACTGCTTCTGCCTGCCAACCTGATCACCCCCTAACCACTATCTTGCCAGCCTAGTTGATGTCTAACTGCTCCCCTATCAGCCTGTTTGTCCCCAACTTCCCTCCTCTGCAGGCTTGATCGCCCCCAACTGCCCTCTCTTGCAGGCCTGGTCCCTCCCAACTTCCCTCCCCTGCTGGCCTGATGACCCACAACTGCCCTCCCTTGCAGGCCTGACACCTCCCACTGTCCTCCCCTGCTGGCCATCTTGTGGTGGC
The DNA here is from genome assembly GCA_027563665.1 of Antrozous pallidus. Classification (NCBI taxonomy): domain Eukaryota; kingdom Metazoa; phylum Chordata; class Mammalia; order Chiroptera; family Vespertilionidae; genus Antrozous; species Antrozous pallidus. The sequence continues at coordinate 16,823,446 of CM050521.1, read as the reverse complement.
CATCTTGTGTCCACATGGGGGCAGGATCATTGACCACATGGGGGCAGCCCTCTTGAGTGTTAGAGTGATGGTCAATCTTCTTATTACTCTTTTATTAGATAGGATAGAGGCCTGGTGCATGGGGGGAGGGGCAGGCTGATTTGCCCTGAAGGGTGTCCTGGATCAGGGTTGGGGTTCCCTTGGGCAAGGGGCCTATGGTGGTTTGCAGGCTGGCCATGCCCCCAGCAACCCAAGCAGAGGCCCTGATATCTGGGATTAATTTATGTTCTACAATTGAAACTTTGTAGCTTGGAACAGAGCCAAGCCTTCTGCTTCCTCCGTGGAGACAGCCATTTCTGTTTGAAACTTAGTAGCCAAGAGTGGAGGCCTAGGCTAGGGCTGCAGAAGTTTGGCTTCTTCCATTGTCCCAGCAACCCTAGCCTCTGCTCTCTCCAGCTCCGTGGCTATAGCCATTTCTGTTGGGATTATGTATCTTCTATAATTGAAACTTTGTAGCATTGAATGGAGGCCTAGGCTGGCAATGGCAGGCAGAAAGCTTGGCTTCCTTTATTGCCAGAGAACCCAAGCCTCCCTCCTGCTCTCAGTGGCGGCAGCCGTCTTGGTTGGAGTTTATTTGCATAATTTGCTCCTGATTGGCTGGTGGACGTGGCTTAATCCGAGGTACAGTCAATTTGCATGTTACTCTTTTATTAGATAGGATATATATATGCATTCAGAGATCATAATAATCTGGCCACTCAATGTATATTCTTATGAATAGGATTAACAAATTAGATTTAATCTATTCACTAAATCTTGTTAGGATTCCTAATATATTCAACACCAAAGAAAAGAGCAAAATAAAACATTGGGTGGATCAGTATTAAAGCTGCAGAGCCCACAGATAAAATGAATGGGTGAGTGATCACATAGGTAGGTGAGACACAGCATCTTAATTGATGGCAGAGCGCCTTCAAAAAAGAGAAAATGTCAAATTCCACCAATATGCCATAACTAATCAATGTTTTGGGGATTTAATACTTACTAAGTCATTGGGGAACTTAGTCATTGAAATGTTGCCTTGATGAGTGAAAGAGAAAGAAACAATAAGTGTAGGTTACTCTTTTTAAAGCTTGACTGCGAGGAGAGATACATATTAGCAGCTAAACAATCAAGGTAGTTTTAATTTCTGAAGATAGTTGAGCAGGTTTATACATTGATCAGAAGGAGACAATGTAGCAAAAATATTTATAATATAGAAAAGGTAAATCATTGATGGAGCAAGTTTACAGAGACCTGCCGGGCAAGCACAGGAGACTTTAGAAAAGACAAAGCCTGGTGCCTCAGCGAGGACAGAGACACCAGAGCAAATGGGCGCTTGAGTAACATCCTAAACTCAAAGATTCCTATAAGAAATTTACATTAAAGTAACCAGTGATTTTCTTTTTATAAGTGTTTTTAGTGGTCATCCCCATCTCATTGTAAAATATTTAAGATACTGTAATTCATAAATTATTAATTCAGCAATTCTGAACACACAACTATCCAAGAAAGTTTTTTAAATATATTTCAATATATATTTCAATATATATTTAAATATTTTTAAATATATATTTAAATATTTCCCTCTCCCTTCATCTCTGAAGTCAGAGATGAAGGGAGAGGGAAAAGGAGAAATATCAATGATGAGAGAGAATCATTGATCTGCTGCCTCCCACACGCCCTCTACTGTGACTCAAGGTACATGCAGCCAATTCAGGCATGTACCCTGACCAGGAATGGAATCCTGATCTTCTGGTGCATACATAGATCAATGCTCCACCACTGATCCACACTGGCCAGACTTTTGATTTTTTTTTTTTTTCAGTTATCATAGAATGTCCCTGACTATCAGGCTATGCTCTGAGATAGGAATTCATAGACTAGAGCAGTTGTCGGCAAACTCATTAGTCAACAGAGCCAAATATCAACAGTACAATGATTGATATTTCTTTTGAGAGCCAAATTTTTTAAACTTAAACTTCTTCTAATGCCACTTCTTCAAAATAGACTCGCCCAGGCTGTGGTATTTTGTGGAAGAGCCACACTCAATGGGGCAAAAAGCCGCATGTGCCTTGTGAGCCGCAGTTTGCTGACCACAGGACTAGAGTTTGTCATTCTCCCTGGTTACTTTATCCATTGTTATCTGACAGTTCTTGAATTTATCAGGCCTGTATTTGATGTTGAAAAAATATTCAGTTACCTAGAGCAAGTGTCAGCAAACTTCTTCTCCAGAGGGCCAGATAGTAAATATTTGAGGCTTTGTGGGTCATACGGTTTCTGTTGCAAATTTCAGTTCTGCCATTATCGCATGGCAGAACAATACTTAAAATAATGAACATGACTGTGTTTCAATAAAATTTTATTTACCAAAATGGGTAACAGACTAGATTTAGCCATAGTTTGCAGACCTCTGCCCTAAAGCATTATCTAATCTCAGTAGATGCTAGATTTTTCTTTTCCTATTACAATTAACATAAAATCATATTGGTTGACATTTATATAATTTATGAATTGATAACCTAATAAGCCTAGTACCCATCTGACACCATACATAATTATTACAATACTATAGGCCCTGTGCATGAATTCGTGCATGGGTGGGATCCCTTGGCCTGACCAGTGATTGGGGCCAATTGGGACCAATCGGAACCAGCAGGCCAGGGGGAAGAGGGACCGCAGGAGGTTGGCCAACTGTGGGAGGTTGGCTGTAGGAGTGCACTGACCATCACGGGGGGAGCTCCTGCATTGAGCATCTGCCCTCTGGTAGTCAGTGCAAGTCATAGCGACCAATTGACTGGTTGTTTGGCCAACCAGTCATAACTGTCACTTAGGTTTTTATATATATTCTAATAAAAAGGTAATATGCAAATTGACCATACCTCTGATTAAACCACACCCACAAGCCAATCAGGAGCAAATAAACCTAAACCAAGATGGCTGCAGCCACTGAGAGCAGGAGGGAGGCTTGGGTTTCCCCGGCAATAGAGAAAGTCAAACTTTCCACCTGCCCTTGCTGGCCTAGGCCTCCACTCAATGCTACAAAGTTTCAATTATAGAAGATACATAAATCCAACCACGGAGCTGGAGAGAGCAGAGGCTAGGGTTGCCCGAGCGATGGAGGAAGCCAAGCTTCTGCAGCCCTAGCACCTAGGCCTCCACTATAGGATACAAAGTTTCTATTCTAGAATTTAAATAAGCCCTAACAGAAATGGCTGTCTCCAGGGAGCGAGCAGAAAGCCTGGCTTCGCTCCAGGCTACAAAATTTCAATTGTAGAACATAAATTAATCCCAGATCCCAGGGCATCCACTTGGGGAGCATGGCCAGCCTGCAAACCACCATAGGCCCCTCGCCCAGGCCACTCCATGCCCCAAGGGAACTACCAACCTGATCCGGGACACCCTTTAGGGCAAACCAGCTGGCCCCCACCCATGCACCAGGCCTCTATCCTATCTAATAAAAGAATAATACACAGATTGACCATCACTCCAACACACAAGAGGGCTATCCCCATGTGGTCAAAGCTCCTGCCCCTATGTGGACACAAGATGGCCACCACAAGATGGCCAGCAGGGGAGGGCAGTTGGGAGGTACCAGGCCTGCAAAGCAAGGCAGCTGGGGGCAATCAAGCCTGCAGGGGAGGGCAATTAGGGCTGACAGGCTGGCAGAGGAGGGAAGTTAGGGGCAAACAGGCTGGAAAGGGAGCGGTTAGACCTCAATTAGGCTGGCAGGGTAGCAGTTAGGGGGTGATCAGACTGGCAGACAGAAGCAGTTAGGGGCAATGAGGAAGGCAGACAGGCGAGCAGTTTGGAGCCAGCAGTCCTGGATTGTGGGAGGATGTCCGACTGCCCATTTAGGCCCGATTCTACTGGGCTCAGGCTTAAATGGGCAGTCTGACATCCCTCAAGGGGTCCCAGCTTGGAGAGAGTGCAGGCTGGGCTAAGGGACACCCCCTACCTCCCTGTGCATGGAATTCATGCACCAGGCCTCTAGTCAATTTAATAATTCCCTATTCTGTACTTCACATCCCCATGACTATTTTGTTATTATTGTTAATCCTCACTCAAGAATATTTTTTTCCATTAATTTTTAGAGATTGTGGAAGGGGGGGATAGAGAAACATCAATGTGAGAGAGACACATCAATTGATTGCCTCCCACACATGCCCTGACAGGGACCAAGAATTGAACCTGCAACCCTTGTTTTCATGCCAATACTCCAACCAGTGAGACAAACCAGCCAGTGTTCCCCAGGACTGTAGTTATAAGTGACAATTTGTACTTCTTAATCCCTTTGCCTTTTTCACAACCATCCCTCAGCTCTGCTCCCATCTGGCAACCATCAATTTGTTCTCTGAATCTATTAGTCTGTGTTTTATTTGTTCGTTTACTTTGATTTTTTTATTCCACATATAAGTGAAATTGTATGGCATTTGTCTTTCTCTGTCTGACTTATTTCATTTAGCATAATACCCATTAGGTCCATTCATGTTGTCACATGGCATTAATTCATTTTTTTTTTACACCTTCTTTATCCATTCTTCTAGGTAGATTCTAAATGATAATAACCAGAGAAATAATGTAATGCTGTTTCACTACTATTGCCATCTTGAATATGAATGGCAGCTTTGCTCTATCTTGTCTCATCACAGCCAGATAAACAATTCCAAATAATTTAATCTCCCTGAAGATCTATTGCTTTCAAGCACCTTCATGGTACAAAATTCAGACTCGCCTAATTTTTCTAGTTCCAGAAACGGATCCTGGATAACTAAAGCAAAAGAGAATTTATTGAGAGGATATTGTGGGGCTCATGGGTTGGCTAATTTCTCAAGCATAGATCAGCTCTCTTAGACCGTCTTCCCACTCTACTTGATATCATGCTAGTTCCTGGCATAAAATAACATCATTCCTGAAATGGCCTGAGATTAGGAAGTTTCTAGTATTCTAAGTGTCTTGGTCAGATAAATGATTGTTTGGGGAGATAGATACTACTATCAAATTCAGGAGCCTGATACTTCAGGAATGCTTCGGTGGGACATTTACAAATACCTCCTTCAACATGAAGGGCAGGTTGCTATTCCTCTTGTGTCTTCCTCATGAGGCTTGGTGGATCTCTTTGGATTCATATGCCTATAGATATGAGTGCCTTGTTTCAATATACTTATCCAGTTATCTCAGAACTATATTGGAAAGGAACCAAAAGTAAAAGAAGTTTCTCTAGTAAGTATGGGCTGAGGTGAAGTTTTCTGTCAATTGTCCCTTATGGCACAGTAAATCCCATGGTGCTGGAAAGCCTGAGGAAGACTGGGATGTTGTCTGCGTCTGCATTAAAACAGGAAATTGTGACAGGATGACACATATGCCTTATGTGTCAGATCCTTAATGTGTATACATGTAGATACCATTATTATGTAGGACCTGAGTCAACATACCACTTCAGTTTTAATGCTTACTGATTAGCTTTCCTCCTTCAGAGATTCAAAGTCCCAGTCTAACGGAACATACTTTAAGCATGCAACAGCTTCAGTATGAAGAGCACCCAGGGGAAAAGAAAAGTACGGCTATTCCACTGTTTAGATCTTCATAACTATCTGAAAGGAGAAGAAATGGAAATACAAGAAAGAAAATATGTAACTTAATTTCATCAGCTTAGTTTTACATGTTAACTTAATTAAAGATCTTTCTGTTGCAGGCAATATAAACCTCCTGGAATAAGCCAAAAAGTATGAATTTACACAGGATAATGGAGTATTTCTCAGAATCTAAGAACAGGAAGTGAAACTGGCACCCCAAAAGATGGAAACTAGTAAGGGAAAAGCTAGTAGGATGCAGGCTACTCTTCCTGTGTGTCTCTCTGCAGAGGAGGGGCAGGGAACGGAAGGGGGGCGGGTCACATGTCTCCCATCTATGCCTCTTTCTGTAAGTCTGCTTCATTCTGATTTCTCTCTGAGAATTATTTTATCTTTCGTGCACACAGTAGAAAATGGCCACCCACATTGTTTTTGTTTCAATGTCTTTAGTTCATGCAGTTAGCATATACTAACATTTAGAGCATATGGTTCTCAGATCTCAGGAGACAAATTCAATTGGTCTAGCAGACACTAGGTATTCACTCCCAGGCCAGTCTGCTATGGCCAGAAGGCAAGGTCACAAAATATACCTGGTAAATGTGGCTGCCACTACTCAGGGGGGTGAACATCAGATTTTGTGGAAGAGGAGGTATCTATTACAGGAAAATGTAGAATAAAGATGACATGTGGAATCCAGTTATAGGTAAGCCATTTGAAGGCTAGTAATGAGCAGAGACTCAGAATGGGAGAAGTATGGTCAAGAGAAAATGAATTTGAAAATATA